>CM067373.1:155095038-155497538 GCA_034401795.1 Chaetoderma sp. LZ-2023a
GGGCCCCCACCGGAAGCCCTACCGTAATCACCGCGTCTGTCTGCCTGCCTGGCTGTCCGCCCGCTCGCCCACCCGCCCGTCTGTCCATCTGTCTGTTTGCCCATTATATCTCGTAAACAGCATATCATACACAACCGCTCCAGATATTTTAATGAAACTTGTTGTATGCCTCAGTTATGATACGCAGATGTGCCGTTTGCAGGATTCGCATATATAGGTCCAAGATTTTGGTCCAAGATTTTGGGTGAATATTGGCATTTTAATGCAAAAACGTAAAATTGTTGTCAATTTCCTTGCTTCGTAATATTTTTGAAATTATTTATTTTAATTTTTTAATTTTTATTCTTTTTAATAATATGAAGGCTTTGAATAAAATTGCTACTTACTATGTAGAGAAAGGTATTTTCAGTGATTGCGGGGATCTCTGAGTCAATCAAAGTTTTCTACTTTTCTGAAAATTGATAGACAGGAAGTTTGGGATCGATGCCAACACGGCGAAGCGTGGGTGGAGCATAGCCGGAGATAGGCGGGGCATAGCTAAAACTTGAAATGGTCCATTGACCTTTCCAGGTTATCCATTCATCAGATGACGTCATAATCAAGTACGCTACGTGTACGATGACGTCCTAGTCAATGCCCTCATGATTGACGTAAATAAGTTCCTCAAGAACGCATAATTGGTGACGGACTAAGCGTTGTTGTAGCCTGTTATTTTAGAATTTTTTTAATATGTTCGGTTATAGACCTAAACTCTCACTGTTAGTGTCGATTCTAAATTTCCCGTCAATTGGATTTGCTGTCATCGAGAATGTTAGTTTCTTTCCGGATAGATCCAGGGCCTTGACCGTGTAGATAGCCCGGCCTCTTCCCGCGATATTCTCGTTCAACATGACTGTCATGGGCAGATTGACGATTTCTGGCTCGTCCACTCTCTCCACCACGGTTAGGTACATTCGGCCGGTACCGGTCAGTCCCGTGGTGTCAGTAGCAGTGACAGTCAGCACGTAGACGTTGTCTCTGGATGGGTTTAGGCCGGGTGGATTTGTGACGTTAACTGCACCTAGAAGCGAAAGAAGAATACGATAATAAGTTATTTACAAGACAGCTGTTTATTTATATATCTTTGGTAAGCTATAAAAAATTAGTTTTTTCAGGACTTTTCGGTTTTCCGGATTTTAGCATAAAATTTGAGTCAAATCGGAATAAAAGGTTTCAAGATATCCATCACTTCAAAATTTAATCAGATTCGGATTGGATTTTTTAAATCCGGATCATGGCAAACGTCGGGAAATCCTCTTTCGCTGTAAGATCCATTGCTGTGTTAAAATTTGAGCTAAATTGGACAAGCAGCTTTTAGATACAGACCCTGACGGACGGACGGACTGACGTACATGTAGGTATGCAGGCAGGCAGGTATGTAGGCAGGTAGTCAGGCGGGCAGGCAGGTAGGTAGGCAGGCAGGCAGGAAGGCACGAATTCAATTTTACGTAGGCTGAAACATCACATGACTTGCTGGACGACGTCATAATCATTAGCCAATTGCAACGAAATTCTTAACTCAAGTACTTTTTACTATACTCCAACAAACCGGATTCTTAACCGACAAGAGGGCGCACAACATAGAAGTCCGCGCTGCATCGGCGTTACCATACCAGATCAATAGGATTCAAGTGCGGTCAGTACTAAAGTTCCTGTTGATGGTTGTCATGACTTTAACTCAAACACCATAGGCTCTACATCTTAGTCATCGTATTGACATAAACTCAAACGGAGCAAAATACATACTGGCTTTAATAGCTGCAGGTAACCCCGTGGCGGCTACTAGTAGGAAAGAATACACAAATCAATATCTGTACTGAAGATCACTCAGACATCAAGAACCATGATGCGAGGCATAGGAAGGGAGAGGGTGCGTCACGGAAGAGGGAGGTTAAGGATCTGAAGAGTGACTTAGCCAGGTCTCAAGCCTTCTCCGTCAAACATGAATCCCGCATAGATGATCTGCAAAAGACCAATCAGATCCCGAGAATGTGATTACTCACATTTGAATTCGCACCAGAAAAACAGGTTCCGGTACCGCACGCTAACCTGACAAACAAAATGCCAACACAGAACCCTTCCAGCTCTTCCAGTCTTTCGCACATACCTCATACAGATTATCCGCATCTATTTCAGCGCATTCAGTCTCTAGAACTGGAAGAGATCCGTAGGTAGCTAAGCGAAGAAGAACTAAATTTAAGCTCCGTCAGTCACAGATAAAGATGTCAGTGCAAGTTAGAGAACATGAAATCTTAGAACTTATGGATGCACGCTCCTCAGACAAACAACTCTTCTACACACCACGTGCAAAAGAAGAGAAACGTGAATTCTACACAAGTTGACTTAATTCGAGTTGGTGACCAGGCATAAGACGATGAGAAAACGGTAGCAGGATGGTAATCCGACGTTATCATTACGTCGTCTACACATAATAAATCATCAAAACATCAAGACCTTGTTAAAATAGAATTCGATGAACTGGTGATTAGCAATCACCGCCAAGCGCAATTCGGTGATCAACAACAGCCACAGATAACGATGAAGGATACCCAGAAAGTCATGAATATGTGAGAAAGGCACCAAACTACACTGGCCTAAGAGTTGAACATATGAAATACGGTTGTGATCACGCCTCTAACAGCTCTCCTAAACGCTATGCTCATTAGCAAATCTCTACAAATGATTGTCATGTGGAAAACCAACTATCTAGTCCAATTACAATTCGTCAGGGTATTCGGCAAGGTGGTATTTTAACGACCAACCTATACAAGATGTTCATCAATGACTTGCTAATGCAAAATAATCAGCCTAGCCGCGATACCACCATTGGTATAGGGGCATGTGCCTCTCCAACCTCCGCGGATGATGTAGCTATGATAGCTAATAGCGAATATGATCTTCAAGTCCTACTGGACGTCGCTGGAATCTACAGCATAAATCACAGCTTAGAACTACAGCCAACAAAAAGGGTTATCTTATCCAATGACAAGAATAGGTCCCACGAATTCACTATCACTGACTCAATCATTCCCGCAACGAACTCTGCAGCTCATCTTCGCATTCAGCATGATAATTCTCTAACTAGGTTCATCCCTGGCTGTCTCAGGCAATGTCAAGAAAGCAAGAGCTCTCTACTCTTTACTCGGAGATGGTCTACACGGAGTCACTGGTCTGGCTCCGCTAACATTGCTGCACATGATAGAAATCTACCCAAGGTAACATGCAACAGCTCGAGACCTTCTACCGGAAAACTCTGAGGCAAATCCGTTCACTCCCTGTCCGCATATATACTACTAGGCGTTCTACCAATTGAAGCATGCATCCTTCTTCGAAGGTCAACACTCGTAGGGAATATCTGCTCAAATGAAGATTATATCCTCCACGATTTTGTATTCCACAAGTGTTGATGAAAGAGTTCATAAAGAAGAGTTGGTTCTGCGAAGCTAGAAAAGTGCTCGCACTCCACGATCTAGCTTCCATACATGCCATATTTTACTCACCATCTAGTAAGTACAGTTGGACGAAACCCATAAAACTCGCTGTTACTAATCCCTGGAACAGTATCTTCCTTGCAAGAGCTAAGCTGTATCCATCTCTCTGTATCATGGCTACAATGTATCTCACGTTAGGATCTGCACACCCCGAAGTGGTTTCATTGACTGCTACTACGCTTCTTGATCGGCACATACGTGCTTCAGTCAAACAGGGCAGCCTTCAATCTGTACGAATTGAACCACGAGGGGGTTGCGGGGGGGGGGGGGGGGGGTACTGTGTTCTACAGGCGCGGAAATCCGATCACATTTCCTAGTTAGCTTACAGTCATGCTCAACATCAGAGAGAATTCACCTTTTCCAGATTATCCATCCATCATCTGACCTCGTATGACGTTATATTCATCTCAGCGCTTGTATGATGACGCCACAATCAATACATCACAAAGGGTTCCATATAGACCGTCACCAAATCTCAAATACTCCGACACGTTGTACGAATTGTATGTCTTTGTAATTCTTTGCTATTTAAGAAACATGCTGTTGAATATGTTGAAACTAATTTGACTGGGCGCTGTTGATGCCTTAGGCAGCAACAGCACCCAGTCAAATTAGTTTCAATATATTCAACAGCTTAACTGTATAGTTTTCTTGAAATAGATAGTCAGCGAGTTCAGAGATCGATTGCTCCGAATACGAGCGAGGTGTGGGTGGAGCTTAGCTAGAGATGGGCGGGGCATAGCTAAAAATGGAGCGGTCCATTAGCTGACACTACCTCTTGCAGCTTTGTGCAACGCGTGTCATAAGCAAGTCAAGCACAGAGTCTGTGATAATAATTTATCCATCGTGGTTACTGAGTTATTGCTGTTGTCTATCAAGTGTGGAGGTCTTAGTAGACACTACCTCTATGTACTACAGAACAAGCGGAGGGTTACTCGACATCTAACATTTCACCACGTCTTTCTTCTTCGCGTCCACTCTTGTAAATACGTTGAGCATGTGACCAATGGTTTTGGCGTAGGTGGCTGATCATATAAGCTATATATGCCTACACAGGTTGCAACTTTTGAACAGTGTTTAATAATTTATGATGATAGTATCATACCTACTCCGGTGGAGGTGCTTCTTTGAACAGTGGAAATCCATCCATCCATCTATCCATTCATCGCTTAGCGTGGTGTCACTCACCGCCTAAACCTATATCTGAACGAGTCTTTAGACCCATTAATCCTATAACTTATTTGTTCAAGAAAATTTTAGTTTGCTCATTTAATTGAAAATGACCCTTATTTGCAGACCAAGAGAAGATTATTTCTGAAATCTTTTCACTGGAATGTTGGCTTGGTTATCGAGTCAGTTATTCCAAAAATGTCTTCTCCGATCTGCAAATGGACATTTTATCAAGACCATTACAGAAGCCGTTTTGGTCAACTTCAGTTAGTGTTAAAGGGTTGTTAATAACTGGGCTTAGAGCAATTTCTATATGACAACTACTTTTACCGTTAATAGTTATGCTAAATGGCATTCCTGGATTCGTGCGCGGTTCCGTACTCAACTGGTATGTCAGGGCATCGCCGTCTTCGTCAAAGGCGTCCACATAAAAGATGGCACCTTGGGCCGTACGCGGCACGGTCAGGTGTAGTGGCAAATTACGAACTACTGGTGCATCGTTCACATTAATCACGGAGACGGTTAGAAGTTCTGTGAGCGTTAGTGTGCCGTCACTTACAGTAATCACCAGAGCGTATTCAGGAGTGCTTTCATAGTCAAGGCTAGGGGTTGCTTTCACGTGAACCTCGCCTAGAGATGATTATGAAGAAAACAATTTGTCAAAACAGATTTTCTGCACCACCACCACCACCACCACCATCATCATCATCATCATCATCATCATCAACAACATCCTCTTTACCAACACCAACACCATTACAATCGTCGTCGTCATCATCTTAGTCGGTATCGCTATCGCTTCCGCCGGCGCCGTCGTTGTCGATGTCGTCGTCATCGTAGTCATCGTAGTCACCGTAGTCATCGTAGTCATCATCATCAGCATCAGCATCATCATCATCATCATCAATTTATCCCATGATCGGCCACAATATTTTCACATATAAATTAACTTATTTACATTATTCTGTGTGGCTCTTTTGGGAAGACCTTTTTAAAATCGACCGATCGATCAACCGACTGACCAACTGACCAACTGACTGACCGACCGACCAAGTGATCGACCAACCGACTGACTGACCGACCGACCGACCGACCGACCGACCGACCGACCGACCAACCGACCGACCGACCGACCGACCGACCGATCGATCGATCAATCAATCAATCAATCTGCGAATCATTCTATAAATCCTGAAAATATGAAATGAAATTAAGTTATTGTTTACCATTAGGTCGGACAAAGAAAGGCGCTGCAGCTGGTGACGCCAGGCTGAATGTAATGGCATCTCCCTCAGGATCAGTGGCCGTTACTGTATATATCAGTTTTGTTCCGGTTGCGTCCTCCTCTACCGAAGCGCTACCAGCTGTGTTGGGTAGGTTACTGAATACTGGCGCTTCATTGACGTCAGTCACCATCACCATCAAAATCCCCGTTCCAGGCACGCCAGTGGCGTCAGTAACTATAATGACTATCTGATATCGTGGCATTGTCTCAAAGTCCAGCCCTGGAGATGGTGCTAGAGTAACGGCTCCATCTGTTAAGCATAAAAACTGACGTAAGCATTTATTTAAAGAGTGATAAATAGTGGCTATCAATGTTGCTTGCTCACCTATTACAGGTTAGATGTCATGGGAATGGACTTATCCAGTTTATCCATCAATCATATGACGTCATAATCAACTACGTGACGTTTAGGATGACGTCATAACCAATGGCGTCATGAACGACGTAGATAAGTTCGTAGCGAACGTTTAATTGAAGACGGACTAAGTGTTGTTGTACCAATTGTATGTCGTTACTATTTAATAAACATTCTGTTGAATATTTTGAAACTAATTTGTCAGAACGCTGTTGTAGGCAGCAACAGCACCCAGTCAAATTGGTTTCAAAATATCCAACAGCTTACCTGTATAGTTTTCTGGAAATTGAGTCAATGAGTTCAGGTTTCAATCAGTCCCAACGCAGAAACAGCGTGGTTTAGCTAGAGATTAGCTAGAGATGGGCGGTGCATGGCTAAAACTGGATTCCGCCATTGTGTGTTAATGTATAACATGTTGCATTCACAAGGTTTGACGCCACAATGTAAACATTCGATGCCACCCCGTTCGTCCTGAACGCATTACATAGTATCCATTGTTGTTAGAGTATGGCTTGAGACCACGGATATGCTTATCTTAGGCCGTGTTCTCACTAGAAACTTAATCCGGAATAACGCCATACTTCAGTATGGCGTTATTCCCAATTAACTCTCTAGTGAGAACGCGGCCTTAGACTTGAGGCCATGAATAGGCTTAGGCCGTGTTCTTATTAGAGATTTAACAGGCGTAGCGCAATACTGAGGTATGGCGTTATTCCAGATTAACTCTCCAGTGAGAACACAGCCTTAGGCCGTGTTCTCACTGGAGAGTTAATCGGGAATAACGCCATACCTCAGTATTGCGCTACGCCGGTTAAGTCTTCAGTGAGAACACGGCCTTAGTTTATGTTGGTTTAAAGGTACAACCAGAGATAGACGTAGCTTAGGGCTATGACTTAAAGGTGCGTATTCACACCAAAATGCTTGAAAATAAAATTGTTAAAATTGTATACCTTTAGAGACTTAAATTGTGTACCCCACTGCAATGCAGGGAAATAAATCTTAACATATGATGATGTGTATAAATTAATATAATTTTTTTTAGTTCTGAACTTGAATTAGAGATTCGTGTTTCGAATTCAATTTCACTACTTAAAAAGTTGTATTAATTTGAAAGAAATGACATCATCATATGTTACGCTGTATTGCGTTTCATTACATCTAGACCTGTGAGCAGGGATATGCTTATTGCAATGATTAGGGTTTCTACACGGCTCGTAGTTCGTTATAACGTCATATGATTGATGGATGAACTGGAAAGGTCCATTGCTTTTGCTTCAGAATGTTTAGAAGAGTACATTCTTGGAACATGTCTTGCAGTCATGCATTCCTTGCCACAGTTATAAATATCTGAGCTTCCGATTTTGAGCTTAGATCATAGATGATAATTGAGACGGTCGTGGCCACATCTTAGACGAAAAATTATAACTTTTTTTTCCTGTTTAGTAGCTGGATAGTCGTTCGGGTTATTGCTAGACACGAGGCCAAGAATAGATAGAGTTTTGGGCTATTGGTTAGTATTGAGGCCAGCAAGGATAAACTTGACTAGGGTTACGGTGTAGTCTTGACGCCAAGGATCAGGGCTGAACTTAGGGCTCAAGGGGCCATGTGCAAAGTTTATGAAATTCTTACCCCGTGCCCCCAGAACTACCGTAAATATAGTCAGAAAGCTAGGGGCCAGTTTCAACCATAGTGCTGCTGTAATAACCTACCTGGTGTACCTATTATATTGGGAAGCTGTTTGCCGGTAGTACCTTGAAAGAGTTGCCATCAAATTACCTTTATAAAGAATCTACTATATCTTCTCGAGTATTGTACCATCGGGTTCATTCTAATTATAATATGTCAGTCTGAAATATTTGCGTTTCTTCTTCAAATAATTCATAAACTCAGAGCAATGGACCTTTCCGGTTTTAGCTATATGCCCCGCCCATCTCTAGCTAAGCTCCACCCACACTTCCCTCGTGTTTGGATCGACCGATCTCTGAAGACCCTGACTATCAATTTCCAAAAAAATACACATTTAAGCTCTTGAATATTTTGAAACTAATTTAACTGGGTGCTGTTGCTGCCTAGGGCAGCAACAGCGCCCAGTTAAATTAGTTTCAAAATATTCAACAGCATGTTTATTAAATAGCAAACAATTACAAAGACATACAATTCATACAACGTGTCGGAATATTTGAGATTTGTTGACGGTCTATATGGAACCTTTTGTGACGTAATGATTGTGACGTCATCATACACGCGCTGGGCTGATCATGACGTCATATGAGGTCAGATAATGGATGAATACTCTGGAAAGGTGACTTGAGTTGTTACACGACACACAGCGAGCGTATGACGCATCAATACACATTATTCAAACACTGTTTGGGACAAACCCTGGAAACTACAGCCTGGTTAAGAATTTTCTATGATGATCGTTTAGCTTTTACGATATGCTCAATTCACTTTTCATGCAAAATAATTAGGCACACAAATCACAAATTATGATGGGGCAATTCCCATTAAGAACCTCTCTATTGCTGGGTGATTCTAATGTATTGTAAGCAATGATAATGGACATTTCCGGTTTTGGCTATGCTCCGCCCATCTCTAGCTAAGCTCCACCCACACCTCGCCCGTGCTGGGATCAATCGATCTCTGAACACCATGACTATCAATTTCCAAAAAAATACACAGGTAAGCTGTTGAATATTTTGAAACCCATTTGACTTGGTGCTGTTGCTGCCTAAGGCAGCAACAGCGCCCAGTCAAATTAGTTTCAAAATATTCAACAGCATGTTTATGAAATAGTAAAGCATTACAAAGACATACAATTCATACAAAGTTTCGGACTTTTTGAGATTTTATGACGATCTATATAAAACCATTTGTGACGTAATGATTGTGACGTCATCATGCACGTGCTGAGCTCATTATGACGTCATACGGGGGGGGGGGGGGCGCAGATGATAGATCGATACTCCGGAATGGTGAATTGACGTTAAACCTATCCACCATGCAGTTACAGAATATATACCTTTCAAGACAGGTAAATCGTTACCAGTTGCTTTAGGCAAAAAGTAACCACTAAAATTAGTTTCAAATTAGACAATACCTTTCATAACTGTCCACATTACTCAATGAAAATTCAGACCCACGCCATGTCACTCATTGAAATCACATAGAAGACAGTAAAAGACTGAAAATTCATTAAAAGCGCATATTCACAGCAGACTGCAGGGAAATGAAATTGTAAAATTTATACACTTTTGGACGAAACAAACCTTAACATTTATGATGATTTCATTCATTAAAAATGAATACAATTTTACTTGTGAATTTGAATTAGGGACTCGTGTCTTTAAGCCAATTCCACATCTTAAAAATTAATAGAATAAAAATATAGTATGGATTAAAATCATTATATAGTAAGATTTATTTCGGTTCATTACATCTAAGCAAAAAGAAAACAATTTTAACAATTTTATTTTCAAGTATTCTACTGTGAATATGCACCCTTAATTAGCGTCCAATATATTTCCCATCTGCATTCTATGTTGAAGATGCAGCGCAAAAATGGTCACATTCTGTCAGCATTTAGTTTGCATATTATAATAACAACGTAGTAAGTCTAACCCATAGAGTTGTGAATTGCTCAGTGTACTCAGTATATACGTTCTCGCGCGATGAAGGGTAGAAACAAATCCTTCGTCAAGATATTGGGAAAAATTACTGAATCTATTAATGATAATGTGTCCACAGCTGACGATGGTGCCTTCTCAGTAGAAAACAACTTTATCTCCAAAACAGTTGTTGGCGTTGGCATGTCATCACAACAGTGGCTGACAAAGAACACTTCGCTTTATAGATTTCGATCTTTAGCCTTTATCTGCAAGAACCGCTTGGTACAATGCAGGAATCCAGTTTTAGCGATGTCCCGCCAATCTTCAGCTAAGCTCCACCAACACTTCTCCCGATCACTGCACTCTCTATATCTCAATTTCCAGAAAACTATACAGGTAAGCTGTTGAATATTAAGAAACTAATTTGACAGGGTTCTGTTGCTGCCTATGGCAGCAACAGCGCCCAGTCAACTTAGTTCCAGAATATTTCAACCGCATGTTTATTAATTGGCAAAGACATGTAATTCGTACAACAACGCTTAGGAAGCAACAACACACAGTCAAATAAGTTTCAAAATATTCAACAGCTTGCCTGTATAGTTTTCTGGAGATTGATAGCCAGGCAGTTCAGGGATCGATCGATCCCAACACGGAGAAGCGTGGGTAGAGCGTAGTTAAAGATTGGCGGGGCATAGCTAAAACTGGATTCCTCCATTGCACGCACGCCATAGAATACTACTGGTAGTTATAGATCTATAATAAAAGTTTAGACTAGGATGAGAAGTCCTTGTATTGAGAAAATGTAATCTACTGTCCGCCCGTCCCCTGCAATAAAATACCCAGGTCTTGAACTACGCTACTTAACAGACAAAAGCTTACATGCGACGTTACATTTACATTGCAACAATTCGATTGACTGTTGATACACGGTAAAGCGCAAATAAAATACGAAATTTAAGGGTTAAATTTTAAATGTTTGGGAAAATCTGACTACCGCACGTGCGTATGCCTGGATCCGCGCCTGGCCATACATGACGTAGATAAGTTCGTCCCGGACGCTTAATTGACGATGGACTAAGCGCTGTTGTACGAATTGTATGCCTTTACTATTTAATAAACATGCTGTTGAATATCTTGAAACTAATTTGACTAGGCGCTGTTGCTGACATAGGCAACAACAACATCCAGTCAAACTAGTTTCAAAATACTCAACAGTTTACCTGTATAGTTTTCTGGAAATTGAGATTCAGAGAGTGAAGGGATCGACTGATACTAACACGGGCAACGCGTGGGCGGGGCATAGCTAAATCTGTATTCATCCATTAGATAACCTGATATGAAAAGACAAATGAGCTTACATCATGGTGACAAATCTGTCTCTCATCTGCATGTCGTTAATCTTTCCTTCAAGTGGTTTTTTCTCATAACCAATTTGGTCAATTTCAACACAATTTTTCTGGCCGCATCCTTGCGACAAAGAGATACACGCTTGTTCAAATGGAGCTGATTGGTCGATTTGCTTGACGGGTATCCTGGAGTTTATGTTATTTATAAAAAAAATCCCAACCTATTTAAACATCTTCTCAAAAACCATTTGGACTATTGATTGATTTGTGAAACCCCAGAAACGTCAGCGTTGAAACAAGTTTGTTCGGGAGAACCTGATCGGTTCATTTAGGCTACCTTGTGACCATCGTGGATGAACTAGTTTACATAAAAAAAGGACTTTTTGTTTATAAATGGCAAACGGGTCCCGCCGAAATTTGGGAAAAATGTAATAGTCTGGGAGAATAAGGCGAACTTGAAATTGATCAGTGCTTAACCATTTGAACGCTGGATTCCCAGATTCCTAATTTCAAGACAATCCTAGATGTAAACTGCTGAATATTTTGAAACTAATTTAGCAGGAACCTGTTCTGCCACAGGCAGCAACAGCTCCCAGTCAAATTAGTTTCAAAATACTCAACATATTAATTATTAAATCGTTACAGATTTTTGGAGGTTAATACGTAAAAAAACATGGCCGCCGTGTTGGAACAATCAACATTGGTATTGCTTGTTGGCGAGTTATAAAAGCAAGAATGACAATATATCTAGGCTTTGTGGTTTACTGAATAGTAGTTTGACACTTTTCAATGTGATTGCTAGATCGAGTCAGTGATAATGATAAAGCTCTTTGTTTTTAACCAGAATGTGTGTATTTTGAACCCAAATCGCTTCATTTCTTACCTAAATGCTCTTGTATCTTGACACAAGTTGTAGATTTGGAACTTAGATTTCAACGTTTCCTAGAGAAATGTCAATAATTCCGGCCAAAGTTCTCATGTGTTTCATATTCCTCGTGCATTGGCGTCGCAGGTGGGTGATACAAGGCTTCATGTTTCCATCAGGGGCGCCGGAACCAAATTTGAGGGGCTGGGGCAGGTTCCACAAAATGGCACGCTCGATGGCGTCGTATGGACGAAGATATGAAATTGGTGCCCCCATCCCCCAACCCCCCTCCCGCCTCTCATAGACGGGTGTTCCGGGGTATCCACCTATCTAACCCGCACGAGAAAAAACATTGAGACGTGCAGACTCGATTTCCTGCATTCTGAGTTTCCTATGATTACGTTTAAATGTTAGAGCAATGTTAATCAAAGAACTCATGTATTCTTTGGTCAATTGAATATAATCCCAATTCACAACGTGAGCGAGTGGGCGGGCGGGTTGTTGCGTTGTTGTGTTTGATGCACACGTTGAGTTTGCGTGGATTCGTGCATGTGTCTGCATGGTGGACCTCCACAGTGTCCCCTGAAAATATTTAATTGGACCTTAGTTCCTAATTATATTTGCAATCGCTGGATTCAGAGAAAAAGTTAGTTTTTTGTTGTTGTGAAAACTAGGTTATCCAAGACACATCTACCAATCATGTTGAACAGGTGAGCAAGGTTTGTTCAGCTCTTGCCTTAGATGAAGAACATGAAGTTTCTTGAGTTTCATGTCAAGCAGTTTCACAGGTCTTTAAATGTAATTTTTGAAATAGTGCAAAATCCACGATGGCCACCAACAAAATCGATCAAGTAGCTTTCCGGGACCAACCACGGATCTGGCCCTATGGATCTCTACTGCCCAGCAGTTCTTAAGGACTCGCTTAAAGAATACGAGATGGACATATGCTGGATGAATAGACAGATGAGGTATCAACTCAACTGCGTCAAATTAGTAACAAACTATTCAACAGCTAGTGTGTATGGAATAAGTACTTTAAATTATTATTTCGCGTGTGATATTGGCGTGTGGGTGTCAGAGGTATATTTGGCCTGGGATATTCAAAGGAGGCCTTCGAATGTCTGATTTTGTTTACTTGTGGATGGTGGCATCATCTTTTATGGTTAGAACTCAAAGGGCTAGACATGTGTATCACAACCGCATGAGTTGGTGGGGTGGGGGAGGGGCGGGCGTGTGCCGTGGGCTGGGAGAGCTCATACTCATATAAACAGCACAGTATTTAAAAAACCAAGAGGATGATATTTATTACTTAGAGATGTAGGAGATATAGGAGATATAGGAGATATAGGAGATGTAGGAGATATAGGAGATGTCTTCTAAGCGCATCTAATTTTTAAATTATTTCGATGTGGACCCCAGCTTCCTCCCATCCTATATGTGTATGGGGTGGGAGGGGGGGGGGAGTTGGGGGTGGGGCGAACAACATATCTTGGACACATTCCTCAAATACACCCACCGACATTGCAATTCTACCATGTACATACACATTATTTCCACCTTTGCATCTACTTCACACGTCAATTAAAAATTTGAGTTTGAGAGTTGCTGTTAATTCTAATAACCATTAGTGTTTCCACATTGCTGCACCCAGCCACCCCCTTGCACATATATTCTTATCTACCCACTAAGCAAGGCATTAACGGAGCGTGGACCAGTATCACTTCAAAAATGCAAATGGCCTATTACTATGTATCTTACCTTTGCAAAGATACATACAACCTTTACAGATAAAAAAGTCAATATGTCACATGTAACTGCAACTACATAAATAGCGTTTGCATTGATGACTTGACTCGGCCCAGAAGCACTCCATATTACTTTATGGACTTGTGTTAATGTCAAAACAACCGAACTTTAATACAACTACTCATTCTGCTCTGAATATTCTAAAAATCTTGTTTAAACTTCCAAAGTAAAGTTTACTAATTTTTCGCAGAGAAACGGGTAAAGGACACAGCTGCCCCGCTGCCCCCCCCCCCTACCCAAAGGGCAACGGGGGCAGCTGACCCCGTTGCCCCCGTGCTTCCGGCGCCTCTGGTTTCCATTGATTCCAATGGGAAAATTAACCCTTGACTTATCCAGCAACTAAGTCAGATTGACGTATTTCTCTGTTTAAGGTAGCTTATATCTCACGTGAGAAGTCAATAATTCTAAATATGACGAAACTTGGCATCAAAGTAAGATCTTTTCTCATACTTGAGGATATTTTTAAGGGACAGGTGTTTAATCATCGAATGATTTTCGGAATGTAAATTCAATATGAGGATATGAACATATGGCCAGGTTTGATCCAAACTAGTCCAGAAATAACGAGAGAAACCCCATTATGAACGGTGTACAGACAAATAGACGAACATATGCCGCCAGACAGACAGACTGATAGACAGACAAGCGTGGTTGGTGATAGCCATAGCTCAGCTGACTGACATGTCAGCTAGGCTAAAAATGTATAGATGGGGAACTGAGGAGGGGAAGAAAAGGAAAGGTGGGTGAATAGGAAAGTAGAGGAAGGGGACGCTTTTAAGTGAGATGTTGAGGAAGGTGATGATATTATGATGATGATGACGACTACGACGACAACGACGACGACGGCGGCGGCGACGACGACGACGATGACGACGACGACGACGATTGCATACTCACGTGCAGACCTAACAAGCACGATTCCAATGAAGCACGTTGTAACTATTTGCCAGGCCATAGAGCCAAGGGTAAAGGACAGGTCTGGCCTCATCTTAGCTATGTATGTTGGTGCGTGTAACAATGGTATCTACGAAAGGCCACAACATACATTCAATTAAATGTTTCTGTATTTTATGGCATGTTGTGCAATTACATTACATTTATTAGAATATACTGTGATTTACAGCCCCAGATTAGCAAAATAAATCTTGAGTCAGAATAAGATTATTGATACATTTACTGCCACCATCAAGACAGAGATTGAAGTCTCGCAGCCCACCCCGCCTTTCTCTCCCCTCCCTACCTCCCTCCCTCCCCATATCCATCCCTCCCTTCCTCCACTCTTTCTTTCTTTCTTTCTCTCTTTCTTTCTTTCTTTCCCTGTCTCTCTCCATGCCTCTCTTCCCCCTCTCTCGCTCCCTTTCGGGTCCCTGCTTCGAATGATGAATGGACGAATGGCTAAACGGACCGACGGATGACAGACAGACAGACAGACAGACAGACAGACAGACAGACGGACGGACGGACGGGCGCGTGGGTGGGTGGACTGGGAGGTGCGTGGGCTGACAGGCGGGTGGACGCGCGGGGAGGCTAGCAGGCAGACAGGCATACAAGTGGGCGGGCGGGCGGGTGGGCGGGCAGGCGGGTAGCCAGGCACGGGTGGACGGACAGACGGACGGACGGACGGACAGACAGACAGACAGTTATAGTCATATCACGACACTTCGTGGCGAGGCTAATAACGTTAGCGTTGCACATAGACACCGTCACACTGGTCTGGCTTGGCTTCCGGGATTTGTCATCGTAACTATGCAGAGAATGAGGATGAAGACAGTTCAGCTGATGATGATAGCGGCAATCAAGGATGTTAGTCAGTGACTAATTGAGAGATATCCAATCACAGATAGGCGAGTTATTGTTTTGCAAGCGGAGACCACAAACACAAGCGCTTTGAATGATCATTTATCACTCAACTTTATTTAGATGGAATATTTATTTACTTCCTTCATTACGCCATAATGGACCTTTCCACTAAATTCATGCATCATATGACGCCATAATCAACTACGTGACGTGTAGAATGACATCATAATGAATGGCGTTATTATGACGTCATGAATGACGTAAATAAGTACGTCACCAACGCATATTTGAAGACGGACTAAGCGTTGTTGTACGAATTGTATGATAATACTATTTTTTACTATTTAATAAATATTCTGTTGAATATTTTGAAACTAATTTGACAGGGCGCTGTTGCTGCCATAAGGCAGCAACAGCACCAAGTCAAATTAGCTACAAAATATTCAACAACTTACATGTATAGTTTTCAGTTATAATAATAGTAGCCACGCTATTCATGCCTCAAAATAATGTCTGGCTATCATGGATTCAAAATGTTCAGAATAAGTATTGGTGGCGCCTGTAGATTCAGAATATTCACTACATATTCTACCGCCCCCATCCCACCATTATTTTCGATTTGCCAAAAATTATAAAACACGATATTTCATAATCTCTTATAAAATTAACGAGCCTTAGTTTGTATACGAACGAAATTCGAAAATGATGAAACGAAGCCGTAAAAGAAATTTTTTATTTCATCAATGTAACAATTAGCAAGAAATAAACATCTTTATAATGATTCTTCAGCATTGTTTATATATTGGTATTGGCGCCTACTAAAATGACTAACATGATATAAGTGCTGACGTTTCATAAGCACTAGCTACATAGAACTAATCTGTATAACCAGGCTACAGGGATTGGTTCACAGAAGATTACCTATGTTTGTATTTTGCTCGTATTATCAGTGGTACATTAGAAATTATAAACGGCTTGAAATCACCAATCCTTGCTAAGGGCGTTACTATAAAAAATCTACATATGATGGAATAAGCTGTATGCCCACGCCACGTTAAATAGCTATCCACTTTTATGCGTCCATGTTCAGTGTTGTAAAAATGTCATGCTTGCAATATAATCTGAGGTATTGAAATGGTACAATCCCTACCATAGTGATGTATATTGTTAATTCTGACAGCGAAGTAGAGGAAAAGTTGGTGTACAGTTTGAAAACAGTTGATGAATGTTACTGCTATTTTAGACAACGACTTTGAGTAACATTATTTCCAAAAACAGATTTGAAGAGTTTTGAGAACATTTGCACCCAACTTCAACAGACACAACTACTAATATAAGGTGTTTTATAAGGTTGCTCGTGAAAAACTTTTGTGGAGCCTCAGCAGGTCATAGACTTGATTCTTTTCCTGGGAAATTTGGTTCAGATTATGAGCGTTCTTTGACAGGTTTCACTTTGCTCGCGGGAACAATGCAAAGATTACAGGTAGTTGAGTTCATTCAATTGCATAGCATTGACAAATATAAGAAAGTCCTGGATATACTCAATCAGCTAAAAAAGTGTGTCTGAGAAGGACCAGAGGTTAAGTTAAGATCGCATGATATGATTTGAAGAATCCTTACAGCCTATGCTTACATACTTTGATGAATTTAGGGCAAATCAATGTGCCAAGACTAACACATTTGCATATTGGGACTATTTTATCAAGATTGTTGGACGGGTAAGAAGCATTGCTAGAGCTGACAGGTAGGGGCTGTGGGAACTCCATGTAGATTGTGTTCAGGAATCGCATGACTCTATTTGCATTGTTTGACTCAAACAACTATTTTAGACGGTGCTCCTTACATCTCGAGAATATGAACAATTTGCCAGTTACTTTCCCATATGTTCATCAGATGTGTGTAGCAGGAAAGTTTGTGGTGAAACGTTCAACAAGCCCCAGCAGTTGCTCATGGCATGTGTTTAGTGCAGACAATCAATCTGACTTCAAAGATTTGTGCAGTTATCATTGAAAGTACCACGCGGAGACAATTTGTAGGGCAATTTAATATATCACAGTATGTTAGATGTGTCAAATAGTTTTGGAGAAATAAGTGGAGTCAAAATTACAAGTTCTGAGTTAATTGTAAGCCATGAATTCAGAAACCTCATCTAACTAGAAGCTAATTCAGTACATGTTAACCTATATTGTTTCATTTGAAAATCCATTCAAAGTGACTCTAGAAACTGAGCATAAACTTCACAACATACTCACACATGCAATAATGCCAGATGAAATCAGTAAGAGCCTACTCACAGTTAAGGAAAAAGGCTTTGGCACATTACGCAACGTTCTGAAGGGAGCGGTTTACAGAGCAAACGGTGCCAATCTCTGCGACCATTCACAGAAACAATCTGAACATATTTACCAGTGCAAGATGTCTGCAGAAAACTAAATCATCGAAAAAGCTGCAGGACAAGAAGGAGGTCGACATATTGACTTGGCCAGAGTTAGAGGACACGCTATAGATGTTCGTATGCCATGTACGTATCTCAAAATGGGATTCAGCTAGTAACTATTTTGTCCCCTGATACTAATGTGCTTGTAATAACACTGTAGTTCTGTAATACTCTGAAACGCTTTGGTGTGAAAGAAATCTGGACAAGGCTGTGTGTAGGAGGGACTGTTGGACATATACCACTTCCTATTTTGGCGTTCAAATTATGGTCAACGTGTCGAGTTTTACCAGCATTATATGCACTTGTTGGAAGTGCGTGCACAGGCAAATTTGGTACACAATCTTCATCGCTAAAGGTAAATCCAACTCCCATTGTGAGGACGACCTCTGTTTTGCTCGTATTGAGTAATACGTGGTCCTTCTATGCAAACAAAAAGCTGGATGCAAAACAATGGATGACCTTAGGACCTTCTTATACCATTTGTCTTAAGTAACAATCAAAGACCAGCCACCAACAAGCCATGCCACACGTAGTCACATAAAGAGAGACTTCTACAACACATACAGGCTAGTAAACTGCATTACTGGTGTGACGCTAAATGTGAAATAGTATGGGTATGAAATGTACGATAACATGCTAGTTCCCTCCACTTACCAAACACTTCTTTTCTCCGACCTGGCACTAAGTTGCAACTGCTTAAAGTGTTCTCGTTTTCTACATGCACACCATTTATTAGGTGCGAGGGAAAAAGTCTTTGGCAAGTCGATGGAACTCACCTTTCCAGAGTATCCACCCATCATCTGACCTCGTATGATGTCATAATAAATCCAGCGCGGGTATGATGACTTCACAATCATTACGTCACAAAGGGTTCCATATAGACCGTCACCAAATCTCAAATACTCCGACACGTTGTATGAATTGTATGTCTTTGTAATTCTTTGCTATTTAAGAAACATACTGTTGAATATTTTGAAACTAATTTGACTGGGTGCTGTTGCTGCCTTAGGCAGCAACAGCACCCAGTCAAATGGGTTTCAAAATATTCAACAGCTTAAATGTGTAGTTTTTTGGGAAATTGATAGTCAGGGTGTTCAGAGATCGGTCGATCCCAACACAAGCGAGTTGTGGGTGGAGCTTAGCTAGAGATGGGCGGGGCATAGCTAAAACCGGAAAGGTCCACGAACGTGTCATCAACCACTTCATACCCATGCCGTTCATTTTTCACGTGTTGAAGTGCTGAGGATGAGAGGAAAGCATCATTAGTCAGGATAGTTCAATCTAGGTAGCATATACCGGGTTATTCAAAAATACGACATCATCTACATAATGCTAGTCGTGTTTCCAACAGTCGCGGTTGAACTTATGTTATGTAGGGCATGTAGGCCATACCTCTTGTTGCCTGACGCATTGATTCAACACAATGTGATAATCATTAGTTATTTGTGTCATTCTGTATAAATAACTATACAGTTAAGATGGCTAAGCACGGAAACTTGAGCAAATATTGCAAATCTTTCTTATCGCACATAAATAAAATAATCGGGAGGGATGACATACACAGAGAGAATAGAGGATGAGAAAGACACAATATTCATCCTAGTAATTTTAGAATCCATGATAACCAGGCTTTATTTAGAAGCATGAATAGCTTGGTTGCTATTTTTATAACTGTTCATATACGGTGATATGCCTATATTTTCCGAATTTCTGAAACAAAATTGAAAACGATTTTTCGTCAAAGATTTCCAGATTTTTGTACATTTTCAGCATATTACACCTTTATATTATCTAAAACTTTCATGAAATTATACTTCCCTCCAATGATAATAACTTTGATAAATCTTGAGTCATATATCTTATTAAAAATTGGTAGAAAAAGATTTGATTACCTGATTCAGAATGTCTACCCTGGATTTTCTTACTTCTAATACCATGACCTAACAGAAAGTAATGCCACACGGAGGTGACATATGATTTCACGCAGAACCCCCTCCAGCCAGAGGATTATTAGCTTTTTCTATCACGGTTAGGTAACAAGAAGGATTAAATGTTTGTCTTTGATTGATAACTTTTGTAATGCAATTGTATGTATTACAGATGCGCTCATTTCTTTCAATTCCTCCCATCTCTTGACCTCGATGGCTAGTTGGTGATTCGATGTTCTGAAGTAGCACAGAGCTATAGCGTCGCGATATGGTAATACAACAAAATACTTTACAAACACCGAATCGTTAACACCAAAATATTCACGCGTTAGCGCTTTGTTAGTCAATGCAATGAACAGGCCCCATATTTGAAGCAACGGACCAAATGGGTGACCTTTTAACCTCTGATTACTTGCTTACTCAACTGTCATGGATGAAATCCTGGAAGCCCCGACAAGGGGTATTTTGAAAAATTAACATTTTGTCAGTTACCGTAGTAACATAGTTCCATGAATAAATACACTTAGCCTTTAGATTTGGCGAGTAGATTTATTTATCACTCGGTTTTCAAGAGATTAGGCTAATACCAGAATATTAATTATATCATTAGCATCTTATCAGTCACAACAATTCACATTTCCCCGCTTTAACTCCTCTTGTGGCAACAGCGCCTCAAAGCGCTCAAAATGCTACTTTTATCAATTAAACCATTAATTTGTCAAGATTTTAAAACAAAATTCAAATATTTTCTCAGTGAAAGAGAACTGTTTTTTGTTGTAAATTTACTGCTGGAATTTAAGAAAATATTTTTTAAGAGTTGGTCTTTTGCCGGGCGTGGTGATTATAGAGCTAATCGTCTAGGACATCCTTGCTTAGGCCGTGCCCAATTACAGGCCAAGAGAAGACTACTTTTGAAAATTTACCACTGGAATGACTGGCTACTACTACTACTACTACTACTACTACTACTACTACTACTACTACTACTACTACTACTACTACTACTACTACTACTACTACTACTACTACGACGACGACGACGACGACGACGACGACGTCTTATCTGTGTGTCGTAATTGGCGTTTTTATGATCTGGATTGCTGCCATCAAAGAGGTAGGAATATTTTCTAAATAATTCTATCAGCGTTTCACATTTCAGCGCACTTACTATAAAATTAACTTTTATTTTGGAACTCATGTACAGGAAAATAGCACTTCGATTTGGGGAAAGCCCATGAATAAC
The DNA here is from genome assembly GCA_034401795.1 of Chaetoderma sp. LZ-2023a. Lineage (NCBI taxonomy): Eukaryota > Metazoa > Mollusca > Caudofoveata > Chaetodermatida > Chaetodermatidae > Chaetoderma > Chaetoderma sp. LZ-2023a. Next base: position 155,116,412 of record CM067373.1, read on the forward strand.
GCAATAATAACGTCATTTTCAAGGAATCCCACATCCGAATGCTGTCCGTACCCGAATGAAATCGCGCTACACGTAGCGATCGGATTCGAATACGGACAGGTTTCGCAGACGCATACGGACATATGGATTCATACTATCTATTTGTAATTGTAGCGGGGGAAAAAATCGGATACGCATACACATACGGATACGGATACGCATACGCGTTAATGGAATCCTAGCTAAACACGGGCCTGGTAATCTGAGTTGTCTTGGGAGAACCCCTTCTCATCCCGTGGGCTACGGTTTATGGACAACTAAACATGACGGACCTGCACGTCATATCCTTCCAAATCTCCGTCGCGTAGCTGGTTGAAGGTCAGAGCAGACGATGGAGGATGTAGCTTATACCGTCTACGAACAAATCCTGTAACGTAACACGGAAACAAAGATGACGTGGAAACCCAAATCGGTCCGCCATAGATAAATATAGCAATGATATGCCGGAACAGACACATGCTGGGGAGATTCAGGAGCGCGGAAATTAAAGAAGACGGCATAGTTGTGTAGTGCATGGCGATTATTGTACGCTGATAAACAGACGTCCTGCGGAGCAGACATATGACGTTGTTGCAACGTTGAATCCACGTTGAAATCACGTCATGACGTGATTTCAACATGGATTCAACGTTAAAACAACGTCATGTGCTTGCTGCTGTAAAAGGGCGACGTCGTGTACGACGTCGAGTTTGGAAAGTCGAGGTCATGCTCATGCATTCTGTTGAAAAAATCCTGAGTAATAAAGGAACAAATCTAGTACCCCACAAATCTTATTGTCAATATTTTGGCCTCTTGCACGACGCAACTGACGCCACGTTGTTGATTATGGCGTCATATGATAGATGAATAAACTGAGGTCCACTGTGACACAAAATCAACAACTTTATGGCATTGCCTGCTAACAAACCATGTAGCAAGCCAATCAATGCTGATGAGTCTCTGACAACCACACTAACAGACATTATCATAAGTGCAGCTAAACTTTCGGGTATAAAACATATTGATTCTAGAAAATGTTTGAAAGCAAAACCTAAGATTGTTAATAAGCTGAAGAACCAATGGTTTGACGAGGATTTCAGAATTATGCTTAATGATCTCAGACGTATGGCACGTAGAATTCACGAAACGCCATCAGATACCATCTTATTAAATAAGTTTCGATATTTGCGGGAAAAATCCAAAAGACAAATAGCAAAAAAGAAGTCCATCTTTAAGCAGCGAATTTTGGATCAAATGGAATCCTTAGAGTCCAAAAACCCTAAGACATTTTGGAACCTGTATGATGAACTCAAAGGTACTAATAGTGATTCTAAAGGAAATTCAATTTCCTGTACAGAATGGGTGTCACACTTTAACAAACTTGTTAATAGTGTTCCACCACACGCCGATTTAGACCTTAAAAACACAATAGACAATTTTATTCAAACCAATAGAAATACAATTTTTAACGAACTTAATTTTACTATTACAACTTCTGAGATCTCTCGGGCTATTTCTTTTTTTAAAAACGGCAAAGCGGGTGGATTTGACGAGATCTTAAATGAAATGTTAAAGGCAGGACACACTCGACTTTTACCAGTTCTGCACAAATTGTTTAACTCCATTCTGAGCTCTGGTCAATTTACTGTGGAATGGCGTTGCAATCTACTTTCACCTATACACAAGAAGGGCAAGGTTTTCGAAACCTGAAAACTACAGAGGTATAGCCGTAAATAGCAATTTATGCAAATTATTTTGTACCATTCTGCAATATCGATTGACAAAATTTGTGAAACAAACAAACTAATCCCACAATGTCAAATATAAGAAAAATATATTCTGCTGTTTTGGGGATTTCAAGGCAGCCTTTGACACAGTCTCTCGAAGCAAAGTAATGTATAAATTGCTACAAGCTGGTATTGATGGAAATTTACTAACTGTCATTGAAAGTATGTACTCTGATGTCAAATATGCAGTCAAAATGAATGATGGGTACAGCAATGGCTTTTCATCCTCAGTTGGTGTCAAACAAGATTGCGTACTTAGCCCACCTTTATTCAACATGTATCTGCGTGATTTGCCAGATATCTTTGATATAACATGCGATCCTATACCTTTGAATAACACTTCTATTAATTGTCTTATGTTTGCTGATGATCTTGCCATAGTGTCAGAAACCCACACTGGTCTGCAAAATGCGCTAAACAAATTGAATATTTACTGCAACAAATGGGACCTTACTCTCAACTTAAATAAGACCAAAATAATAATTTTCAATAAAAGTGGCCATTTACTGAAGAGATACATGTATCACTTTACATACATGGGCTCACCGATTGAAGTTGTAGAGTCTTATTGCTATTTAGGTATCGTCTTTACACCATCTGGTAAATTTAAAGCTGCATGTGAAAGACTAGCAGAGCAGGCCAAGAAGGCTTTGTTCAAACTTAAAGTTATCAATGTCAGAAATAATGTTTTAACAGCATTTACGCTATTTCGTTCTTTAATTTTACCCATCTTATCTTATTGTGCAGAAATTTGGGCACCATTTTCCATCAAAAGCATCAATGAACATATCTACATGCAATTAGGAGATAATGTCCCAGTCGAAAAGGTCCTAATTAGCTTCTGTAAATATATACTGGGGGTTAATAGGAAAGCTACTAATGCTGCTGTAAGGGGTGAACTCTGGCAATATGCCTTACTCACCACGCTCCTCACACAATCAGCCAAATTTTGGATGAGAGTATATGACATGGACTCTGAGACAATAGTTCACCAAGCCTATATGCATTCGTATTCCTCATTAGAAGAAGATAACTGGGCTAGCCATTTAAAAAATCTATGGACTAGCTTTAGCTTGGAAGAAATTTGGACCAACCAAAGCACCAGAGATAAAAAGACATGTGCTAAATTACTAACTGATGCCATGGAGTCTAGATACAAATCAAACTGGCTGGTTCATGTAAACAGAGGTGTCACAGATCGAATTGGTATATCTCAACAGGGTTCTAAACTTAGGTCGTATCAAACATTTAAAAGCAACTTTAATATGGATAATTATTTACTAACTGAACACGAGTTTTCTAGGCGAAATTTGTTTGCCAAACTCAGAGTCAGTGCACACGATCTCCAGATAGAAGTGGGGAGACATACAATTCCCAAAACTCCTGTAGAAAAAAGAGTATGTTCGCTATGTAACATTCAAGCTGTTGAGGATGAAAGACATTTAATTCTAAAATGTCCATTTTACCACAGTGAAAGACAATCGCTATTTAATTAATTACTAAATTTTGCTTCCCTCAGTGAACAGCATAAATTTGTGTTCATAATGTCCTACAATAACGGTGACACTGAGGTCTGCAAACCGGTACTAAAATATGTCACTGATTGTTTCATGAAAAGGCAGAATGCGTTGGCTCCGAAACAATCCACTAACCCACCGCCATCACTAGTAATTGCAGTATAGCTGATCAGATCCGCAGCAAATTTTGCTGTAGGTACGTTACATATATCTCGATTAAACCTTGTAATGATCGTGACGTCAGCTCCCTGATGACCTAATTGTCTATGCCGTTTTCTAACTAAGCTCCACGTAAGTTCTGCGCAAGTTGGGATGAATTTATATAACTTGAACCCCGACACCCAGAACTTCAATTTCAGAGTAACTGTACAGTTAAAATGTTGTATATCTTGAAGCTAATTTGCCTGTGAACAGTGGCTGCCTATGGCAGCAGCGGCTCCAGGTCAGGTTAGATTCAAACCTTTCAACAGAACAGTTATTAAACTATAAATCAATCAAACACATACAATTGGCACTCTTCATTGCGGACTATTCAATTTTTCCCGACTGTGTTAAACCTAATAATGATTATGACATTAGCCCTCTAATAAAGTAATTTAATATGACGTCAATTACTTGGGTAACAGATTGGATCCCTCCATTAGCAACTGTGCGTATTTTAGACAGGTGGTATTCGGACCACCTGTCTTGGAGAAGCGCCATCCTCTTCCTTCCAGAACAATGTGGCTAGTCGCAGAAGGCTGACTGTATATATTATGTAATTTCATGTTCGTTCGAATTATGTTTTTGTTTCTGTAAATTCTAGTTAAACTGTTATATTATGCCAACGTTATATGTTACATTGTAGATCTCTATATGGTCAAAACGTGTAATTTCGTTCAGTACCAATACATTTCATTTCATTTCATTTCATTTCATTTCATATATCTTTATCGCCCTTTTATATGACGGCTGGGTGAAGAGGTGACATCGTTATCTTCTGTGTCATAAAATCTCATGGTGATTAAACTGTCATGGGATATTGAGATATGGCGAGTGCTGATGCTGCTTCTTCTTTATTTAGTGATCCTGGCGGAGGTTTCACGCAACAGTCAGTGAAGTTCCCACTGTAACTAATGCGCAGTACCTAGCAGAACATTAACTTCAACATTAACTTCAAATTTGCACTATGAATGATATGTAGTCTCTGCTCATATATTAATATAACCACTTAATTTGATAACAGAGCCATCAGCCTTAATTCGTGGATGTCATCTTATGTGTGTGTGCGTGCGTGCGTGCGTGCGTGCGTGCGTGGGCGAGTGCGTGAGTGTGCGTGTGCGTGTGCGTGTGCGTTTGTATATATCATGTATATTTTACTTATTGTGAACTGTATATCGTATGTACTATCTATTCGTACTGCGTGTATTGTAATCTGTATAATGTCTGTGTAACCTTCATGTTTGGCTATATATTCGTGTAAAAGATTTTGTGCCAATAAATAATCTGAATCTGAATCCGTCACCTCTCACCATGAGCGATATACTCCATACACACTGCTGTGACGTCACCGCTCACAAGGAGTGATATACTCCATAGATACTGCTGTGACATCACCGCTCACCAGGAGTGATATATTCCATAAACACTGATGTGACGTCACCGCTCACAAAGAGTGATATACTCCACAAACACTGCAGTGACATCACCTCTCACTAGGAGTGATATACTCCATAAACACTGATGTGACGTCACCGCTCACCAGGAGTGATATACTCCATAAACATGGGTGTGACGTCACCTGTCATTAGGAGTGGTATATACCATAAACATGGGTGTAACGTCACCTCTCATTAGGAGTGGTATAAACCATAAACATGGGTGTGACGTCATCTTTCATTAGGAGTGGTTTAAACCATAAACATGGGTGTGACGTCATCTCTCATTAGGAGTGGTATAAACCATAAACATTGGAGTGACGTCATCTCTCAGTAGGAATGGTATAAATCATAAACATGGGCATGACGTCATCTCTCATTAAGAGGGGTATAAACCTTAAATATGGCAATGACGTCGTCTCTCATTTGGAGTGGTATATACGCACTCGCCTCGTTAGGTGAAACAAATTGGTCAACACATGAAGCACGTAAAAAATCTATGGACAAATTTTAACTTTCAGGAAATTTGGACCAATCAACCACCGTAGATAAAAATTAATCTTCCAAAATATTAAAAGATGCTATGGAAACGAGGTACAAATCGACCCGGCGTCTCCATCTAAACAGCCCTGTTGGCAAATTCCAACATGGATCTAAACTTCGAACTTACAGAACTAAAAGATAATACTAATATTGAAAACTATCTACTAGTTAATGAAGACTGTTCTAGGCGTAAGGATTTTGCCAAGTCAGTGCGCATAGCCTCCAAATAGATGTGAGTAGGCATACTGCTAAAAAAAACCTCCAGTAGAGAAAAGAGTGCGCTTACTTCGCTCTGTTGGAGTTGTTGAAGACGAGAAACATTTCATTGCTCGCTACCTATTCTATGAAATCGAAAGACTTACTCTATTTAATTCCCTCAAGCTCTAATTTTAGCTTAGATGACATTTTTTTATTCTTAATGTCGTATAATAAGGGGGACACTGAGGTTTGTAAAGCGGTATTGAACTATGTTTCAAAATGCACCATTAAAAGGCAGAACGGGAAGCACCGGTCCCCCAGTACCAGATGTTATAGCATAATATGTCAGCCTCTCAGTCAAACGGCAGACTACATATAATTATTTAACAATTTAATATATTAGCATTTTTTATATCATAATTGTTCACTATTCGTCCTGTGTCTTGTAATCTGTATTATGTCTGTATAACCTTCATGTCTGGCTATATCTTGTAAAAGATTTTGTGCCAATAAATAATCTGAAATCTATGTTTCTGATGATATTACATGTATACTTATCATATGTATTTCTGTCAAAATGTCCATGTATTGTTGTTAATCATTTCAGCGATGCAGCCTGGATAATAAATTATGTATGATACAGGTAAACTGTTGAATATTTTCAGCAACATTTTCCAGTCAAATTATTTTCAATATATTCCTGATGGTGAACTTGACATTGAGTTGTATTGTATCAATGAAATGGTAAAGCACATATCTGACATCATACAATACAGAAAAATTTAGCCCAAGCAGTTATCGTCAATAAGTCATCGTCAGTATCACTCTCCACTATCTGCAATGCGTGTGTGCAGTCTGTTCCACTATACAGTTATTGCACGCACACAGCTTAGTGCCACATGGTTCATCCACATCTGTTTTGCGGGTGCATCGTCAGATCGTCTCCAACAATTTTGCTGGTACTGGCGTCATATTAGTTGTAACTGGTTGTAGTTGCCCACTGACTTTCTTCCAGTCCTACAATGTAGGGTCAGAATCAATACCATCTAACTGGAACCTTCCAGTTTATTCGTCCATGATATGACGTCATGATCAACCACGTGACATGTATGATGACGTTATAGTCAATGCCGTCATGACTGACGTAGATAAGTTCGTAATGAACGTATAATTGATGACGGACTAAGCGTTATTGTGCGAATTGTATGGGTTTACTATTTAATAAACATGCTGTTGAATGTTTTGAAACTAATTTGGGTGGGTGCTGTTGATGCCTATGGCAACAACACCACACAGTCAAATTAGTTTCAAAATAATCAACAGCTTACTTGTATAGTTTTCTGGAAATTATTAGTCACAAAGCTCAGCGATCGACCCATTCCAGCACGGGCGAAGTGCGGGTGGGGCTTAGATAGAGATGGGCGGGGAATAGCTAAAACTGGATTCCTCCGTTGTCCCAGTAGCGTTCCATTTGCTCACAATATGCGAAAAACTGCTGATTTACTCTTGCCAACCAATGGCGGTATCCAATTTTAGCCATGCCCCGCCCATCGCTAGCTAAGCTCCACCCACACTACACCGTGTTGGGATCGATCGGTCCCTGAACTAACTGACTATCAATTTCCAGATAACTATACAGGTAAGCTATTTAATAATTTGAAACTAATTTGACTGGTGCTGTTGCTGCCTAGAGAAAATTAGTTTCAAAATATTAAATACGATGTGTATTAAATAATAAAGACATAATTCGTACAGCCACTGACAAAGTTGTTTTGGTCGGTTTGACCCTTAAAGGGGTACAGTAAGTTGACACAAGAGGAGTTAAAGGGATGCTAATCTGATCTCAAATGTTGTATTGTACCGATAGATTATGGTTTTATAGATTCCATATCATTCATATCCTGTCACATTCTCTTACCTGTCTCACAATTATCTGCTTTGTAATATCGCGTAAATGTTCAGCAGTGATCGCTGCCATTTTGTCTCCTCAAGCGATAGCGTGTGATGTCATGTAAGCGCCAAAGCATTACCTTCTTTATTATGGAATACTCATCCCGTTGAATATTCAACAGCTTAACTGTATGGTTGCTTTTATACCTCGTTGCCAAACTATAGCTGGCACCTCTATGACTGAGTGTATATACAGAGGCAGACATGCTACGGGGTTTCCTGATTGGATAAAAAGTAAATCATGAATGCCATCATAGGCTGTAGAAATGTATCAACCTTTATGTTCTAAAGCCTGGATATCTTTCGTTGTCGGCATGATAAAACGCAAAAATGTGTGGGATGGATTCTGGGTGGCAAATTCTATCACATGAATGGCTAGTATAAGATAAGTTGAGATTTCCTTTTAATCCACAGTATATTGGTTTCAGTCGCCGCTAGAACTATGGTTTGAGTTGGCAGTAGTGTTTGGATGGTTAGTCTGTTTTAAAATCCGCTTGCAAGCTGACCGGAACGTTATGTTTTTGTTCCACTTTTGATGCTGAAATCAAAGTATTTATCGAAGACAAGATACACATCGCTCTTGTCTGACTTCTAAAATATGTAATTGCTAAAGTTCTTTGTAAAATCTTTAAAAGTTCGTTTATTAGGCCAGTGGGATACCCACACGATAGCGCATCCGTCAATAAGGTTAACGTCTGGAACATGACATATACAAAACATCGGCTTTAATTTTACAAACTTAATGTAATAGACCTTTCCAGTTTATCCATCAATCAGATGACGTCATAAACCAGCACGTCACGTGTAGGGTGACGTTATAGTCAATGGCGGCATGAATGACAAAGATAAGTTCATGACAAACACTTAATTGATGACGGCCTACGCGTTGCTGTACGAATTGTATGCCTTTACTATTTAAGCACCAACAGCGCCCAGTCAAATTAGTTTACAAAATATTCAACACGTTACCTGTATAGTTTTCTGGAAATTGATAGTTATTATCGAATGATCCCAACATCGTCGAAGTGTCGGTGGAGATTATCTAAAGATGGGCGGGGAATAGCTAAAACGGGATTCCTCAATCGTCAAGTTGCCTTTGTCATCATGCATGGATATGGGCGTCTCGCGCTTCATACAGTTACATCACGCATGGATATGGGCGTGTCTCGTGCGTCATACAGTCGCTCGGATCAACATCTCGCTATACATTTATAATCCAAGTAAATAAAATGGGATAAAATGTGTATGTCAAGTATACGCCAAGGCAGGTATGTGCGTTTCTTAAAAGTTCTTGGGCGATATTATTTTAAAAATTACTGACTATTATCAATATAAAAGATTTTCACATGCTGTCAGATATGTGTTAAAATGTGTTAAAATACGGTCCTGGGCATAAATATTTATTTCTATCAATTTGCACCGATATTGTAAAACAAAATTGGTTAAAACGGGATCTTAAAAATTTACAAATTTGAGTAATTATTTCGTATCGTCCAGTAAGGTGTTTTCGAGGGTCATGTGATTTCGAGGGTACGTACTTTTGACGTTCTCACGTGCGTGTCGCTTAGGTGATGTCAACAAATCATGTGTCATTAAATAGATACAGTATATTTACACCACAAGTGTAAATTTAAAAAAAATGCGCATGGAACAAGTGATTATTCTATGCATTTTGATGTCAGTGTAGTGAAAAACATGTATTTTCACTAATACTTTTTTACCCATGATAAACATACTGATAACTCGTAATTAAATGATACAAATCAATCCAGTTTTTGTGTCCAGCGCCCTCTGCCAGTTACTGGCCTGAGTAGCAAAGCAGACCCGTTGCCATAGCAATAATTTATTTCTCCCGAAGCGTGGAACTCGCATGGGGTGCTTATGTAGTTTTCAGATATAGATTGTTTTTTCTCTACCCGCTATGACGATTCAAACAGGCCCTAGTTACCACATACGATATAAAGTTCAATAGTTTTTTCCTATTTTCCTGTAGGCAAAACACTTATGTTCATTTTCAGTACGACTTTTACCAATTTTCATAAGAAAAACTGAAGGATTTTAACTTTTTAAATGTTTTGGCTTAAATTTGCAGCTACCCGGTTGTCACGAAAAGCAAAATATAACTTGATCTGGATTTACAACTATAAGTTAAGTTCTGTGTTTGTATCAGAGCCGTTTATGGCATTAAAGTCGGTGACAGACTCTCCTTTGCTCAAATCATAAAAATGCCATCAATTCACCGTCTCACTACATCACCCTCGAAAACACATGATGCAATACTGAGATTGCATCTGTAGACTAGGTAGGGGATATTTATATGCAGTAAGTTTATTTTAGGGTTTATTTATATTTTTATGCATGTTTTATATGTTTGCTAGTTACGAAATTGAGAAAATTTGTTGATAAAATTCCTACTCTTATATTAAATCGGCGAAAATGTGCTTACACCCTCGAAAACACATTATCCGATGATATATTTTGAAATAAACTATTCATATGACCACGTTCATAGTCCTAGCTATCTACGTAATCTCAAACCCTTACAACACAGGAAAAAACGGTGGATTATCATTCAATTTTACAATGAGGCGAAATAAAAGATGTAGGCCTATTTATGATATTTTCGGGTAATTTACAGAAATATTGGCTTTTTTAAAAGCTCAAGCAGGATGTCACCTCTCAGGGTTCATATCAACGGGGATCAAGGATATAAAAACTACAAAAAATATCGTGTGGACGCTAACGTAATCCCTAAAAATCTTTTTTTTGAAAACCATACAGGTAAGCTGCTGAATATCTTGAAACTAATTTGACTGGTCGCTGTTGCTGCCATTAGGCAGCAATAGCCCCCAGTGAAATTAGTTTCAAAATATTCAGCAGCCTACCTGAAATTGGTATTTTGGTAATTCAGGATTCAAAGCATATAAATTAGTCCCAACGCGCGGAAAAAATTAGGCGGAGCTTAGCTAGAAATGGGCGGGGCATAGCTAGAAATGATACCTCTCTTGTGGCATCCTACCTTTAACGTATCCGTCATAGTTCTATGACAATGGCCTTTGCAGTTTTAGTTATGCCCGCCCATATCTAGTAACGCTCCAGCCACACCTCGCTCGTGTTGGGATCGATCTCTGAACACGCTGACTATCAATTTCCAGAAAACTATACAGGGAGCTGTTGAAAATTTTGAGACTAATTTATGGTAGCAACAGTCCTAGTCAAATTAGTTCATCATTATTAAATAGTAAAGCTGTACAACACCGCTTAAGGTGGAAATACACCGAGTGCGTGTACGCGTGCGTGTTGCGTGTCCGTGTTGAGTGTGCGGGTGCGTTTCAATCAATATCATAGAAACAAGTAGGAGCATAATACATTGCTGCGTGTGCGTGCGCGTGTTTCGTGTGCGTGTTGCGATTGCGTCACTTTTCACGCTCCTATGAGCGTGCAAAGCCTGCGCGCGTGCATGAGTTCGCGCACGTGAAATCCACAACATTTCGCGAGCACATGTTTTCTCTAGATCATATCATAGCAAATCACATAAAATTCTCTAATTTTGACAAAATGGGCAAGAAAGGAGAGCTAGACGACAACATCACCGAAAAATGGATCGAATTTGTTAGGGAAAAAAGTTTGGATATAACTGGTATGTATATACTTTTATAAATCTTACGCAGCAATGTATTCACTTTCACGCATGCGTGTAGGCACGCTACCTCACGCACGCTCACGCACACGCAGCAGTGTATTTCCACATATATAATCCGTCACCAATTATGCGTTCGTGACGAACTTATATCATTCGCGACGTCATTGATTATAACGTCATCCTACACGTCACTTAGTTGATCATGACGTCATGTAATGGATGGATAAACTGTAGAGGTCCATTACACCAGAGACATACAAGTATCTATACGGTCTTTAAACCGATACATATTTACACTCCTGTGTGGAGAGCGTCAAGGAGCGGAGGAGATTACCAATGTTTGCAATGACAGGTAGGTACGCTGTGGCTAATTGAGATCTCTTTAATGTGAACACGGCCTAACCTACCGATAGATATATCGGTCTGTCAGTCTGCTGCAAGAAAATTCTCAAGAACGACAAGGGGAACTTCACCTTAATTTAGCGAATACCTCTCGTGCAGAACTTGAGCTATCTCCCTGACACGCTCACGCAATTACCTACACACGCACACACGCGCGCGCGCCTACACACTCGCAACACTCCTTTTCAGGATTGATTAAGTAACGAGACGTTACTGGTAGGCCTATCTACTCTACCTTTTGAAACGATTTTCTAAAAATTTCAGCATGAAACCCGTTAGAAAGAATATTATTTCAAATTCTGCTTGCTTAGTAGGACGTTATTTATCAGAATGTCACGCCTTGTTGTTTAGGCTTCCTGGTTCACAAAATAACAACGTCGATATGTCTGTCTGTTCCCATTTAGGCTATAGGGGGTGGGGGAGTGGAGGTTGTGGGGTTGGGTGCTGGAAGGGTGTGGGGGTGTGGGGAGGGGACCTTATAGAACTTACTCTGAAATACACAATACCACCACCACAACACTCCCAACCACTACTGCAAGCACTACTAATAGGCTATCATTAAGATATCTATTTAAATTTCCTGTCGGATAATTTTCGCTTTTTTTCAACAAGTCGCAGATAGGTTTCGATAATAATATAATTTGTGAAACCAGTCAACCACAGCGGACATTAACATCCTGTCAATCAAAAGTATAGTGACTGAATCCAGCTTTAGCTTTGCCCCGCCCATCCTCAACTAAGCTCCTCCACCCACACTTCGGCCGTGTCGGGATCGATCGATCCCTGAGCTCACTGACTATCAATTTCCAGAAATTTATACAGGTAAGCTGTAGAATATTTTGAAGCTAATTTGACTGGGGGCTGTTGCTGCCTGTGACAGCAACAGCACCCAGTCAAATTAGTCTCAAAATATTCAACAGCAAGTGTATTAAATAGCAAATACATACAATTCGTACAACACCGCTTAGTCCGTTATCAATTATGCGTTCGTGACGAACGTATCTACGCCATTCATGACGTCATTGATTATGACATCATCTTGCACGTCGCGTAGTTGATTATGACGTCATATGATAAATGGCTAAACTGGAAATATCCATTAGGAAGCATAATTAATGATTTATGGACACAATTTTATTTAAGGGGAATTTTAGAGACTAACCGGCTACTTACATATCTAACCAACTTAGGACATGATACGGAGAAACTATTTAAGAAGTCTTATCTCTGACCTAGATAAACCAAGAAGTTTAGGAAAATTTTGTTGAGAAACTTGGATTGAAATTGTTTCAGTTTCGGAAAATCTCTTCCCGAAAGTTGACTGAAAAGGTTTTCTGGAGTTTTGGGAAAATTTGTAGCGAAAACTTCGTATCGGAAACCTCTCAATATACCTCAAACTGCAGTGTCGTCAAAAAATGTCCCTGTTTGACCATGCGATGCAAAACAAGGTTGATAGAATCTCGGCAGCAGGGGGTGACGCGTGAAAAATAGGTCACACCGACCTGTATTTGTTGAGGTACATACCGTAAGGTTACAATGTATGACAAATGCGTATTTCATACGCATCGTTTTCTAAATAATCTTCTTAATCTGGTCACTATGGCCTTGACCTTTGATCTTTTGACCCTAAATTTGCCACACATCTCCAGGACTCGACGGGGAACCTATCACCAAAGACTGGCCAGGATATCTTTTTGTGACGGAGATACGTCATTTTGATTGTGATGTCTTTGATTATGAAGTCAAACACTTGAGTGACAGAGCGGATCCCTCTATTGAAAGTTTAGCAAACAAGGTTCCCGTACGTACTAATGGGGGAGACAGAGGTGCGCTTTGATTCCCTCTCACATTTCACGTGATTTCGAGGGGCGGGGCGTAATTACCCATATATTGAGTGCCAAATATGGGACACGTTCTAGGAAATTATGCCCGCCCCGTCGAAATTTCGTGAGTTGAGAGAGCCAATCAAAAGGCGCATTCTATCTCCCCTATGGTTAATGGCTATGATGATGAAGACGTGAAAGACACGTTTAATTATTGATTTTTTTAATTTAAAAAATGGGCACCATGGTCTTATACTATTTTTTATAAGATATTAAAGTATACACTCTAAAGATACGTAATTTCGTTGTTTCCTCTTTCTCTCCTTGCGAATCCTGTAAATGGCTTGATATACCCGTAAAATATCTTGCTGGACTTACACAGTACGACTACCAGGACCGTATTTAGGGGGGGGGGGCAAGGGGGGCAAAAGCTCCGGTGTCCCAACAAGCAAGGGGCCCCCACAATTTGAAAATGAAAAAAATAATGCACTTTTTTGGAAGTTATAGGACATTTAAAGCAAACTTTATTAGTTTAGAACTCTTAATCATGCATTATAATTCTATTCTAATATTTGTGGGGGCCCCAATTCTTGTTTGGTGTTCGGCAACAATGTTAATTACGAAAATTGGCAAAATAAAATAATTTTAAAACGAAAGAAAGCGCCATAATTCACCCTAAAAGTACTCGCTGGCCGTCTCAGCGCACCTAGATGTAAACAAAATTCTGGGGGAGGACCCCCAGACTACCCCTCATTCTTTGCCCCAGGGGCCCCACATACCTAAATACGACCCTGACCACTACCAATATTAGATTAAGATCCATTACTACTAGTACTAGTTCTAACAATACTATAAGTATAATGAAAACATACATTTCTTCTGATTTACTCTTTTTAAGGGATTCAGTGTGAACCTTATGAATCTAGTATACTACTAGAACACAGAGATGTTCACTCTAGCTCTCTTTGTCACAGTAATGAGCAGCAGAAGAAGTAATTGGTTTGATTTGCGTCTATCGAGTCCCCAGTAGAGCGGGATTTGAACCCTGTCCGGTTGATTACCAGTCGACCACGCTAACTCCATGACCAATCATCTCCTCTCATCAGAGCCAGCATCCACTCTTTATATCAGCTTCACCTGTCAATCAAAAACATTCTATCGATTACGCATGTAGTGATGAACGCACAATCTGATTGGCTGAATGATAGACACAGAATTATAGACTTGTTTTGTAGCGATAGACACACATAAATCATAGCTACAACTGTCAATTAAAATATCGATTACCCCTGTAGCGATGGACGCAAATAAATTTTTAACTACTCCTGTAGTGATGGATGCACAATCTGATTGGCTGAGAAAAAGCTGTGCATAAATTATCGATTACCCTGTAGTGATAATCGTGCATAAATCATCGATTACAGCTGTAGCGATGGGTGCTCAATGTGATTGGCTGAGCACTAGATGCACATAAATAATTGATTACCCCTGTAGCGATAGACGCGCATAAATTATCGAATGCCCCTGTAGCAATTGGTGTGCAATCTGATTAGCTGGGCCAGGCCTTAGAATTTCATGCATATATATGCTAAAGAAAGTAATTGGTTGGGCTCCATAATTTCACACATATGATTAGATAGGTACATGAATATGCTAATAAAGTATCGAGTTTAAAAAGGTCTACCATGAAGTAATTTCATAATACGCATTTTACTAGCGATCAACAGTTGTCAAATGCTAATAATTTACTATATTCTGTAACAGAATCTCTGTATACAGTTGGTCAATGTGAACTCACTATGTTCTAGTAACAATTCTACCATCAAATATTTCTTATAATAAGGTGAAAATATTTCTATAAAACCCATATTCATCTCCACGTACTGGTGGAAGCTGACTTATCAAACTACTACCATAAAATTTGCACATATTGCCAACAATATTATCATCATTACTACGTTTAAGGCCAGTTTGTCCTTCTGTCGGCCACTCTGTTAATGTGTTTGGTCTCGAGAAAATGATGGCTAGAAAAGGGATGGACAGCCACAAAAATAAAAGCTGATTTCCTTAGCCCACGGATAATACTGCCCATATCTTTTTTGCAAGAATTTTTTCCCCCGCCTATTTGTCTGGAAGAAAAAGGGGCGTTTTTGACTGCAGGTTGTTTTGGAGTATATACAAAGTTATAGTGTTGTTTTTCTATCTCTGGGGTAAACTAATTACAAATCTCCCGGGTGCCACCTTGGCATCCTAGGGCTGAATTTTTTGCGGCCTTTTGAAAATTGACAATTTTTTTTAATGGCTAAGGAAAAGAAACCATAAAGCTGACGATTTCAAGTAGAAAGTAATTATCTTTATTGATTATATATAATGCTACTAGTATTTGATAACTACTCATGGTGACACATAAATAAATGTTATTTGTATTAACCAAAGGACATCTTTATGACATTCATGATCAGGTCTCGATGAAATGTGGGCATTTTTGCCCGAAGAATGTTTTGTATACAAATATAATGTTTTCTTGTTGTTTCGGTATCTCTGCGATGTACTCATTACATATCCACCGAGTACCACTTTGACACGCTTGGGCGCTGAGAAAAGTGGACTTTTCGCGTTGTAATGTATATTACAATTATATGCAAATTGAAGGTGTTATCGATATCCTTAGCAATATGCATATCAAATGAAAGATTGTGACGAGTAGAAGACACTTAATCCTAAATGCATTTTCCGCAGCCATCTCCTAAAAAGAGATTTACTATGCTCGCATTTCGCACATCATTGAATGCAGAAATCATACAATTACCCAATCTGATGATGATATCTCAATGGATATTTCTTTATACCGATGCACACTAGGGTTAGGAGATGCAGTTTTCACCAACCTCAAACCAGGAGAAATTCCTCCTCTATTATCACCCGCCACCCCCTCCCGCCACTGTCCACTGCCAGCTCACTCCAGCTCATGCCTAAGCATAATGAACATTGTGTTTTTTACATGCTATAATTTTATTGACATACATTGACATTGCTATGATTGCGGATTGAATGTATTTAGCAGAATAAGTATCTTTGATGTAAGTCCACCCACCTCCCAATCTACCCCACCCCATACTTTATTGGTGGTGGGTGTGGAGGTTTGCTGTTGGGCAGTGATGCGCGGATGTGAAGTGGATAATAGAAAGGAATGGATAAGTAAGATATGGTAATGTGATGGTAGGTTGTGATGGACGGATTATGATGTGTATCATCCACAAACCAGTGAGTGGACGTTTGGTTAGGAGATCGGAGGGAAGAGACAGTGATGAGGAGAGGGGAGGGTGTGTGGGTGATACTAGGAGAGTGGGAAGAGATGTATGAAATTGGATGAGAAGGGACATTGGATGGGATAAAGTGATGTGATATGTCACGAGACAGGATGCGATGCGAGAAGTTGGGTAGAGATGGTGTAAGATGGAATGACATGGGTAGGGTGAGATATGGAAGGGGATGAGATGTGAAGACAATTGGATGGGATAAGATGGTGTGCTATGGAATGAGATGATGAATGGGATTGAATGAGATGTGGCCATATTCAAAGAGAAGGAATGTGATGAGATGGAATGGCGGGGGAGGGGGGGGGGTGTTGGGAGGGGTGGGAGGGGGGGGGGCTATGTTTGGTACGAAAGGAGCTGGAATAAAAAGTTGAGGTTGGTTGGTGTGGAACGATGTTGATGGGATGGGATGTCTTGAGGCCGCATAAGATGGGATGAGTTATGATGTGGATAAGGTGTGATGTGATAACATGAGATGAGGTGATGGAATAGAGTGGGATAGGATATGGTGAGAATGAATGACGTGGGATGGGATGAGATAAGATGAGTTAGGATGAGGAATGACGTATGGAGAGCTGAGATGATGTGGTCTGAGGTGAGGTGAGGAAAGGTGAGTTGCAGTGATGTGGTGCGGTAGATGGGCTGGAATGGGTGGCTTGGATGTTGTGACGTAATTGGTGTTGTTGGTGGATGTTGAGGTGATGTTGGAGTACGAGATGTTAATAATGTGTGATGGGGTGAAGGAGATGAGGTACATTGTAGCATTGGTGACAGAGTATAATGGGATGGGATGAGGTGGGATTAAAAGAAATTGGATGAGATGAAATGAGATTAGTTCAGACAATTAAGGAGGCGAGGTAGGGAGAGCTGTAATGACGTTGTCTGATGTGAGATGACGAAAGGCGAGTTACAGTGATGTGGTGTGAAAAGTGGGTGGGGTGGAGTGGCTTTTGTGTGGTGGCATATCTGAAGTTAGGTCGAGATAGGAAGAAAAACACGGTGGTGAGGTGAGGTGTGGTGGGTGATATGAGGAGGGGTACTGAGGTGAGATGGAAAGGAATTGTGAGACGAGATGAGATGAGACGAGTTTGGTTGGTGAGGTAGGGTAGGATGTGATGAGTTGGGATGAGATGAGAAAAAATTGGATGAGAAGGGACATTGGATGGGATACGGTGATGTGATGTGCCATGAGGCGTGGGAGAATGACGTGAGATGAAATTGTTGGGAAGAGATGATGTTAGATGCAAAGAGATGGGATGTGATGAGATGGGATGGCATGGCATGGGGTGATATAGAATGGTATGAAATGGGGTGGTATATAAAGTTGAGGTGAGGTGGAGTGGGATGAAGTGGGTTGGACGGAGTGTCTTGAGGCTTGATGATATGAGATGAGTTATGATGTGGATAAGAGATAGAGTGGGATTGGATAAGGTGGGCTTGGATGAGGTGAGATGGGATGAAGCGAGATGGGATTAGTTGAGAGAGGATAAGGTGATGAGGTTGGGAGAGCTGAGATGGTGTGATCTGATGTGAGGTTAGGAAAGGTGAGTTACAGTGATGTGGTGCAATAGTTTGGGTTGGGAATGGGTGGATCTTATATGGTGAGCTAGTTGCTATGGTTGTTGGGTGTTGGATGGTGATGTTGGGATTTGGATGAGTGGCAGAGCGGGTTGGTCGGTGGGATATGATCAGATGGTGATATGAAGCGAATGATGGAGGGGGCGGTAACATACTTTAATGTGATGGTAGATTATAGGTGTCCCCATAAGGGTCCTTTTGAGGGCATATACCCCAAACTGCAGTTTACCCAAACTGCAGTTTGAGACCCCACGAAATTATGGGCAATGCATCCCGTGGAACCCCTGAAAATTGTGTACGATTGCTCAATGTTAATTTGTTTCATAGGTCTTTGTACAAAGATACCGACAAAATCTAGCATGGGACCCCTATAACTCACAGTTCTGAGTCCATGGAATCCTTTAATTTTAATATTGATGGGAAACACTCGAAGATTGTGCTGAAGAGATAATGGTAAACTACGACGTGTAAAACTATTCTCCAACTCCATCCAAAACCAGGGTCAGCTCAATTGCAATTGGGCTCAAGGTTATGAATTTATATGGCAGAGGTCATAGGTCTCCCCTTCTGCCCCCTCCCCAACCTCAGGCCCCCCATCCACCACCCACCCACCCACCCCATCCCACCCACCCCAACCACCCACCCCCACATACATAAAATGTGTGAAATCAAGTCATCTGAAAAGCCATTTTGGGCGGTTTAAGAGAAAATTTCATCACAAATTTTGTAATATAGCACATACTATAACTCTTTTATTCTGAGTAGAATCTTGATGTCTATGGAGTTTCATGAAACCTGTCTCTAGCAAACACGGCATAGGCAAGAGTCATGAAACACGGGTTTTTTTCTCGCATAGCAAAAAAGGCAGCCAATGATAGGATATGGATGAGTCATAGTGATAGTTGCATCCACACGTCGCAAATTTTCACAGGATATGCATTTTGGTATGGCTAGTGATAAACCCGAAATTATTTCATAGACGAAAAAAATGGGCGTGGCACATTATAACGCGAAGCATTAAAATCAATTTTTCCCCATTTAACCCAAGGATGCCAAAGTGGCACCCGGTGGATTTCTGATGAGTACACCTTAGAGATACAGAAACAACAATAAAATTGTGGATACTCCAAAACAACCTTCTGTGAAGAATCTTCCAGATTATATATTTTTGTCCTGGGTATACATTTAAATAACTTCATCTTTTCATTAGAGTTTTCAATTTTCAAATATCCGACCACGCTATTTCTCATTGATGCCGTGCATCGATATGTGTACTTGTATAATAGTGCGGTCGTCTTCCTGAATGGCAATCAATAATGGAGACAGACTGTCGATGATGGCACGCACGTAGTACATGGCGGCGGTTCGATTTACTTATAAGCCCTATTTTCAACCCACTTCCGCGTCGTGACACATTTTACAATATATTTACATTTTATAATAAATATTTGCGCAATATGCATGTAGACCTACAATGTATTGTACAACAATACACGTTTGAACGTTCGCTACAGCACAGATAAAAAATAACTTATAACGTTTACAAAACCAAAGGATTTGGAATTTTTAAAGAAATGTCCTGTTGAATATTTTGAACATTATTGCATTGGAAGACATTGCTGTCCGAGGCAGCAATATCTTCCAATACAACTATGTTCGAAATATTCAACCGTACGTTGTATTTTGTTTTGAAAACATTATGAATTATTTCTGAGCTAAACTGTAATCGCGGTTTGCTGCGCTCTGACGCGTTAAACCACCGCTGGCAAATATTTAGACACGCCAATGACGTCTGAAATACTGATGCGATGTATGTGGGGGACATTTGTTTGCTTGAGTGCGTGCGTGAGTGCGTGCGTGAGTGAGTGCGTGTGGGTCACTCCAAATTAAAGCTCCAATCTTGACACATGCCAAAACTAGGTATATACTTAGCTAGATAATGTTAACGTTAGGGATTAGCTTGTCAGCCGGCCTACGCGACAGACTCAAGAGAATGGATCCCTTCTTTTTATTATCGATATTTTCCTGTGTGTAGCTGACGTTATAATCTCGCGGTTTCTCGCTCTCGAGACGAGAAAATGGATGCGGCCGAGGAGTCACGTTTTCGACCGTTTTTGAGCATATTCATTTTCTTATTTCTCGGTAATGGTAAAGTATTTTTTATATTTTCCTGCGGCAACTATTACGGATAATAGTATATTTTTACTTGACTTAATTCCGATTTTCAATGGAATTTCCCTTTAAATCAGTATTAATATATACAAGAGGCCTTGGGGGCCTGTATGGCTTACCCGGACGTTTTGGCCATTGACATAGCAGAGCAAAACGAGATGACCAGAAGAAAGATTTTCCAATCTAATTAAGGTTTGCTAAAATTGCCTCAGGGGTTAATAAGTAGTCTTTCATATGATTTTCTCAGAAATTTTCAGAAAATCCAAGATGTCCGCCAAACAAACTAAATTTTGATTGAGCGGCCATGGTGGGGTTTTTCACATATCAATGGACCAACTTTAATGGCCATTAGTCCCTAGTCATTTCTCCGAATTTCAGCCTGATCTGTTTAGTGGTACTGAAGAAGTCGTTTTGACGAAAACTACGGCATCCAAGATGACAAATCAAGTTCCCTTACAAACTTGGTCCAGCTGTTGCTCCAGATGATGTTTCAGGAGTTTGGAATCGACCCCTCATGCGGTTTCGGGGACGAATTTTAAAGACGTTTCTAAAAATCTGACAAAGCATTTAGAAGATGACCACCAGGCACATTGGCCAATCGACTTCCTTTGAACAAAGTTCGATCTCTATGCCCTAAGGATGTGTCCTGCCAAATATAATTTGAATCGGCCCAGTGGTTCTCGAGAAGACTTACAATTTCCTAATATTTTAGTGTGGGAGTTTTTGGCCAGAAAAAGATCAAAGATGGCCTACCAACCGTTTATCAGACAGTTTCGAAAGCGGAAATTTGAAATTAGTATATCCCCAAAACTTATACACAACCACTTCCAGCTTCAAAATCTGTTAAATAAAAAAGTCCAATATGGCCGCCAAACATGTTACATTTTGATTGGTCCACCGCGGCCATATTTTTGTCGTATCAACTTTCTTTGAACAAACTTTACTGGCCCTTAGACCCTAATCATATCTCCCATATTTCGGCCCGATCCGTTCAGCGGCTCTGGAGAAGACGTCGTTTTCGCGAAAACTAGGTTATCCAAGATGTCTGGAGAACTAGTTGGTCAATCAAGACCCGTTGAACAAGGTTGGTTCAGCTCTTGCCATAGATGATATTTCATAAGTTTTGGAGAAGATTTATTTAAGACGTTTATAAAAAGCGGTCAAAATCCAAAATGGTTGCGGGTCAAATTGGCCGGTCGACTTCCTTTGATCAAATTTAGATCCCTATGCCCTACGGACAGGTCCTGCCAAATCTGATTGAAATCGGTCAAGTGGTTCTCGATAAGATGGCATTTTGAATTTACTATTGCTGTGGGTGCATTTCCATAAGAGAGTGGAAGATTTGCTGGGGAAAAGATCCAAGATGGCCGCCAAAATCGTTTATCCAACTTGGATCTCTATGCCCTAAGGATGTTTCCTGTCAAATATAATTGAAATCCGCCCAGCGGTTCTTGAGAAGTAGTTTAAAAGAAAAGTTGACGGATGACGGGTGACTGTAGGGGGAACGATTGGCCGCGGCGTTAGCCTGGTCGATCAGCCTGGTAATCAGCCGCGCGGGGTTTCAAATCATGTTGGACTCTTACACAATCAGGTGGCCCAACATATGCAATCTCCTTCACTTCACGTTGCCTCTCTCCACCTAGAAGTATAAATGGGTACCAGAGTAAAAACTGGGGATGTTAGCAATAATAGACTGAAATATTTTTTTTTTAAACCAGCCTATATATGGCGTGAATGGGACCTGGAATCAGGGACTCGATAGACGCCAATAAAACCGATAACTTCCTCTTGACGGGTGATGAACATCTTGTGTTTCCCAATCAGACTGTATTTCTGATTATTGATTCATGATAACTTATGATACATGTATGTATGTAGACGATTGAACGAAGTCTGGCCATACATCTTAACCCTTGAACCCTCGAATATTTCAAATATATATTCGTGGCTTTGGTCATGAAAATTTCAATTTTCTCAAAGAAAATGTCCATTTGCAGACCAAGAGAAGATTATTTTTGAAGATTTACCACAGGAATGACTGGCTCGGTCATCGAGCCAGTCATTCCAATGGTAAATTTTCAAAAAAATAATCTTCTCTTGGTCTGAAAATGACATTTCTTAATACCCCTGCAGAAGCCGGTATTTTTGCTGATATTTTTGCGGTTAAATGGTTAAACAAAATACCGCTCATCTCCATACATCCACTATGGGTCGAATAATCCCGACAGCTTGTGACGTAAGTTCAGTAAAACGCTAGTGCGCATGACCGGGTGTCTAACCTGCACCAAACCGCTAACCAGTCTACACTTGACGACCTGATGTTGAAGCAGACGTTTTTGCGGTTTTAGCAAAACCACAAATTTTCCAAAAAGGCCTACCTATACGCGCAATAAAACAAAGTAAACATATTGTGAAAGCTTAGAGTCAGCTGCTCTTGTAGACCTAAATATCATCATCTTGAATATCATATTGCTAACACTAGTAAATTTGGGTTCGGTATTTTAATCTGATATTTCTTTTAAATCATGGCGTGCTTATTGATCGTTTCTTATTTATAACGAGATCGGCCGAGAAAATACAACCGGTAATCGCTTTGTCATGCGCACTCGGTCGAAAATTATTGAACTACGAAAATACACATTTGAAGGCGCTATGATCGATCTATAGTATTCATATCTGTGAGGCCAACTACTGGAGTATTTCAATCAATATATATCACTTTCGATTTTCATACAACACTTCTTCTATGGGGCCTATATATCGATCAATATAGATATAGCCTTTAGAAGCATGTTGATCGATGATGGCATGGCTACTATTATAAGACATGACTGGGAATTCCAATGTCGCCACTTATAATACCGAGACCTCACAATACCGCCTTTGATGCTATTGTGCAGGATTTTATGTTAAAAAGATAGAAAATGAGATTTTCCAGTGATATTTATCGCTCGGAGTCGATACTGGAGTTTCCGGGAAAAGTTATTTGAAGAAAATGTCATGGCTAGGGCGCTTCAAATATAGATAGGTCCTGATAACGTAATTAAAATGGATTAACCAATTGTTAGTAGATTGTGGCTCAGCGACTGACGGGCAGCGGGCTGAGTCTGGCGTGTTGGTGGTGCGCATAGAAAAAAATAGATAGAGATCTTTGTTGTTAGTGGCTGAATAATAATCAAATCACAAGCAAAATAGCGTAGAGCTCTGCTTCACATAACTCAACTCGAAAAGTAACTTAAGTGTACGAATTGCATAGGCTCCCAGTAAAATTAGTTTAAAAATATTCAACATCACCACCACATCTACCGCCACCTCCACCACATCTACCGCCGCCTCCACCACGACCACCACCCACCACCGCCACCGTCACCACTACCACCACCACCACGACCACATCTACCACCTCCACCACTACGACCACCACCACCACCACCACCACCACCACCACCACCACCACCACCACCACAACCACAACCACCACCACCACCAGCGTCGGCCTCCCTTGGACGGGATGGACGCTACATCTTGTTTCCGTGTTTCCGCTCTACTGTAATGTTGTTCAGCGGTGTGCGGGCCTCCACTGGAATGCTGGATACCAGATATGTGTATGCCAAGGCTAAATTATCTCTCTCGCTCTGCAGAGCCACTTTAATCATTTTATCCTAATCTACAGAGGGCAGCTCAGTCGACGTCTTAGTCGTGTTGGGATCGATTTGAAACTTTGAAGCTTGACTCCTCAGGATATAAATGTCGCGGTAACTGTACCTTATACATCCAGCTCATGGTTGTCTATCTATTGAGTGATTTAATCAAAGCTCTTGTTCTCAAGCACATCAATAGACCTTTCCAGTTTATCCATCCCTCACATGACGTCATAATCAACCACGTGACGTGTAGGATGACGTCATAATCAATGACGTCACGCGAATGGCGTAGATAAGTACGTCACGAACGCATACTTGAAGACAGACTATGCGCTGTTGTACGAATTGTATGTCTTTACTATTTAATAAATATTCTGTTGAATATGTTGAAACTAATTTGACTGGGCAAAGTTGCTGCCATGTGCAACTTAGTTTCAAAATATTCTACAGATTGCCTGTATAGCTTTCTGGAAATGGATAGTCGGGGCATTCGGGGGGTCGATCGATCCCAACACGAGCAAAGTGTGGGTGGATATTAATTAGGGATGGGCGTGGCATAGCCAAAACAGTAATGCTTGGCGGTACTATAAGATCATAACTAATCATTCCGACACGGGCACCACCACCACCACCACCACCAACTAGGGCTGCGCGATATACCGATACCATATTGAAAACCGATATCACGCACTCGTGGTTTCAAAACCGCTTATAAAATATAAATATCGGAAACCCACCACCACCACCACCACCACCACCACACACACCCCAACATCACCATCATCATCACCACTACCACCACCACCACCACCACCACCATCACCTACACCCCATAGCAACATTCCGAGATGGTCACCACCCCCACCACCACCACGACAACCACCACAACAACAACCACCACCACACACCCCTCCCCACACACCCCCACCCACACCACCATCATTAACATCACCAGCATCACCATCACCAGCATCACCTACATCCCACAGCAACATTCCGAGATGGTCACCACCCCACCACCACCACGACCACCACCACCACCACCACCACTACCACCACCACCACCACCACCACCACCACCACCACCACCACCACCACCACCACCACCACCACCACCACCACCACCACCACCACACACACACACACCACCACCACCACCACCACCACCACCACCACCATCACCACAACCACCACCACCACCACCAGAAAAACAAACACCAGTACATAGCTATCCATATTCCATTACAGCTGTTGCCGCTATAATCAGCAACGGCTCCCAGTCAATTTAGTTTCAAATTATTCAACAGAATGTTTATTAAATTGTAAATTCATCAAAGACATACACCACGTACTCTTTCGTGACGGACTTTTCGATTTTCGTAACGGAACTACGTCATTTTGACTGTGACGTCATCTAGCAAGTGACGTAATTGTTTATGACGTCATATTGCGTGAGCGATGTGAACACGACCAAAATTGTGAAATGCTGTACGGTGACAGCACCTTTCTTGTGTTAAAATTTGATCCTATCCGGATCGGGGGTTAATTAATCCATGCCACTGTAACAGTATAATTGGTGCGCTAAAATTTTAATCAAATTATATGAGCGCCTGTTTTAAAAACGTGTGTTGCGTGCTCTTGCGCACGTGGGCGAATCTGTGACATCGGGTTTTAAGTATATATTTGGGCGTACCCTAGGCGATACGTGACTGCACGTAACTGTATTTGTATGTCCGCTCGTGAGCCGCGTGGCTATTTATCACTCCGGGGTAAACATCGGCCTATCTGTTTTGTACCGAATAACTTCGTCATCGATACATTCCGCCGTTTTTCAATCTCACGCCAAGCAAACGGGAAAGCCGTTGAATTTTTTGAAATTAATATGACTGAAAACCATTGCTATGGCTTCCAGTCATATTAATTTCAAAATGTTCAACAGAATATGCTATTCTGTTTCGTACATAATTTACTTTTTCAGAGATTTGTCGTTGAAATGGTTAAAAGGTGTGTTGTTGGAGTTGGGTAAGAAAGTCCCAGGAAATCTTAAATATGCGTGTGTGTTTATAGAGACTGATCTTTCTAGTAATCATCCACATATTTGCGGCGTATTGTAGGTTATTCCTGGGAATCAACTCTCGATACTCCGATGTTTTTCTTATGGGTCAATCAGTACCATTCTTCGCACCGCGTTCTTCATTGATCAATGTGCGCGTTGTTGACGTCCGCTCCTGTGTCAGCTACAGTATTATATAGGCCCTAGATGAATTAATGCTGATTATTTTGAAAACAATTTGACTGAGAGTTGTTGCTACCTTTAGTAGCAACAACATTCAGACAAATTGTTTTCAAACTATTCCGCAGGTTCTTTGATATAGACCCTGGAAAGCGTGAGATCAAATTTAATTAGTAGTTCGAACAATGTAATACGCCAATAATGGAATTCCCGATTTATTTAGTTGTGATTTATTTATCGCAGAGTGAATAGATAAAAAATAAAAAAGCAAGTATAAAGTTTATAAATTCGCAGATCACGACATGCCTCTTTCAACTTTATAATTGAGTAATTTCCCCTAATGATCGACTACGTTCCGATGAACTGCACACATTTTCCAAGGCGCATTCAGGGTTTACCGCGAAACTGAAGAAACTGCAAGCCAAACAGACAGTAATTTTAATGTGCATTAAATCTGGACCTGATGAATATTTTGAAAACAATTTGAATGAAAGTTGTTGGTGGCTTAGCCACCAACAACTTTCAGTCAGACTGTTTTCAAAATGTTCAGCATACCCAGAGCTAAACCCCATGGAAAATGTAGTCCTCAGAAATTCAGCAGCCTTACCGACAGTTAACTCTTACCACTCTGAGGTCAATATTCCATCTTCTACTGTGACAATAGCAAAAAACTTATGTTTTTGGTGGACGATATTACCAAATTGTTGAAAAATGAACAACAGTTCATCTTTTAATTTAATTTGAAATTTTAAAATTTTTATATCAGAGTGGTAAGAGTTAAAATAAAATCCATGGCTAAAGTTACTGGCGCAAGGGGATGTAGGTACGGAAGCTGTCGATGAGTTGAGGGTATCGAGGGTTACTTTTTCATGCGTGTGTTGGGGTGTGGGTGGTGTGGTGTGGTTTCTACGCTTTCGTTGTGAGGATAGCCTTGCTGGGCAAGCGTTGCTCATGTTCGGTTCGTGGGTGTTTCAGTACCGGTAGACGGGGCTGGGCAAGTGAAGTGGGCTGGAATGTTTACGGTTGTGGAAATTTTGGTGATTGCGTATGTTTTGTGACATGTTCAACAACAACAATTTCAAAACCACCAGCCTCACCTAGCCCCACACTACCACCGCCACCCACCACCACCACAAAATTCGTTGATAAAAAGCAACCAGTGGCTGTTGTTATTGTTGTTGTTGTTGTTGTTGTTGTTGTTGTTGTTGTTGTTGCCGGATATTTCATCAGAGTATGTCCGTTTATTTGTCTGTCTGGGCGTGGCTGTTTCTTGGAGAATTCTGTCATAGTGATCCGGAAGCGATCCCAAACTTGTAGAAAATTGATCAGAAAAATCTCCAACATATCTGGAAAACCCCGGATGTCAGGTTGGGCTGGGGATGGGAGGGGTCTAGAGTCCGCAATCTGTGATTGTCGTCGTCGTCGCCGCCGCCGCCGCCGACGACGACGACGGCGCCGCCGCCGCCGTTGTTGTTGTTGCTGTTGTTGTTATTGTTGTTGTTACTGCTGCTGTTCTCGTCGTCGTCGTCGTCGTCGTCGTCGTCGTCGTTCGTCGTTCGTCGTCGTCGTCGTCGTCGTCGTCGTCGTCGTCGTCGTCGTCGTTTCTGCGGCATATATGCTTAACACTTTAATCTCAGAATGCCCAGCTAACACTACAGATAAGCTGTTTAGTCACAGCTCTCAGTCAAATTAGTTTGAAAATATTCAACATAATATTTACTGAATTGTAAACGGGTTTTCGAATTCGACCTTCAGTGTCGCATGGTGAGACGGAAAGTGTCCATTAGTGGTGGCCCGGATCCTTGCTATTCCTGTTTCATGCAACGTGCGCACACACACGCATGCGCGCACACATTATGAAAGCAGCGGAGGCTGCAGCAGCAGCATCAACAATGAACCGTTCCAGTTTTAGCTATGACCCGCCCATCTCTAAGTAAGCTCCACCCACACTTCGCCCGTGTTGGGACCGAGCGATCCCGAACTACCTGACTATCAATTTCTAGAAGACTATACAGGTAAGCATATGGCAGCAACAGTGCCCAGTCAAATTTGTTTCAAAATATTCAACAGCATCTGTATGAAATAGTAGACATACAATTCGTACAACAACGCCAATAACCAGTCACCAATTATGCGTTCGTGACGAACTTATCTATGCCATTCATGACGTTTTTAGTATGACGTCATCCTACACATCACGTACTTGATTATGAAATCATATGATGGATGGATAAACTGGAAAGGTTCATTGTAACGCCATTCGATCCTTTTCTATGCACCTTGTATTTTATAAAGCAATTTTCATTAGCCGTATATTATATAGCCCATATAAGAGCCTGTATTGATCAATACAATTACTAACAAGCGTTATTCTGCGTGGCAGATATATACTCGTACATGATCAATAGAATTCATGTAGGTCGATTAAACAATTATATCTTTTGTTCAGCCTTCACAATGGAAGCGGATAGCGTCTATAAAATCTTTTCCAATATAATAATATTAGCAGTTTTTTTATATTTATGATAATACACGTAGGCCTGTCTTCGGAATGCATATAAAACCAAGATGCGGTGTTTTATACTTTTATTGAAAACGGAAAATGCTTTTATTTTAAAGATGTTCTTATAGATGTGCACCTAAAGGCCTATTAGTGGTACCAGGCGCATAGCGAAAGAGGGGAACTTCCCGGGAATGTCTAGGGGTGAGGGATAGTGGCCGGTAGATGTCCAGGGATATGGGGAAGTTGGTGGGGTGGGTGGTGAGATGTCCAGGGATGAGGAGAAGTGGCCGGGGAGACCCCCTGGATTGCGATGCGCACAAACTACATCTCCGACTACACCTATTCTGGAGGACCCTGTCACGTAGAAGCACAGTTATCGAACAAAAAACACAAAATCTATACAATAGGGACCCATGGTCAGCCAGATGGACGGACGAACCGACGGACGGACAGAGCACAGAGCAAAAAGAATCAATCATCTTTTCCTAGCCATATAGCCAAACTTCTCATGAAGTTTCATCAGTATGCATTCCAAATAGAATTTATCGAACACAAACCTAAAAATGCACTCGCTGAAAGACGTAGACATTCATGCAGACCGATTGACAGAGAGATAGACATACCCCAAAAACTATCTGCTTCTTGTAGCTTCGTAAGGCCATAACTACCCATGAAGTTTCATCAATATATTCATGTAGATCATATAAGTTATGTTACTGAACAGAACCCCAACATCTGCGGCAGCACCACACGTATAGCCAGTAAGACGGACGGGCTGACGAACATAAATATAGACACTAAATCAATGGACATTTGCATTTTAGCTATGCCCCGCCCATCTGTAGCTAAGCTCCACTCACGCCTCGCTCGTGTTGGGATCGCTCGATCTCTGCACTTCATGACTATTAATTTCCAGAAAACTATACAGGTAAGATGTTGAATATTTTGAAACTAATTTGACTGGTTGTTGTTGCTGGCTATGGCAGCAACAGCACCCAGTCAAATTAGTTTCAAAATATTCAACAGCATGTTTATTAAATAGTAGAGACATACAATTCGTACAACGTGGCGGACTATTAAGAGTTAAAGACGGGCGATATGGAATCATTTATGAGGAACTAATTATGACGTCATCCTCGCGCCGCTTAGCTGATCATGACGTCGGATTGATAAATGGATACTCGGGAAAGGTGACTTATAGCCGTGACACTGGAGCCATAGCATGCGTTAGCGTGTACGTGCGCGCGTGCGTGTATGCGTGCGTTAGCTATATGATATTCCGGTACTCAGGCGCATAGTAGAAGTAGGTACTCATACTGATACATTTATTACACCCAGACTTTGTACAAAGTATATATGGGGTTATATACAAAACTTCCCCATCAATCAATGAGCAGGCAACAACGGCTCACAATCTAAGCCGCCAAAAGTACACAATTTCAACAATTTCAACCTCAAGCACCCCGGCGAGAATATGCACATCGCCCCACCCCACCCCCACACACCCACCACCACACCACACATCCCAAATATATCATATAATATACAAAGCGAGTTTGCACGCGCAGAGGGAGACGTGGTGTAATACAGCCTCAACCAAACGCTGAACTCGCGTAGCACCCGCCTGTGGCGTATCACAACTCTGGGGAGGTAAAACCAAATTGGGTGGTGGACTGGTGATGCAAAACTAGCCTTGGAGTTAGTGCGCGAGGGTTGTTAGATTTGGAAGTAAGACGGGATATCTCTGTGTAAACTGGCCCCCTTATGTCTCTTGGCTATCTGCATTGAACCGGCGCCCCTCTTATGATGCACCCCACCCCACCCCTCACCCTAGGGACTCCCCACCTGCTCAAAATTAGTTCCGGCTCATGCCCTGATCAATATATAGTTTACTGTTTGCTTTAGTAAGCGACACTTCCCAGGGCTTGGATATATTTGATGTCCAGGATTTGCGTCCAATGTTTTAATTAAATTCCCTTTTTCACAGGGTGCATCGTGTCAAGGATGCAGATTATAATGGATTCCAAAAATACGCACAGCGCACGCACACACGCACGCACGCACGCACGCACGCGTACCTAGGTCCCCATAGTTTCGTATGTACCCATCCTCACAGCTCTTTCGACGAAATTCATGCCATATCCTATTAGTATTGACTATTTTACCAATAATTTCACACTCAAATTGGTTGCCTAAAATAATAACTTTTTAGTTTGATAACATTTCCTCAAATTGTTTCCAGGAAATTTGGATGCACGTTCATATCTTATTCTCTTGGAGGCATACTGCCACCATTTCTGGATATTGTTGAGAATATAATTAAATCATACGGTGTAATCTCGCAGATATGTAATGTGTCTAGAGCCTCACTAGATAAAAATGTCGGGGATTTCCCCCTTTGTGCAGGTCTCGTCATGTGATTCACACAAAGCGCGCGTATTGGCTGTTGTAATCCCGGGCTGGTATTGAGCAGATTCACTGTGTTAGGTATCACGGAAAATCCAGATCTCGTTAATCATTAAAACTTATACTATAAGTATTGTACGCCAGCTTTCTCCTATTACTACCAAATCTGTAAATCAATGTGAAATTATCTAAACATAATGTGTGGGTTTTATAGTTGATATAAACAGTTACAGTAAACAGCTACAGCGTTCGTCAAGTCAAAGCTTATTCAACTAGTGCAAACAAATTTAAAGCGACACTCCCTCAGTCAAGATGGATTTACGTTTAAACAGAACTAAACCGGGATTGCTAACTCCACCCCAGTTGTGCGAGGATTTAAATGCCATGGACGATGATATATGCGAAGACGGAACAGCTGTCGACCACCCGATTATTGACAGATTGAAGGCGATGGAAAGTCGCTTCTCAAAGCCCCAATCCGACGATTATGAATTCAAAGATTATGAATTCAAACAAGACTCTGGAATAGAGAGTTTGTCTATTACTAGTCTTAGAAGTAGTGACAGTTTGTATAGCTCGTGTGATATAAACAAAAGAACTTCACAACTTTCAACTACGGTGACAACTGGAGATCTAAGAAACGTTATAAACTCAGAAGCGGCCGAAATTATATTCTCTAGATTTGGGGCCTTAAGGGTGTCCGAAAAAGACCCTATCCAGACAAGGATCGCCGAGAAATCTCCTATCCAGACAGTTTTAGCGTCCAGTAGTACACATTTGCCGAGTATAGATGATGGATTTTGCAGTCGGTCGGAGTCGTTTCCAGAAACTCATGACAGCAGAATAAGTGTCCAGCAAGATACAGAGCAACAGACACATATAGACAGATTACATGAAGAACTAATCCAAATCTTTACGCAAGACCAAGACGGAGACACGTAAGATTTAGACAGTTATTGGGATAA
This sequence comes from Chaetoderma sp. LZ-2023a, assembly GCA_034401795.1. Classification (NCBI taxonomy): domain Eukaryota; kingdom Metazoa; phylum Mollusca; class Caudofoveata; order Chaetodermatida; family Chaetodermatidae; genus Chaetoderma; species Chaetoderma sp. LZ-2023a. The sequence continues at coordinate 155,148,748 of CM067373.1, forward strand.
ATTATGTGTTAAGACTTGGTGTGTGTGTGGTCAATGGGCAATAACTCTTGGCCTGATGGATATTTTGAAAACAATTTGACTGAAAGTTGTTGGTGGCTGCCACCAACAACTTTCCGTCAAATTGTTTTTCAAAATATTCAGGGTTAAACTCCATGGAAAATGTAGTCTGCAGAAATTCAACAGTTAATGCAGTTTTAACATGATCTGTTTGATTAAGTTTGAATACAAATTCTAAATTGTTAATTTATTTAAATATAAGCCTATTATTAAATTATAAATAGAATTTGAGTTTAATTAAAGATCTTTGGAAAATCTGGATAACCATATTTATTTACGTCGCAACCTCGGGAGAAAAAAATCTGGAATTTCCGCCATTGACCATTTTATTGGCACTAACAAATACGTATCTACGCATTTCTCAAATATCTAATAGCGATTGTTATAAATGCGTATTTCGGGGAAATGCAACTACCCGATTTAACGGCCTTTATCAATCTAGCACAAACCTTGCTCAAGGACCACGCAAAAATCCCAGCTGTTGACGTGGTCTGGTTGCTGTTCAACGTCAGCCATGTTTGGCTATTTTGGTATCATTGGGAAAACCCCTTCACGATTGAGCTCTCAAAGTGTACGGTCTGACCCGAACAGCTCCGGTGCAGATCACCTCAATCTACCAATAGGAAATCTTAATAGATGTCGTCTTGTCATTGGTTTGATATGAAATTTTATATTAAATTTAAAAAACGTAATGGCTATAAAACTTCCACCTCTGGAATTTGAACAGATATTTACCCATTTTTGATTTTAATCTTTGTTGTATTAAAGTAAACACTTGAAAGCGGTTATTAATTTTCAACATAATTAACCCTTTCAGTCAAATTATTCTCAATTTTACAAAAATATATTGAGTGAGAAAAAACCCCTTACGGTTGAATATTTGAAGGTACAAAAACGTACATTTTGAAACTAATTTGACCGAGAGATGTTTATTTTGTGTAGGCTGAGAGTTTAAAATGCTTTTTCTTTTACAAATTTATTTAGTTTGACTGGGGGTGGGGGTAGGGTGGTTGTGGTGGATTAACTCGGTCAGCTAAGTCAGCCAGTATTTTATGACAAATCATCTGTCACACAGCTTTTCAATTGTGTTAAACACATTTCCCTCTGATTGACAACAATGTTGATTACAGCTCGCTATAATTAAAATTTGGATGATTATTTTAAAAACTATTAGACTGAAAGTTGTTCCTACCAAAGGCAGCAACAACTTTCAATCAGATTATTTTCAAAATAGTCAAAAGAAATTTAATTTTGTGAATTTTGGATATAGTTGAGGACAATGGGCAATGATTACTAAATATTACTAGGGGCAGCTTACACACAAGTTACAGTCATAAACTAATGGGTCAATAGCATTCTTAAACACATTTCCGTCTGAAGTCCCAAACACACTAAACAGGAAACCTATTGATTAAAATGAAAACAATTTGACTGAAAGTTGTTGCTACTGAGGTAGCAAAATCGTTCAGTCAAATTATTCTCAAAATAATCAACATGAGGTTAACCCTTTTAATTGCTGTACCAAAAAGATGGATTTTAAAACCCAAGTAGAAAAATGCCTACATAAGTAAATCACTATCCTGAAGATAGTAGAGATTTTGTCAAGCCCTGCACAAAGTAGAGGATGACTCAATTTAGTAATTTGACTGGTCCAGTGTCCTAATGCCTGGTGCCCGGTGTCTAAAAATTAGGGAGAATGTTATTTTTTTTATTTCCCAGATGGCTCATGTGCAAGCCATTAAAATCCTGCGTAGAGCGTTTTTTTAAGAAGTTGCACACATTTTAACACTAATGGGCAGGCCGTCCAGAACCAGCCTTTGCAGTCGTCTCGGGCAATGTCCATTTGCAGACCAAGTAAATCCTATTTTTGAAAATTTACCGGGCCAGTCATTACAGTGTTAAATTTTTAAATATAGTTCTCTTCGCCTGCAAAAGACATTGCATAGGCAAGCCTATGACTCTTCTTGACAAATCTTGGTGATTGAAGGGTTAAAATCCTGATCTAGGCTAGGCTTGTGTGATTACGTGATTAAATCGAAAATCGTGACTATTTTTTAAATCATGAATTTATATGATTAAAAATTAAATAATCGAATAATCATGAATAATTCTACAGCATAAAATATTTCAAAACCTACCTTTCAAACCTTTTAATTTTACTCTTTGATGCCATCGGTCACGGAAATTTACATTCTGCTCAGCGAATGCATGTCCATTTGCAGGCCAAGAGAAGACTATTTTTTGAAAACGTATCACTGAAATATTCCAGTGAAACATTTTCAAAAATAGTCTTTTCTTGGCCTGCAAATCGACTTTTATCAACACCATTGCATCTTTCGTCATTGATATCCTTTTTTGCTGTTATAAATGGGTAATTTGTACTCAAGCTGATTAATCGAGTAATCACGATTATTATTAAATAATGATTACTGAAAGCAATAATCGCGTAAGCCTGATCTATGCTAATTACTACCTTAGGCTATCTGACACCATTTAGCTGTTTAGCCCTGGAGATAAAAAGGGTTAAGGATACTTAATTACTCTACGTAACCTGGTAGCTAGTTTGAAGGTAATCTGCCTGAAAATTGTTGTTGCCTTTGGTTTCCGGTTAAATAAATTTTACAATTTTACTTTAAGAAGTATTTAAAGCTGTTTTTGAAAAATGTACCAATTCCTTATACAGTACATCTCGGAAATAACTTTAAACATGTTAATCAAGCCTACTGTAGTAAGTAGCAAAGATCAGGATTTTAACCGTTCAAATGGCCAAGATTGGTCAACGGGCATGAAAATCTTCAGACTATTATCTGATTTCAGATCCTTTACTCAAAAATCTGGAAAATATAATGCCATCAGTTTTGTCTGAAAAGCTCAAAACGGCTGTGCTTCTAGTAGGGTTAGGTAATTTCAGACCTTTTCAGAATATTTTCAGACTTTCTCAGGAGAGTCTATTTTCATGCCTGCGTCAAGAAAAGACATAGTTTTGCCTAGGCAATGTCTTTTGCAGGTGACGGGAACTATTTTTGAAAATTTAACACTAATGACTTGCTTGGTTATTGAGCCAACAGAAAATTTCTTACATTGTGTTCCAAATTGTAATACAGTAACTAACATGTTTCTGTGTTTGTTTTGGAAACATTCAGCTTATTTATGAGCTGTAAGTGTAATATTCCTTCAAATGAGTAAATGTGGGTATAGCCATAATTATAAACCCTGTTAGTAATGAAATTTCTGTTTCTCATTACAGACATTTACATCTCGCCACGATACAGATGGTTCCACACGTCGCTATCAGCATGATCGACAAAGCACCCGGATACGAATTCCTCAGCTTACCAAATAATCTCCACCAAACTCCGCTTCATCTAGCTGTGATAACCAACCAGCCATCCGTCGTCAGACGACTCATGGTAGGCGGAGCCTGTATCACGGCCAAGGACCGAGGTGGCAACACCCCTCTCCATATCGCGTGTCAGGAGGGATATTTAGAGTGCATAAAATGTCTAACAACACCGTTGATGATGAGAGAGACGGAAATTAATTTGTACGACGAACTTCCAATACAAAGAATACCTCAGAACTTGAACGATACTAATTATGAAGGTAAATCATTGACTAGACTATAGAGGTGTCATGTATACTTCTGTGGGTGAAAGAGGGTCAAACCACCCACCCAGTGCCGATGCATGGCCCAATCACACACGCACGCATGCACGCACGTCGCACCCATGCATGCACACATTCACACACCGTATTGCATGCATGCACGCTTACGCGCACACACACACACACACACACACACACACACACACACACACACACACACACACACACATGTGGCACTTATGCATGCATTCCGCACATCATGTAGTATTTAACTATTTGCCAATTAGTGTGATGATGAGCCCAGGGTTTCAATATCAGTAATTTCATTAAAAAAGAATACTTACTTTTCCAGGTCAGACCTTTGTGCACATAGCTGTGGAGAGTTACCTGACGAACTCCGTGAAGTGGACATCTATGTACGCTGTCGTAGAACACCTGTTGATTATCGGCGCTAACATCAACGCGCAGGTACATTCACAAACTACAACCATTGTTAGCTCTTTAACACTTTAACCGTCAAATTCGTTCAAGAAAATTTCTATTTTCTCATAGAAAATGTCCATTTGCAGACCAAGAGAAGCCTATTTTTGAAAATTTACCACTGGAATGTGTTTCAAAAAGTCTTCTCTTGGTCTGCAAATGGACATTTTCTATAAGAAAATTGAAATGTTCTTTAATAAATTCGAGGATTAAATGCTTAATGTTCTACCATGTTGCCATAGTTACCATTTCATGCTAACTAATCAGTGTGTCACCTGTTTCCGTGTCCAGGATGTGAAGAGTGGCCGTACTGTCTTGCACTACGCAGCGGACAGAAACTGCATACCTCTAATTGAAATGTTCCTCTTGCATCGTACAATCAACGTGAACGCGAAGACATACAGCGGTAAGACAGCGGCCCATTTCAGTCACGCTCGTGGGTTTGATGGTATCACACGTATGTTGTTAGCGACTGGTGCAGAGCCGATTGATTTAAACCTAGGTGAATCTGACAGCGCCGACGACAGCTCATCGGACGAGGAAATGGTGAGTGGTAGAGGAGGCGGTTCGGTTAGATTATGGGACAGTAATTAATACATATATTTGTTTACACCGCTGAACATTCTAACATAGTTCCAGTCTATACAATGATGTTTGACAGCTATTAACCCGTAAATGGTCAAAATTGTTTAAAAAAAATTTAAATCTTTACTCATTGGATGTCCATTTGCAGGCCAAGAGAAGACCTTTTTGAAAATTTACCACTGGAATGACTGGCTCGGTTATCGAGCCAGTCATTCCGGTGGTAAATTGTCAAAAATAGTCTTCTCGGTCTGCAAATAGACATGTCTCAAGACCACTGTAGAGGACGGTTTTGGCCGACTTGATCATTAAAGGGTTAGTATTAAGCCACAACAGGAGTGTCTCTGGAGTATGTCTTCCCCTCCCTCGCACTAGTGGAGTGGTTGTGGGGGGTGGGGGGTGGGTGGGTTACAGGGTCTTAACCACCATCTTCCAGGATATCTTTGAAAACTAGACTCTGTGAGACGCTATCTCCTTACAGTTAGAAAATTTTGAAATCTCCATTTAAATAAAATTGAAATAATCCATCACACAAATGTGCCATTTTTTGCTTCGTCGTTGATTGTATGTACAAACAAAACCTCAGTTCTATGTGAAATTATAGTCAGCTGAGAGTTTTTTTTAAATTGTAATTTTTTTTAAGCCTTTTTACCCAAATAAATGTTGTTTGAAAAAAAAAATATTATAATATGTAAGCACATTATTTAATCATTGTTCACAGGGTGATGATTCCATGTATGATGACATATGTATCGCTGGAGAGCCACTCGTGCACAGATGAGGGCTGTCGTGTCAAACCTCTGCCTCACCTACCCTGGTACCCATCCATCCACTGGAAGGCACAGATCCAAGCTCCGCTAGAAAGGTCATGAGCAGAGATCAGTCGTTAAAGAGAAGACCAGGCATTCGGTGGAACACCACGTTCCGATGCCGATGGCGGCGTTCTGCGAAGATGTCAGTTACACAGCACAAGCGACTGACTGCACGAAATCTGGGAAGGTGGTCATTTACGGTAGCCCCTTTAATGGTCAAGTCTACCAGAATGACTTCTGTGCTAATCTTTAGAACTGTTAATTTGCAGACCAAGAGAAGAATATTTTAGAAAATTTACCCCTGAAATGATTGGCTCAGTAGCTGAACTAGTCAATCCAGTGGTAAAATTTCAAAACGGCTGTCTCTCGGCCTGCAAATGGACATTTACTGAAGAATCTTTATTATTATTATTTGGACCGCTTTTAACCATGAACTGGTTACGGTTGCTGCTCCGTTATGTACAGTACAGCTTAGAAATTAGGGATCATGTTTCCAAAACAAAAACAGAAACATATATTAGTAACTATAATTTTGAAAACGATGTAAGAAACGTTGATTGTTCTGTTGATTATTTTGAACATAATGGAGGATCAAGTTTTAGCTTTGCCCCGCTAATCTTAAGCTTAGCTCCACCCACAATTTGCCCTTGTTGGGATCAAAGATCCCTCAACTCTCTACCTTAATTTCCAGAAAACTATACAGGTAGGCTGTTGAATATTTTGAAACTAATTTGACTGGGTGCTGTTGCTGCCTGTGGCAGCAACAGCGGCCAGTCAAATTAGTTTCAAAATATTCAACAGCATCCTTATTAAATAAGGCATACAATTTGTACAACAATGCTTAGACCATTATTAATTAAGGGTTCGTGACGAACCTTACTACGTCATTCATAATGTAATTGATTATGATGTCATCCTACACGTCACATAGTTGATTATGACATCATATGATTGACTGAGAATCTGGAATCCATTGGATTGGTAGACATTGCTACCCAAGGCAGCAATGTCTTCCAATTCAATTATGTTCAAAATATTCAACAGTAAGTTTTACTTTGTTTAGGAAACATGTTAGGTTATTTCTCAGTTGACTGTTGTACATGAACTCACTACAGTACTAACTAGTTTATGAAATATGTTAGTAAGTGTGATAATAATAATAATAATAATAATAATAATAATACTAATAATACTACTAATAATAATAATAATAATAATAATAATAATAACATGTAGAAATGGATACTATTTTGCCATAATAGTAAAATATCTAAAATGATCTCAAGGCAATCAGTTTGTGTGTACATACATGTGTGTGTGCCTGTGTGTGTGTGTGCGTGTGTGTGTGCGTGCGTGCGTGCGTGCGTGCGTGCATGCGTGCGTGCGTGCGTGTCTGTCTGTGTGTGTGCTATTTATTTTGTTTTGCCAAAATGAAAGTAATTTTGTATAACTACACATTTTTATGTCATATAGAATAATGATATAGCCACATGGAAGTTTTGCCGAGGGGCCAAGGACGAATGACCATTTATGAGGGTGGGCTAAAATTTTGTTAGTGGTTGTTTAACAAGTAGCAAATAAGCTTTTACGCTACCCATGTAATAGACTCGGTCTTATAAACTTTTGAGATGTCATATCTATCTGTCGCTATAGACAGTGATGCACCAAAGCATTTCCACAACATTACTTAAAAACTTTTTAGATAGCCACCAGCAACTTTCAGTCAAATCATTCAAAATAGACGACATATTCCAAGGATTATATCTCTGGACCTGCTAAATATTTTGAAAACAGTTTGACAGAAAATTGTTAGTGGATAAGCCACCAGCAACTTTCAGTCGAATTATTTTCAAAATATTCAGTAAGTCAAGAATTTTTACTCATTGAGATTATTGTCTGATGGCTTGCAGAAGCGAGAAAGCTATACACGAGTGCTCTAGGTTCCACTAATTATACTGAATAACTCTGGATATGCCGAATATTTCGAAAAAACGATTTAACTCGAGCTGGTTCAGAGTTATTGCCATTTGAAAATATTATCTGGTGGCCTTTAGTAGTCCGAGAGTTCTTTAGCTCCATAAGAAGTTGACACAGACATTAGACTTGTAGGAAAATCACATAAATATCTCTTATAATTACCATAATTATATTATGCTCTGTTAATGTGTATATAGATTTATAACTGTACGATAGATCATGTGTATGTGACGAATCCATAGGTATATATTAGTTTGGAAAACTAATGTACAGAGCTGCAATAATTAAATACGTACTGTTGAATATTATGAACATTATAATTGGATTGGAAGACATTGTTGCCTAACATGTCTAAGGCAGCACCGTCTTCAAATCCGAAAATTTCTCACATTGTGTTAAAAATTGTGCTACCCGGAATGAGGAAAAACTTGATATACTTGACTTGAAAATATTGAAAACAATTTGGCTGAAAGTTGCTGGTGGCATAGCCACCAACAACTTTCAGTCAAGCTGTTTTCAAAATATTTAGCAGATCCAGAGATATAATCCTTTGAATATGTCATCTATTTTGAAAAATTTGACTGAAAGTTATCCACCAACAACCTTCAGTCAAATTTTTTTCAAAATATTTAGCAGATCGAGAGATGATCCTTGGAATATGTCATCTGCAAAAACTCAGTAGTTAGATGGTTAACTTATTTCTGGGCTGAACTGGAAATGGGCATTATTTTGGAAAACTGGCTTGGTTGTTCATTTATCTGCTTTCTACTAGCATTGGTTAATTTACCTTTCTCTTGTTATTCTTGTTAAAATGAAAATAATCTTTAAATATTTTATATGGCAGAAGTTTTATGAATTCTGATAAATATGGAAACTTCAGTTTAATCTTTATTTGTGATATTATTTATTACGTATTCAACTGCGCAATGTGTATGACATTTGGTAAATGATTTTGAATGCCCTTTGATTAACACTACTGGTTAAATTTAGTTAAGAAAATTAAAATATTTCCTCGTTGAATGTCCATCGGCAGGTAAAGAGAAGTATTTTTGAAATTTTAGCACTGGAATGACTGGCACGATTATCGAGCCAGCCATTCCAGTGGTAAATTTTCAAAAGTGCTGTTCTCTTTACCTGCAGATGCACATTCCTCAAGACTACCCCTTCAAAGACCGGTTTTGGTAGCAATAACTACGTCAAATTGTGTTCAAAATTATCAATGCCATCATTGCATACAGTATGTTGTAAACATTGCTCGGGCTTGTATGATGCAGTCGGCATCTCGCTTTCCTTGCCGGTATTGCATAATGCTACACCGACAACTTCCCAATTTGTAAAAGAATTTGATTTAAAAAATTTTGTGGATAGCATCTAGTTAGTCTTATGAATTTATGATTTAATGGTGCGATTTTGATTTGTTTAACGTGATAATTTTTACTGATCTGTTTTATTTTACTGATTGATTGATACACACCCAAAGGAGGCCCTCGACCAAGCAAGTCACTTATGCTAGGTCATGTGATAACAAAGCATGCTCTTTATAACTGCTACCTCTGATTGTGATAATGCATGATATACGCACAGGTTCATGCCATTGTAATATCCAGACACAGAAATAATAATAATAATAATAATAATAATAATAATACCATTCTCTTTAACATATTCCCATCTTTGAATGTTTCCCATGCTCAGTGGGTGTATTAGTGTTGTTCCAATTAATCGATTTGATCGATGAAAGATTGGTTTGCATGTCCAACCAACAGATCGATCATGATTTAAGAAATTGATTTTGATTGTTTTTAAATTTACGATGTTAAAACTGCAGATGATTCTTTTTTTGATAATACCATGTTTATTTCATTTTTACAACTATATAACATAGTATTACTCCATACGAGTCCACCTGCACAACGCTGAAATAGTATGCTAATATCAAAACCACCATACCAATAACCTGTTGAATATTTTGAAACTTACTTGACTGGAAGCTGTTGCTGCATAAGGTAAAAATGAGAAAATGTTATGATCAATCATTAACTGATCATCGGTTAGTATGTAAAACCAATCATCGATCACGTAAATAGTACTTCCCAACACTAAGCTGTATAAGAGAGTTGGACACAACTTTCATCCGCGGCATCTTTGGGCTTTGCCTTTTGTGGATCCGTGTATTGAACTGTAAGATTAGTTACCCATTAATTCTGTTTCGTCGAAATTTTAAAATTTTAGTTCTACCTCTTTACAATCTGTTGATATGTCTCCCATGCTCACTTCTATTCAATTCTATCTTATTCACTTCTTTCATTTCTATCTTAACAATTCCAAATCCAGATTAACGATTTATGTCACCCTTCAGTGATACCAGTATAAAGCAATATAAATACATGTAGAATTAAAAATAATATATAAATGTATAATATTTAAGTAACCCTGTGAACAGATGGCATGACGAATAATTATCTCTAACCCTTGGCTTTGGTCAGGAAAATTTCAATTTTCACAAAGAAAATGCCCATTTGCAGACCAAGAGAAGACTATTTTTGAAAATTTACCACTGGAATGACTGGCTCGGTTATCGAGCCAGTCATTCCTGTAGTAACTGTCCAAAAATAACCTCGTGGTCTGCAAATTGACATTTCTCAAGACCACCGCAAAAGCCGATTAACCAAAAACTGCCTCTGAACTGTTCTTGAGAAATCTCCATTTGCAGGCCAATTTGATTTAATTGAAGTTAATCTTTCTATTTCCCACAATTTGAACAAGCAATTCCGGCTGCATTTAGATAGATGTTTATTACACCCAGATCATACAAATAATATATGGGGAATATGATTAAACAGGTTTGGCATATTAACCTACCAATTCCTGAATTTAAATCACCCCGATTGTGTTTTACTTTACCGTACCGTACTCGAATTTTAGCTACCAATTCTCCTTAATAATCCCATAACATTGTTATATATCTATAAATATTAAAATAATTTTGTGATATTGAGTTAATTTCTAATTTCTTAAATTCCAATAGTTGTAATTATATTATTTTTAAATGCTTAAATGGTCAAACCATTCAAAACACGCTTTTTGCAGTGGTCGTCAGAAATGTCTCCGTTTGTAGGCCCAGAGAATATTATTTTAGAACCTTTACCACAGGATTGACTGGAGCAATAACTGAACTAGTTATTCCAGTGGTAAATTTTCAAAAATAGTCTTCTTCGCTTACAGATGAACCTTCACTAATTAAAATTAAAATTTTTGTGATAAATCTGGGCCATTAATATTAGTTTAATGTATGTACATGTACTGATAGCGGGATATCGGTACAGGTGGAAGTTAACACAATTTTAATGTCTGTTTGGAAAAATTTGTGATTATTCTTCTCTTTCTAAGTTTGTATGTATATTTTAAACTTCGAAGTCTCGATATTTAAAAAAAATAATTACCCAAGACTTAAAAATGTTGAAAATTTAATAAATTGCTTGACTGAAATTGAAAACAGATAGACAGTCTGTGGCTCTCATTCTTGTGTGAAAAACCTTATGGCCGCGACAGCGCACTGTCAAATTAGTATCAAAATATTCAACAGCTTACCTGTATAGTTAGCTGGAAATTGAGATTTAGGGAGTGCAGAGATCGATCGATCCCAACATGAGCAAAGCGTGGATGGAGCGGGGTAGAGCGAAAACTGGATTCCCGCATTGCATTCTGCAGAAGATATAATAGCACTGATTTGTACTTGCTCATGAGCCAGTGTATTCCAAATTAAAATGCAAGGAGCTGAAAATCGAAGCCAGCTATTCAGCAGTATAAGAGTTAAACTAAGCAAATCTAACGCTAATTTTATTCTCTATTGTTTTATTTTGATTTTAAATTAAAGTTTGAATGAATCTACATGTAGTACTTTGGCATCACAGTCATCACAGTTGTGAATTGCTGGTTGATATTTCATTTATATTTAATTGTACAATATAAAAAGATTGTAAAGTAATTACGATTAAAACTTTGATTGCTACAAACCAAATATATATGTATGAAATATGTTGTTAAATGTTTTGAATTTAAATTGACTAGGGCCGCATGGAACGTGCCTGGTTAAGAGTTATCGTCATTATTTGTTTACTTGTAAATGGCTGTTTTGGATTTCAAACATAAGAGCTAATGTTAGTGATGTTAGCACTTTAGAATTAAATAAGAAATAGTTAGTAATATCATCACAAGAGTGGCCATTAATTGATTAAAAATATTCAATTGCAGGTGAAGAGATAATTTTTTGAGAATTTACCACTGAAATGGCTGGCTCGATAACCAAGCCAGGCATTCCACTGATGCGTCTTCAAAAATTCCTTTCTCCTATCCTGGAAATGGGCATTCCTAAACATGTCTGTCGTAACCACTAAAGGGTTAAACCATATCTAGACTATTGTATGACCTTGAAATACTATTATCCCTGTTGTAAAACTAAATTCAGAAACATCTCCCAGGTAAATTTGTTTAAAAATATTTAAGAGAATATTGCACATTTATCAAGCAATGTGTCTAGTCTGGTCTGTTACGTTTTAAAATGTTAAATATGATATGGAGATGTTTTGAAAAAACTTGAAGCCAACCATTGTCAGGTAACAATATTTTAGTAGCGTTAGATTTGCAATAGACCATTTCAGTTTTATCTATGCCCCGCCCACCTCTAGCTAAGCTCCACCCACACTTCGCCGCGTTGCGATTTATCGATACGCGACTGCCCTGACTATCAATTTCCTGAAAACTATACAGTTATGTTATTAAATATTTTGTAACTAATTTGACTCGGTGCTGTTGATGCCTATGGCAACAACAGCGCCCAGTCAAATTAGTTTCAAAATATTCAACAGGATATCTATTAAATAATAGACATATAATTCGTACAACAACGCATAGTCCGTCTTCAATTATGCGTTTGTGATGTACTTATCTACGTCATTCATGACGTCATTGATTGTGATGTCATTCTACATGTCATGTAGTTGATTATGAGGTCATATGATTGATGGATACAGTGAAAGGTCGATTGAGTGCTATGAATGTCTATTTGCGAGTTTAATGTCAATGAATGTAGTATTCTGCCTATAGCGGGTAGATATATCATGGAATACGAGTGGTAATGCATGGTTTATGCAGGGAAGATCAACTACATTGGTCATACAATGGATTTGTTCTTTCGATTGGTAATGAATATTCAGAATGGCAATTTTAAGACAATCATACAGATATACGTTTAATGTTTAATATCTTGATGAAAATAATTTGACTGGTTACAAATTACCATGCTGTACAACAAAGGCATATCAATGATGAAACCTGCAAGTGTGTTAAGGAATAATGTCAATTTGCAGGACAAGAAGAATTGTTTTGAAAATCGTAATGTATCACTAGAATGCCTGGCTTGATGCATTTTCAAAAATACTCTTCTCTTGGCTTGCAAATGGACATACGCTCATTTGCTGAGTAAAATGTCAATTTTCATGACCTATCACATTAAAGAGTACCTAAAAAATAGGTTTAGCATTATTTTATGAAGAAAAAACTATTCACAATTATTCTATTTAATTTTTAACTCTTTAATGACTAAATTTGCTCAAGAAATTAAAATATTTACTTATTGAATGTCCATTTGCAGGCCAAGAGAAGACTGTTTTCGAAAATTTACCACTGGAATGACTGGCTCGGTTATCGAGACAGTCATTCAAGTGGTAAATTTTCAAAAATAGTATTCTCTTGCCCTGCAAATGGACATTCCTCAAGACCCCTGCAGACGCCGGTCTTGGCCGGCTTCGTCGTGCAAGGGTTAAGCATGACGTAACAAATAATGACAAGTTTCAATTTAATCAGGCAATCGCGCAAGCATAATATTCTGGTTGCCTTGGATATACGCCTAGTTTAGCAGCGCTGTGTGTAGTTAGAGCTTGGTAATTATAAATTTAGATATTAATCACAATTGTCAATATAACACTAAGTATTTATTTTTTATAAAAATTAAAACCCAAACCAGATACAAATTTGCACTTGTTTTGTTGTTATCTTGCTGAACATTTGAGTGTATGATAATTTGAAATGAAAAAATTATCAATGAGGAGTGTCCTTATACTGGCAGTTGTTGTTACACAAACTACCTTCAGACTCCCTTCATACACATGTCAGGTCAGGACCCACTGTTTATCATAGGCATAGGGGGTGGGGACAAATCTCCATTGAAGTGATATTATCGTAGGTGGGCCTAACTATCACTTGATGTGTCTAAATTCATTTTGTAATCACAAGTAGTCAAAATGTCTTAATCAACCTCTAGATGATTCTAGGATAGATACAACTTATGGGATAGTGTTGGCTAACTGCCTTCATATATAGACGATTTCTGGATCAGTCTGTAAGCAGTATGTTTAAATTCGCAGAACTCAAGGAGTTGTATCACATTAGGTTAAACCAACTGGGTGTCGGCTGCAAGCCATATATACATTAGACAAGTGTGAAAAAAGGCAAAGATAGTCATTGAGAGATAAACGTGACGCTAAAAATCAAGAAACCCCGCTGCCACTATATTGGTATACAGGTTTATGGTGACACCTGAAGCAATGACTTAATTTTAGGTTTACTACTCTCCGCAGACATGGAGAATGTCATCTGTGGTCAGGTTGAAGAGTAATGTGTTGTCATTCGTCAGATCTGTACGAGAATCTAACTTTCACATGTACATAAAAGGTTTGGTACAGTTATGCCCTTGGTTTAAAAAAAAATCACACTACTTTAGATGCCTGCCATAGTTCAGTTCAGTTCAGTACTTCCCGCGTTTTCATTAGACGCATCCAGAACACGATAATGTTGTTGTCAGTTGTTAGATATTCTTTCAGGTTTTGGGCCTATTCTGTAGTTTGCAAACGTCAGGAACATCAATTTTATAAGTGGTAGGAGTTCGTATGATCATTATGATGTTAGTTTTTACGGGCATGATATGGACTATGTCAGAAAATGGAGGAACATGTCAGAAAAAAGGTGGAGTAATACCCACCATAATAAAAAATATCAGCTTTGGGCCTTTCAGACAGAATTAGCAACTTTATTTTTCAAAATCTTTCAAAAAAGAGGAAATCAGCAGAAATAAGAAGAATCTCATCCCTGTAATTTTACTATGTCCTAGTGGATGGTGGACCAGGCTATCCTATATTCTCAGCCTCGTGTGGTGTCAACGTCTGGTAGTCTCTGCTGCATTTCTGAAGGATAGGTAGTAGATCACTGTCAGTGGCAGTTATGAGGTTAAATCTTACTTTGTTAGTTGGACTAAGATGTATTGCCACTGTAATCACAGACACCTTGAGATTTTACTTTAAAGTTTGCCATTTCCGTGATCATCATTTTCAATTACGATTGGTGAGTTGCATCGCTAGTCGTAGCATTTCTAAATGTTTAAAGTAATATAGTTGGATGAGTGTAAAATGTTTGTTAGTGGCCGATTCTAGGGCCTACAACTGATAAGCCAGCGCTGTATAAGCAACCGGAGGGGTTGAACTTGTCTTATATTATAGAGCGTGGACGAACTATTCAAGGGTTAAGGCAGCAAACTATATCATTTATTAAACATTTGCTGGTAAATGTAAAGCTGTTTGTTAAAACTGCCTGTGGTTTTAACAATTTATTAAATAAGATTTCTCACAGTTACAGTAAAGGTGTTGAATTTGAGCTCTCGTCCGTCACAGCAGAAGAATTGGTTAATGAATTGTTACAATTTAAATCTGATATTACAAATGTGTGCCCTCACGCTTTAGTTGGTTTCATAACTATTTCGGCAGCCAACCTTGTAAATTACCAACCTTGTAAATTACCGCCGTGATTCAGTAGACCAAAGAAAGAGTTATTTTCCCAAAATTCTCTGAAGCCCAGACTCGGCAGTTCCAATCTGAGCTGATAGTTAAACTTAATTATATTCATCAGAGATTGAAAGCTGAAAATAGTAAACAGCAAACAGGCCATTTACGTGGATGTTGGACAGTTAGTTGGGACGAAGACATCATAAAACTTCATGAGAAACGCTGTGGTAGAGCTAGAAAACTGAAAGCGGTACCACGATATCTCTTTAATAATCTCTATGATGCCCTACATGCTGTCTCTGAAGTGAAACATTCTTGGTTCGATAAGCTAGTGGGCGCACTGAAAGCTGAAGTTCAATACACAATTAAAGAACTGTCGAATTCAGAATATTGTCAGGACAAAAGTGCTGCAACAGAGGGTATTCAAACTCGACAATGCTGTGACATTTTCAGAAGAGAGCCAAGACGACGATAGATGCGGGAAACGCAGGCAAACTAATTTTGTAAGCAAAATTTTTGATTATGGCAGAATCTAAACCTCTGTACATTGCTAATTCTCCTGCATTATTTCAGGGAAATCAGGGTGATGACTGAAGATTGGGTTGAGCGATTTAAAGTCTGGGCAGAGGTTCATGCTGCTGGGATAGATAATAAGCTAAAAATCTTGCCTACATTATTAGGTGCCCCAGCCTTTTCTGTTTACAGAGAGCTTCCTGAAAAAACAATCATGAATACCAAGCGGTAAAGGATGCTTTTATGAAAGCTTATTCTTCCATAGCTTTCACTGATGCATTCAGATCTGAGCTAACAGGTAGGATTAGGAAAGCTAATGAACATTTAATGGTCTATGTAGGTGAATTGAGAAGACTTGTAAGGTGGGCTTATCCAAAATACAATCAAGAAGCTCGTGAGGATGTTGTCTTGACAAGGTTTTTTTTGGCAGGAATTGGAGAAATTCGTGTGAAGATAAGGCACAAGGATCCCAAAACAGTTGACAACGCATTAGAGAAGGCTGCCAGGCTGGAGTGTCACTTGGCTGTGGAGAAGGATCTGTCTACCAGTAATTCATGTCATGCCCATGTCAGCCAAGTTACAGTTGCTGAGAAATCTGACAAAGATCAGTGTATGGAAAATCTGGCCCAGGAGGTTCATGAATTAAAAGTGCAAATTGCTGCATTGTCACTTAGGGGTGGGGGCAGAGGTAGCCCGGGTCCATGTTGGTCTTGTGGGGCCTTTGGGCATTTTTCCCGTGAGTGCCCAAATAAACAGTATAACTATGATCACTTTAACACTACTAGAGGTCGAGGTTTTGGATATTCTAGGGGCCGAGCTTGAGGCAGAGCCCGTGGTTATGGTAATCGGGGTAATCATACATCTTACACTACCAACAACCAATATACCTCTAGAGCTTCCTATGGTAATCAACAAGGTCCGTTAAACTAGAAACCACCAATCCTAAGACCCAAGTATTGGTCGAGAATGCAGAGCTAGGGGCACCCAAACAGTGTCAGAATCTTCTACATTATGTGATATTAATATTGAAGGAATTGATTTGAAGGGTCTTATTGATACAGGATCGAGTATTTCAATAATTAGTGCACGATTTCGGGAAAGTTTTCCTGCATTAAAGTGTCATAAGTTGGAAACAAATATCAATTTTCAAAATGTATCTGTAAATAACCTTCCTGTACAAATTTTAGGATCTGTGGTATTAAAAGTGAAATTAGGTGCTCTAGATACTGAATTTAACTTTTACGTTGCCAGAGATCTGTCACAGCCAGTATTAATTGGATGGGATTTCCTTCAAGCAAAGGGTATCTTAATTGATTCCAAATTTGGCTGCCTTAAATTTGATGGTGGTTTAGTTCCATTGTTACCATTGTGGAAAGCTTTCCCTCGGGTTTGTTCAGCTATAGCGGACACAACAGTTGATATACCTTCACGTTCAGAGATGGCTATTAGTATTAAATTAAACTCGGTGCATGCTTATGATATGGTGCCAGATGGTTATACAGGAGTTTTGGAACCTGAGGGAGTTTTCAGTAAGGATGATGGTTTAATGGTAGCTCGTACAGCTGGTTCCGCAAAACACGGAAGATCACTAGTTAAAATTATGAACGTTACAGATCACCCTATAGTAATAAATTAGGGCACTCCAATAGGTACCTTTTATGCGGCGGTGGAACAAGGTGTGAGGATAGCTAGAGTTGGCATCTATGAGTTCATGGATTCCCAGCCAATTAAAATACCATTGGATAAGGATGTTAACAAAGAGGAAAAGAAGCTAAATATTTCAGTGCATGATTCGTCATTGTCCAAAAGTCAATTGAAAAAGGCCTCTCAATTATTGGATGAGTATGAAGATATTTTTTCTTCGGGTGAAAATGATCTGGGGAGAACAAATGTCTTGTCTTATACAATAAATACTGGTTCTTCTCTTCCTATAAGACAGCAGTCTAGACAAATACCAATACACCTAAAGGGGGAGGTTGACAGGCAGGTGGCTGATATGTTAAAAAATGATGTTATTGGGGAAGGTCATGGCCCCTGGGCTTCTCCAATACTGCTGGTAAAAAAAGATGGCGCAATGCGATTCTGTGTCGATTATTGACACATTAATGAGGTTACTCACAAAGACACACACTGTTTGCCATGTATAGATACCCGTCTACGTTTACAACAGGTGTTAATTTGTACCAATTTAAAGTTATGAGCTTTGGCCTCACTAATGCACCAGCTACTTTTCAGAGATTGATTGATTTAGTATTGAGCAGATTAAGTTGGCGCACTTGCCTAGTGTACCTTGATGATATAATTGTGTTCAGCTCAACATTTGAACAGCACATCACTCGGGTGCGAGAGCTATTTGACTGCCTCCGTAGAGCAAATTTAAAGCTTAAGATGAAGAAGTGCCAGTTCTTTAGAAATAGTGTGACATTTCTGGGACATTATGTTTCAGCCAAGGGGACTTCACCTGACCCCAGCAATATCGATAAAGTTTTAAACTATCCAGAACCAAGGTCAGCAGCAGAGGTTAAATCCTTTTTAGCTCTTGCTTCATATTATAGAAAATTTATTTCTAGTTTTGCTACTATTTCACACCCTTTACAACAGTTGACACTGAAGGATGCAATATTTTCGTGGACTGCAGATTGTTCAGAGGCATTTCAGAAGTTGCGTCAGGCGTTAACTAGTTATCCGATATTGGCGTACCCAGATTTTACGGCTCCATTTACCTTGTTTACTGATGCATCAAATTCCTCAGTAGGTGCAGTACTATCACAGTATAAAGATGGAAACGAGGTTGTTATAGGATATACAAGCACACCACTTAAAGAAATCAGAATGTAATTGGTCTACCTATGACAAAGAGTTTTGGGCAATAGTATGGGCCATTCGTCATTTCCGAGTTTATCTTGGAGGAACAGAATTTATTGTGGTGACCGACCACACGCCTCTGTTGAATGTCAGGACCATTAAAGCAGGCAGTGACCCAACTGGGAAGCGAGAAAGATGGTCTATCGAACTTAGTGTGTATGACTTCGTCATTAAACATAGAGATGGTTCATTGCATACCAATGTCGATACATTGTCCAGATTACCGATTGATCAGGTTGAGAAAGTTCTGTCAGTGTCTCAGTCGGTAGTGGCATGTGACCGCTATACTGACTTAGATTCTATCGGCAAGCAGGAACAACAAAGTGATCCAGATATTGCTGCAGTGGTTAGTATGCATGCCAACCATACAAAACAGCCAAGTTTACCAGAGACTGAAGGAAATTTAAATTTCTTTCTCCGAGATCTAACAATACTCACCATTCTGTTACTTCTGATATACAGCTGGCCCTGACAGCTGGCTCTAGGACTATAGACTTAGAAAGATTTACCGACTCCATGGAACCGGGTACTCGGCTCCTAACTGCCCAGTACCCGTCTACCATAGAGCTCATATTGTTTGCATAGCCACAAAACAAGAGAAACCCATGGCTTGCCTCCATGGGGCTGGGAGGCTGGGTCCGTTACAGAATGGTGAGTATTGTTATATCTCGGAGAAAGGGAAATTGAAATTTCCTTCATTCTCCTTCGATCAATACTCACCATTCTGTTACTTCTGATATACAACAGATTTGGTCAGTAACCTGGTGGGAAGGGGCGAGCCATAACTGCTACTTTTGCCCCTTGGAGAAAGAGCTAGACTTAAAAACTTAACTAATGGAGACCTAAAAGGACCATCAAGTTAACGGAACCGAATCACATTCGCATCACTGCTCCCCCCCCCCCTTTTCTCCTAAGAAAAGGGAGAGAACTCACGAACATGCATCTCGCCTGAAAACACAAATATGCCAAGAG
Organism: Chaetoderma sp. LZ-2023a; assembly: GCA_034401795.1. Lineage (NCBI taxonomy): Eukaryota > Metazoa > Mollusca > Caudofoveata > Chaetodermatida > Chaetodermatidae > Chaetoderma > Chaetoderma sp. LZ-2023a. The sequence goes on from CM067373.1 coordinate 155,168,447, forward strand.
GGTTAACTGATCTTTGCATGTATAAATGTATTAGCCTGGGAATGAGCATGCATATATAAGATGAATGAACATGATATATAGACAAAATACAAAAAACTCAATCTTGAATTACCTCATGATAAATGGATTCCAGACGTACCACCTCCAACCATTCACTTGTCCGGCCATCAGTGACACAATCTGGTTGTCATCATCCCGCTCGACCATGTCTGCTTCTTAATTCTTTCTTACCAAAGTCAAAAAAGGGAGAAGAGCAGTGTGGTCGCTTAACTATCGTTTCAAAACAGCTAAAGCGAATGGATTGGCTGAGTCTGACATATCCGTCATATAGTAATCAGTGAATGAGGACTCATAGTGCCATTGTGCAACGGCCATGATGTCCTCTAACGGAACACCACTGTAAAGGGCGGTCGAGGCGGCTATTCCTCTAACATCGTGTGCCCTTGCGCATTGCACCTGGTGCCCAGTCGCCATCTCATGAGTAGTCTGAATGCATTCGACTACCCAACGAGAGATAGTATCCATGGATGCGGCGCCATAAGGCTTCTTATGGCAGCTCCATAGATATTTATCGTTCGACCGTAACGAGTCTGTCTGTTTTCTGTACTTAGTCAAAGCACGGACCTTGTTAGTTTCTGTATAATGATCAGTTTGCCGGGATATCTCAAAGATTGATTCTTTGACATAAACTCTGCTGTTGGCAGAAGATGCAGACCCTCTCCGTAGACAATAAATCGGTCCCTCTCTGCTGAAAGTGCATGGATCTCACTGCGCCTTCTAGCGGAGGAAGCTGCTAATAGAAAGACCACCTTTAGAGTCAAATGCTTTAGACTAGCCGAACGCAACGGTTCGAAAGGGTGCTTGGCCAGTACATTAAGCACTAAAGATAGACTCCAGGCTGGAATGACTACCGGTTGTCTCGGTCGGAGATTGCTCATTCTCTTCACCATCACATTTAACTGGGCCACCTCTGGACTATCCCTGTTGGCTAGACAAGGGATAATTGATGCCAAAGCTGACTTGTATCCAGCAATTGTGACGGGAGCTAGTCCTGAAAAGAACAGCTCACGGAGAAAGTCTGCTATTTGCTGAATAGTGGATTGAAAGGTATCAATACCCTTTTCTTCACACCAGTCTGCAAATCTGTTAACCTTGTTGTTATATGACTTGAAGGTTGACCTCCTTCTCGCAGCCGTGATGAAATCAGCAGCTTGTCGAGAAACGCCTTCCGACGTGGAACATTGTTTGATAACATCCACGCAGTAAATTCGAACATTTCGGGACGCTTGTGTAGGAAGCATCCCTTGGCCTGGGAGATTATGTTCGGAATCTCGGGTAACTGCACTGGGTTTTTCACCAGCAGATCTAGAAGATCCGTGAACCACGCCCTGCTGGGCCAATACGGCGCTATTAGCAGGACCAGGCACGGTTCCTCTCTGATCTTCACCAATACCTTCGGCAGAAGAATGGTGGGTGGGTACGCGTAAGCGTGCATCCCTCTCCAGCTTATCGCCAGAGCATCTGTATCGACGGCATTTGGATCTGGAATCGGCGAGACATAAGTCATGATTTGAGCATTTTCCCTTGTGGCGAACAAGTCTATGTTGGTTTTGCCCCAATGCTCGAAGATCCTTCGTAGAACTGGAGGGTTGAAGGACCATTCTGTTGGCAGAATTCTCTGTCTGCGAGACAAAGCATCCGCCAGAATGTTCAATCGCCCAGGAATGTGAGCTGCTTTTAAAAACAACCAAGTAATTCCTGCACCATTGAATCAAGTGCCACACTTTGATACACAGTGTGGGTGACTTTGTCCCGCCTTGGCGATTTATGTATGATACTACCATCGAATTTTCCGACCGTATCAATATCACCTTGCCCCTGATCATTGGAAGAAACTCTTCCAACGCCAGTTCCACTGCCATCATTTCAACAGATTGATATGCAGCTGGCTCTCCTGGAGAGGCCATGTGCCCGAGACGTGGTGTTCTCCCAAGCAGGCCCCCCATCCCTCCAGCGATTTATCCGTGTACACGGACAGCTGGGGTGGGGTAGGTGCAGCGAAATCCCTACTAGGAGATTCTGACGCTTTTTCCACCATACAATCTGCGACATTGTTGGCTCCAAAACTGGCACCAGTTTTGACAGGGGTTCTGTTCTCTGTTTCCACATAGACATCAGATACAACTGGATAGGTCTTCGCATTAGAGCAGCGTACGGGGTCACCTGCTCCATGGAGACCATCATGCCCAGCATCTGAAGAAACTGCCTCGCCTGAATGTGGTTTCACAATCGAAAACTCTTGAGGATGGCTAACAGAGACACCACTCTGGGCTCTGATGGATAAACCCTGCCCTCCTCGAGATCGAATCGCATCCCTAAATAAACGAAATGTTGAGTGGGTGTCAACTCGGATTTCTCCTTGTTGACTATCCAGCCTAGATCTGAAAGTAACTTCAAAGTCAGAGCAGTATCCACCTCTAACCTGGCTGACGTGTCTGCTTTGATCAGCCAATCGTCTATGTAGGTGTGTAGCGCCACGTTCTCTTTTCTGAGAAAAGCTGTCACCGCAAGGACCACTCTTGTGAAAACCCTTGGAGCTGTCGACAGGCCGAATGGGAGGACAATAAACTTCCATACTCGATTCTGAAACGCAAATCTCAGAAACCTGTGACAACTCCTGTTCATTGGAATGTGGAAATATGCATCTTTCAGATCGATCGACATGCACCACCTCCCTTCCTCAATCCTGCCATTACCGACCTCGGAGTTTCCATCTGGAACCGAGGCGTATGGATAAACCAATTTAATGGCCTGAGATTGAGTACGGGTCTCCATCCCCCTGCGCTCTTGGGAACAAGGAACATATTTGAATAGAAGCCTGGAGTGTTCTGGTTTGCTGGTTTTATTGCTCCCTTCAGAAGCAAACCTGACACTTCGTTCTGAATAGCTTCTAACTTGTCTGGTTTCCTTGGTACGGCTGTCCAGATAGGTGCCAAAGACAGATTCTGTGGTGGAAAGTCCCACCACTCCGGCGTGTATCCCTGGCATAACCATCCCAGGACCAGACTGTCTGACGTCATACCTCGCCAAGCCTCGACGAAAAGCATGAGGCTTCCACACACTATAGACGCCACGATGCCTAATGGGGTTTTCCGGCTCGCGGTCCGCCCCCCCCCTCTCTCTCTTAACGAGAGAGAGAGAGAGAACCATTTCGGTCTTGGCTTGGCTGGTCTAACTGGCACCGCTGTTCCTGTCGCACAGGTGCGGTCCAGGCGGATACGAAGGGAGCTCTCGTACCCTCAGGTACGATCCGCTCCCTTCTTTCCGCCCTTTGAGGACTTACCCTTCCCCTTCCCCTTCCCGCCTCTAGGGCGATCAGGAGCAACATTGGGGAGGGTAGGGGCCTCCACAACCTTCCTGGCTTTCTTCGCCGGCGGCGGCTGAGAAAAGCCAGACGAAGCAGCAGCCGCACTAGGCTTAGCTTTCGCCTTGCCTTTATGCTTCTTCTGCTTCTTGGAAGGTTGCACGGTCAGCGGCTTCCCTACAGCCCCTAGTGCGTGCGCTTACCGCACCAGCTCTAGCTGTATGTTCACCGCCAACTGATTCTGCGCAATGCTAGCCGTGTCCTCTAAGATGGCCCGCGCTTGGCCACCGAAGATGCTAGGGCCTGTTAGGGGCGTCCCAAGAAGAGGCTCCCTGACGGCCGTAGCCGGACGCATATGGTCAAGAACCATTTGCCTCCTGGACTTCGTAACACGCGCCTGCACCCTTGCCAGTGCGTCCATAGACAGCACCAGGCCATCATTGATGCACGAAAGCGCCACAGGTGGCACAGGGTGGCCTGCCCCCACTTCAGCCCTCACCGACTGAAGAAGGCGATAAGAATGGTTGACAGCACTCATGGCTGCCCTCACACCCTCATCGCAAAGGGACAGGACTTCCTCGTGGTGTACCTGGGATTTGTCCACCAGTGCCGGTGCGGGGCCACCCGCTGCAGCACTCTGGACGTCCAGAACCCATCGGTCATCCTCGGTAACCGACGGTACAACACCATACCTGTCGTATTCCCCCCGTGGAATATGACACCTCGCCCGCACCTCCCTGGAAACCGCAGGGAGCTGGCCCATGGTCATGAGTTGCTTACTATAAATAGCCTCTAGCAACTCAATAAACCGTGGATCCAATCCAATGGACTGGATCCGTGCTGCGGGCAAGATCCCCGTCCTGATCGATGCCACCGATGGACGGGGCGCATCCTCCACGGCCGTGGTCGAAACCACAGACGGGTCTACCCTGGCTAGGCAAGCCAGAGCCTCAGACCAGTCTATTTCCGAGGAGGACACACCCGTGAACACGTCACCCGTTGACATGTTCATGGCCCTACCAGCCACGGCCTCCCGGCTAGGAGCTGCAGCTGACACACCAGGAACTCCGGTACCATACGGTTCCACCACCACCCCATGGAACACACCAGTCCATGGAGTAGGCCCGCACGGAAAACCGTGTGGACCCGTAGCAGACACGGAACCGTGGCCAGCCACGGGCGCCAATGGCACCACATGTCTGACCGCCGGACCAGGCGAGATAGGTGAGTACCACGCCTGGCCCGGCACACCCGTCACCATGTCGGTTGGCCTCAAACCAACCATCACGGGACCGGTGCCCGGTACCAGATTGGCCTCAACCATGGGCGGAGCCGCTGCCCTGGCTTGCGCCAAGCCAGACAGATGGAGGACGGTTCCGTCCAGGACGGAATCGACCTCCATATTCTCCACCCGTGGCATCACAGGCCGCAGCAACCTCTCCTCCTCGGCCTCCTCATCTTCAGACCACGAAGAGTCGTCACTAGACCATGCCTGACAGACCAGCCACCGCTACTGGAACACCCGGAGGTGGCCGCAGAGAGCCAGAACCTGTCAGGCCGGAGTCCGACGGACTGCCAGGGGGCCGTATGAGACGGCTCCCTGGGCGACAAGTCCAGAACCCCGTCCAAGGACAGGGTCCGAACCAAGCATGGGGAGAGACTGCCCAACAACTTTCGGTAGCAGGGACGACACCAGCGTGGGCAGTACGCTATGCAGAAAGCCCTGCGTAGCCGGACCAAACCACGCCGGCGGAGCCATCTCCGCCACCTCCAGCTGAAGACGTGGCGCGCCCCCAAGGGCTGGAACGGACGCTACACGATTTAATTTCGGTCCGCCTGACCCCGCGTCAGACCCAGCCAAGTCCTTCTGGGCAAGGAACTTCATCATCATATCAACAGACCACACTGCACATATATTACACCTATTGTCAAGGTTACATAACGTACACCGAAAGCAGACATGGTCCTTAAACAGGACCCGGACAAACTTGTGGCACTCGTCACATGATGGCGGGGCTGGCTTGGCCTATAAATAAGCACAAACCTACAATAAGCAAGCGGAACGAGACAAAGATAGAAGGCAGACAATTCATTTTCAAATATTTGACCATAAATTAACTGTAAACCCTCCCACACCACACCCCGCAACGTTACAGCAAAAATCGCATTGATTATGACGACAAGAACGAAGCGGGCATAAATACACCCATAAACTGATCCTCAAGGATGTTTCACGGAACCAGGAATCATATCGCATAGCATTCGGGGTATATTTACCAATAAATATAAATTATACTCCTAACGAAAGCCAAAACGATATGTGAAGAAACAACAAAATGAAAACAAACTGCTGTAGCACACGGTAAAACCGCAGACCACACATCTTAAGCAAGAATTTTGAAACCACCGATCATTGCAAACAGATCGTGGTAACGCGCAAAACTTGAAATTCCAAAGTTTTCTGGTACCATTTTACTACGCAGCACCTAGAATAAGATGCGGGAATTAATGAAAAATTTTCTTCACATAAACATCCGAGCAACACGGGTGTGACGTCACCCGGTCGGATCTTACGGAGAACGACGTCAGCCGATATTTGTGTTAAAAATACCGTAGCAAACACCTATTTTCATATCTGCCGATCGCCTGTTGGGGTTTGAAGAAGGCGATCATCCGGCATATTTCGTTGTTAACACACGTCCCATCTTCTTAGGGGTTAGAAATTGGAACATGCGACACACGAAATTTTAGAGACCTAAGTCTTTTAACTATGGAATAATAAGGAAATATACAACCTGGTTATCATCGGCGGTATCCATATTAATCCAAATATCCTTGTAGAAACGCACTAGCCATCACAATAAACCACAGACAAAAAGACTTAGATTTAATTTCTCAAGATCTTTCCAACTGCAAAAGCATGTATTACTCTTGTTGCTATGCAAACAAGAATGAACTCTATGGTAGACGGGTACTCGGCAGTTGGGAGCCGAGTACCCGGTTCCATGGGGTCGGTAAAGGTTTCTAAGTCTATCGTCCTAGAGCCAGCTGTCGGGGCCAGCTGTATATCAGAAGTAACAGAATGGTGAGTATTGATCGAAGGAGAAAGCAAGCTCTACCTTGAGAAGTTTGTATGCACAGTGGTCGAGATTAATTGTGAAAGATGGCGTTTTATATCGGAAGTGGGAAAACAAACTAAATCTAGATTCTTAGAGCAGCTAGCTAGCTTGCTTGTATTATCAAGAGTAATATAATGGTAAGTATTGTTAGATCTCGGAGAAAGGGAAATTGAAATCTCCATCATTATCAGTGGACTAGGGATTAACCATTTCAACTCTACAAGCTAGACATGACCTACAAAATACGTCTCATGATTTAGCAATATTCTGCTAAATATTTTATAAAATAATTTGCATATACCTTGCTGATGTTACCTAATCCAATATCAACATTGAATCAAGTAAGTTTTAAAATGAGGCATTATGGTTGTAGGGTTAAATGAGTTAATTTAAATGAATGTGTGAACAAATGAGATATATAACATTGTGAGAACATGCTTAGACAAAAAAAGGTAATTAACCCTTTTATCAATGAACTCCTAGTGTCTCAATTTGAAAACAACCACACAGTTAAGCGGCTGAATATTTTGAAATTAATTTGATTGGAAGCTGTTGCTGCCTTAAGTAGCAAGAGCTTTGGATCAAATTAATTTCAAAATATTGAACAAAATATATCTTACAACTTAAAGAATATATTTATATTTTGCCTTGTCTGTATCGTTGAAATTGTTAATGCCTTTTATCAATAGTGATCATTATCACACTGTCGGACAATTACACAACGGTTGAAACTTTAATTGCTCTGACACAGTGAGCACAGCTAGATGTCTGGATGATGAAAGAGTGTGTATAAAATGGATAAACTTATTCAAGCGTACATAATATATCTAGTTTTAAATAGTTCTTCCCAGCTTTGAGCCCACCTGAGAAACCGTTTGCTGCCTAAAACAACACAATCTATCCATTAACATTTTATATTATCGAATTTTACCCATTCTTTCCAGTTAAACGTGCAAAATATTTTGACAAAATGTTTAACTGAAATTTGATTTGTTGCTGTCATAGGGAACAATGACTTTCATTCAAATTGTTTTCAAAGCAAGCCACATGATTTTATTTATAACAAGAGGTTATATCACCTATAACACGCAGAGTGAAATGGAAACGTTTGAAATAATTGAATAACATTTAACCATTTCAACCCTATAGATCAGATACAACAAATTATGATGAAAAATGTCAAATTATTTCAAAATATTCAACGGTTTAGCTGTATGGTTGATGTAAAATTGAGATACTGGGATTGCATTGTTGAAAGGGTCAGTAATGTTTTTGAAATTGTACACTCTAACTTTTGATGGACTGATGGAACAATATAAAACATTGATTTTTCTCGAGTGTGAGTATGTGCATGTGGTCTGGAAATGTAACAGTAATAGTAATAGATAGGACAGTAATAGTAATAGATCAAAATCAGAGTAATTGTAATAGCGAAATTTTGTAGTAATAGTAATAGATGTCATGTAATAGAACCCATCCCTGTCAGTTTGTACGGTTGACCCTACGTGGTGCATGCAGCCCATCTGTAGTGCTAATGGGTTGAGGTACCATAGAGGCACTTTCGCTTTGAGCTCAAGCCGCCATTTCTCTGTTCAGTATTCACCTACCGCTGACTTCACCATCGCTTTTCATCTAGGCTTAACGATGGGCCCATCTAGTAGGTACCATGCCGAGGGAAGGTTATATTTGAATAACAATCTCTTTACCATTGAAAACCAGCTAGGGACTGTAAGGTCCCTCGGAGCTATCCGCTACAGTGCCAATGAATGCTCTAATGAACCCAGACTCCTGCAAATGTTACCATAAAGAGTAAGGATCAATCACCGCTTCTACCGGTGCCGCTCCAAGAAGGGCATATACTGCAACGTTGACACATCTATCGGGCAGTGGCTGCAATGGACCATTCCGGTTTTAGCTATGCCCCGCTCATCTCTAGCTAAGCTCCACCCACACCTCGCTGGTGTTGAGATCGATCGATCTTTGATATCCCTGACTATCTGTTAAAATTTTCATAAAGTCTATGATTTTCACCCCAGAACATGGCCGAGCTAAATTCTGAATAGAAGATCTGGAACCTACCATGACAGGGTCATTCTAGACAAATTTTGTTGAAATCTGTCAAGCAACTCAGGAGAAGAAGCGACAATTTCCAGTACATTTTTCATAAAATCAAAGATTTTTACCCAAAAAGTTGACCGATCAAAATTCTGTATACAAGTTGTTAAACCTATACAGTCCCGGGGTCGTTGCAGGCAAATTAGGTTGAAATCCGCCAAGCCAATCCGACAGACAGGGGCGCCATGGCGTAAGCTCACTTGGCTTTTCAGGCCAGGTGCGCTAATGATAAGATGTATGCACATAGCAGCTCATCTTTCCAGCAATCAGTTAATGAGGAGGAGGATTTTAAACAAAATGTTGCCAGACAGACAGACGATAGACAGTCACCAAGGCATAAGGTCACTTGGCCTAAGGCCAGGTGAGCTAATAATAAGATGCAGGTACATAGCAGCTCACCAGCTCACCTTGAGACTGGAATTTCAGGGTTAACCCATTAACACTCAAGATGGTCAGAGACAGTCATTTCATTGATGAATTTTCAAAAATAATCTGGTCTGCATACGTTGGCACTTTGATGAGAAAATTGAAAATTTTTAAAATGACATCTGCAGTGGTCTTGAGAAAGATCATATTTTAGATAATTTACCAGTGCAATGAATGAATTGATAAGCAAGCCAGTCATTCCAGTGATACCTTTTATGAGCTAATCATTCTCTCATAACCTGTAAATTGACATGGACTAAGAAAAAATTCTTTACCAACCTCGACTACTAACTATTCAAACAGTTGAACAGGTGACCATAAATTTGCTTAAAGAATCAAATTCTATCTCACACGGGAATATGTATTAAAGCTATCCAGATATTCCCGCATAGAGCAATATTTTGACTAATTTTAAGTAACTGAGACAATCCAGACTGCGGTCTGATCCCAAATATTGTTTTGCTGTCTACAATAGAAGCTGACAATGTCCAGAAATTTTCAACAGAATCCTATGTCTGTAAACAGGAGAATGTATGCACACATAAATAGAATGATATTTATTTTCATACCATCCTGCATTTTAAAGTTATCTATACGACAGACCATTTTTACTAATCTTACCTTAAAATGCATGTAATGCTAAAAAGGGAGATAACTCTTGTGGACCGATATATTGGCATATAATCAGGCTTGTCACAAAGTAGATATATTAACATAACAAATTTGACATTAATCCACAGAGAACAACCGTTTAGACCTCCAACAAATTGTAAAATCTGTCAATATTTTTAAGGCGGAGCCGATGGAAGAATTGAAAATTGGTTAAGCTCATTGCAGTTGAGATCCAAAAATACATAATAATAATAGCAATAATCATTATTTTTAACATTTTAATGGTTAAGATTTGTCATGAAAATTAAAATCTTTGCTTAGTAATTGTCCATTGGCAGGTCAAGATTTTTTTACCCTTACCTGACTGGCTCAATTACAGATAGTGGGCCTGTAATTCCAATGGTAAAATAAAAAAATATCAAATTTTCTCTTGGTCTGCAAATGTGTATTTCCCAAGACAACTGCACAGGCTGGTTTTGTCTGGGTTGAACATTATAGAGTTAACAAATTACTGGCTGCTATTCAAATCATTTTCAGAACATTCAACAGCTTCCAAGCGTGTAACGCTTTAATGGTCAGCATTTGTCAAGAATATTTAATTCTGCCTAGAGAATGTCCATGTGCCAACATGGCCAATAAGGCTATTTTTGAAATTTACTTGTGGAATGACTGTCTCATGTATTGAAGCAATCACCCAGTCCAGTGGTAATCTTTAAAAGATAAATAGCATTGACCTCGTCCTGCAAATGCAGACTCCATGGAGAAGTCAGCCAAACCAGCCTCTACAGTGTGCTTGAATGTCCATAAATTTGCAAACCAAGAGACTGTCTTTGAAAATTCACCACTGGAATGACTAGCTCCATAAGCATGTCAGCCATTCCAGTGGTAAATTTTCAAAAATACATCTTGGCCTGCAAATGGTCATTAAATAAGTAAATTATTTGATATTTTTTACCTAATTTAGCCATTAAAGGGTTAATTTGCTTAAATCCTTGAAATGATAATTTAAATCTAACACTAAATACTAAAACTGAAAAATAATCAACTATCATGACTATATATGCGTACTTTATTACCTTCATTTAACAAAATTCAAATTTACAGTAGCATTTATGTTTAAAACACATAGAATGCAGTACATACAGGTATTTAGCATCTGTATTGAATGAAAATTGATTAGGTTGTCATGGCTGTGTTAATGGTGCAATTGGTTAAATGTCTTGTCCATTATCATCCATATCAATATGTATGTGGCTCTTTCTGTCTACACATAGAGTATCTTTCTGTTCAGTTTGTCATATTATGATTTCCTGAGAACACACACACTGATTTGACATAGTCTGCAGATTTCTACATTGAGAATACTTCTTGGAAATTTGGTAATCTGAGAAGGCACATGTATTCAGTTTAATCGACACAGTATTTTAAGTGCTGATCTTTCTAAATCATGAACAATTGTTCAGTCCATCTTGCATCTCATCATGCTCATTGTAACACTGACTCTTCTTCAGTAGGCTTTGGTTCACAATGGCACCTGCAAAATAAAAGACAGTTGTATTGAATGGTCAAGTCAATCAGAAACTGCCTTTGTAGTGGTCCTGAGAAATGCCTATGCATGTCAAGAGGATATTTTAGAAAATTTACCACTGAAATGGCTGGCTCGATAACAGAGCCAGTCAGTCCAGTGGACTATTTTCTAAAATACTATTCTCTTTAAAATGACCTTTACCACTCTGATGTCAATATTCTATCATTTGCCATGTCACTAGCAAAGAAACTGCTGTAGGCTACATTTTTCAACCACAGCAACATATTCCATCAAATTTGTTGAAAAATTAACCACCATTTTTTAATTTAATTTGAAAACTGTAAATTTTGACAACAGAGGGGTAAAGGTTAATCTTGGTCTGCAAAGTTCAAATTGGCATTCAATAATCAAACTTTCTGATTTTCTAAACCATTCTTGAACATTAATGATTAACCCTTTAAGACTTAAATTCCTTCAAGAAAATTAAAAAATTTCAAGAAAATTTAAATTGTCTCAAAGAAAATGGCAATTTGCAGACCAAGAGAATATTTTTGAAGATTTACCATTGGAATGATTGGCTCGGTTATTGAGCCAGTCATTTCACTTGTAAACTTTCAAAAATTACTTTGACTTGGTCTGCAAATGGGCATTTCTCAAGACCACTACAGACACCATTTTGGGCTGATATGTGTGTTAAAGAGTTAAGCTGTTGAATAATTTAATTTAGCTGGAAACATGAGTGATATAATTTGTATCGAAATATTTAAATTAATAAAAGATTATGTTGAATATTTTGAGGCTAAATTCACCTGGAAACTGTTTCCTATGTGGCCAAAAGCTCCCAGCCAAATTGGCTTCAGAACATTCAACAATTTACCTACATGTATACTAATTACTTTAAAATTTAGAAACAGTGATGAGGCAATGACAAATTTAGCCAGATAATACCAGTCCTGTCAGTAAGGATAATCATTCCATATAAAATCATAGATTTATATGGATCTTATGTTTTTCAGCCATCATTAATTCATCATAAATCTCTTGAAACAATATTAGAATTTAGAAAACTGTTTACATGCCTTTATTGTTTAAAAATTGAAGCAACAAATTGCAAATTATCAACACCTAAATAAAAGATATTCCACAGGATACACAGGAGGGTCAGAAGCACCTAATTATGAATCAAAGAATTATGCAATTTTGTTTTCAATTGTCTATATTTCAATTTCACTCATTATTTGGCTGTCAGTTTGAATTGCATTCAACTGACTTCATTCCAAGTAGGGGTCATTGACAGATTGAGCTAGGGACTGAATTAGAACTTGTGGAACAAATGTGTATGCCTACATCATATATTTGAACCTGCTACATCTAAAGCTTACTAGAAGTAAGACAGCCTGTTTGGGAACCTCGCTGCTAATTAGATTGTCTGTCTCGTAAGCCATTTTATATGGTATTAAATTATTAACCATTTAATACACAATATGCTATCCACTATGGTCTTGTGAAATAATAATCCATATGCAGAGCAAGGGAAAACTACTTTTGAATACTTGCCACTGGAGTTACTGGTTCAACCAAGTCATTACAGTCATCAATTTTCAAAAAGTAATCTCATCTGCAAACAGACATATTTTCTTTTCATAAAAATGAAATTTTCTTGAAGTAGTTTAAGCATTAAAGGGTTATGCATAGGCTCATGACATCTAATTGACATAAACAGGACTTATGCATATATTCTATGCTTTTATAGGTCATGGAACGCCATGTAAAAGTCATAGAATTTTGCAGAGTGATCTAGATGATATCTGTAAACGAGAAACCTTTGAAATCTAGATGCGCTCAGATAGCATCTCATACATTTTATCTTTGTCATAGAAATTAAATTGTTGTAGATCAATAGCAAAATTTTCACTGTAATGTTTTTTGTAATTTTCATGTCTTTTCCATGGCCTAGGGTAAGGGTGGTGATGTTGGGTGGGGGCAGGGGGTGGGGTGGGGGGGGGGGGTAGCCCACCAAGGTTCTGCCTCTCCCATAGTGTATCCCCATAGCGACCACCTAGGTTTTTTTCGCCCCACCCTTTCAGCACACATCCGGGTCCAAGTACCTTCCTAAGTTCACACACCATCATCATGATTAGTCTAAATGAGAAGCAATCAATATGCTTTCAGCGAAATGAAAAGATATTATTGAATGCTCACATGGTCAAACACCATTTCGGAAGCTTGAGTTCGCTTCATAACAAAGGGCAAGCCTCAGCAACAGTTGACACTGACAGGTAATAGTAAAGTACGAAAACAGGTGATGTAGCTTGAATATTGTCAGTCGTTTATTATATACACACCTTTCTGCACTTTTCTGAAAGCCCTTTGTTAGTGTTAGTTGCACAGTTGTCCAAAACGTGTAAAATCCTCAGAGGAAATTATTAGAGATAAATATAGACTTGAAAATAATATGTTTTCGTTAATCGTGTAACATGTTTTCGTTAATCTCGCAAGTGCTCGCTACTGTAAACGGGACTTTGAACGAGGATTTCGGGACTTATGTATTTTCGCCTAACTTAGGCGTGGGTGTAAGGTGGCGTAAGTTACGACAATATTTAGGCACCCGCGGTAGTTACGCACCTTTCGTGAATACGGATTTACGTACATGTTTGAACTTATGTATAGTTTAGGCACATTTTTGGACGTAAGTACCCTTCATGAATACGGCCCCTGTGGTGCAGATAGGTGTTCCCTGCGTCAGCTACTAGTCTCCTTGGTGGCCGTTACTGATGACCTTGTCAATCCTTTTGAAGAGGACAGCACAGACATTCGATTTCGACAAATGGTCTAGCTGATCATACAATGGCCAAGCCTGTGCGAGAAGCAAGAGATATTGGGAAAGTTCACTGCAAATTCTATGTACAGGCAAAGACTGATAGAAAGAGGTAAGTCAATCAGTGATGCAATTCTACTGAACAAATTTCCCGTGTTCACGTCTCATCCAGGAAAGTCGAAGGCAAGTTTACCACGGAAACCATCAGCAGCACGCAGCGACTGCAAGATGTGTTTCAAGCTTTACATTGGATGCGAGAATCGGGATGGGGGACTGGACGATTTCTTCTCTCACGAGAACCAGGCATGCCCACCACCTTATCTCTTTGATAATGCAGATCTGCGTTGTAGAATTAAGTCAGACTTCTCGAGGTGCCTTGAAAATCTCACTGACTCAGACACTGCAATGTCAAAAGAAGCACTAGCAATGATATTAGATGGAAGCGCAATTGTGCAAATGAAAGATTGTCACAGCCAAAACGCTTGGGGACGACAGTCAGCAGGTGTTTAATGACTATCTACAGTAACAAATGTCCCATGTTCGGAGGTTAGATCGTATTTGGGATGAATACATACCAAGCAGCCTGAAACGTTCAACTAGATTCAAACAAGGAGATGCCATAAGTCAATGTAGCCAAATCTGAACTCGTTAACCCCTTGGCTCACGACGATACTGCACTTAAGATGAACTAAAAGCTAGTGTTCGCAACAGATGGATTATTTGTTCCCTGCTTTTCAGCTTCTGAAAGCCTTTCACATATTTCACCTTGTTGTGAATGAAGTAGCTGCCACACACATCGTGGAACATGTTGCAGACACATCCGCAAAAGGACATCGCAACGTAATGGGTTGCAGTGTGGACACTGATGTCATTCTGGCAGTGGACACTTTCCACAAGATAACAGCTGATGAGCTTTGAATTGCATTTGGTGTCGGCAAACACTCGATATATTCCTGTTCACCCATATAGCTGGATGTTTAGATCCAGAGAAATCACTCGCCTTGCCAATTTTCCATGCAATGTGGCTGGACGGGGACAGAAGACTGGCTGGGATGATGGACAGTATTTCCAGAGCTAACACCTGCGTTGCTGCAACTGAATCATATCACTAAAGATAATTCGGCCATACTGTAAAGATTTCTTCTGCTTCTCTTTGACCGGACAAGTAGTCTTTCAAGAGTGAACGAGTGTAGGAAACCAAAAAGAGATGAAATTCCACCCACGCATGATGCATTGAAACAACATCTGAAAAGTGCAGCCTTTCAAGGAGTGTATATATTGGGACAATCATTAAACGCTATGCCTACTTTACCAAGCCCCACTGACTGGGGATGGACTTTGGTTAATGCCACATATCAACCCTTCTGAGTCACTTTCCCCGAAGCTTCCAAAGCATCACGAATTGATACACTGTGGTTGTATGAAAGCATGTACTGCTAGATGTACATGTGTCCGTGCATGCTTGCTGTGTACAGCTCTCTGCTTTTGTGATGATGCCTGTAACCAGGAATGCACATGATTGGTTATTGATACTGTTCTAGAGCTTGAATACGCAAGGACGTAACGTTCTAGCAAACATGGATCAATTATCTTTGCGCCAAGCGTATGGGCTTAAGCGATTGATTTTGTTGAGTTAATTATTTCCTACATTTGCTGACAAGAATAGCTGAAAAATCACACTAAGAAAAATAGATCCATCCGTGAGAAAGATGCCCTACAATACAATTGGCGGAAATCATTATAAATCTATGTTCCTGGGTAGACCATGGTCGCCATTTTGAAATAAACAGCACTTACACGTATACAAAATGTCCACAGTGGTATAGCTGGCAAATTCAGAGAGTTTAACCTGTTAAAATATTCATGTTATTCTAAGCCAGTTAAACATTGCTAAAATGGCCCTTCCCGTACCAATGGGGCAAAGATGGGCAATATAGCAGGGTAGAGTGTCTCTTATAGTACAGGTGTCTCTGATAGGACAGGTGTCTCTTATAGGACAAGTGTCTCTTATAGGACAGGTGTCTCTTATGGTCTCTTATAGGATAGGTGTCTCCTACAGGATAGGTGTCTCTTATAGGATAGGTGTCTCTTATATGATAGGTGTCTCCTATGTAGGATATGAGTCTCTTATAGGACAGGTGTCTGTTATAGGACAAGTGGTCTCTTATAGGACAGGTGTCTCTTATAGGACAGGTATCTCTTATAGAAACAGCTTTACCAAGCCAGTCATTTCAGTGGTAAGCATTACATATAGGTTGCTCTGCGCTAGGCGTGTGCTAGTATCCGGGATTACGCGGTTAATCAGCTTGGGTTCAAATTACACATGTATATCGCTGACGAACGCGGCAATGGTGTTTACAAATATCCATCTGGAGGCCAATGGTAGACTATTTTCGAAAAATGTATCACTGAAATGCCTGTCTCGACGGTCGAGCCAGTCATTCCAGCGATACATATTTTCAAAAAAATAGTCTTCTCTTGGCGTGCAAATGGACTTTTATGTCCATGAAATAGATTCGCTGAGTTAAATGTAAATTTTCGCGACGGATCGGATTCAAGAGTAATTAAAACGCAGCTTTTGAGCTATTACACGCAGTAGAAATGATTGAAGATCATATTCCATTATCGTGTGCTGGAAATATGTGTCTGCTCATAGTTGACCTGCACATACTCTTTGCTGACCCGCAAGCGCTGTCAATGGTATATGGTGTGATTATCTAGCGTGTCTGTTTCTCTCTTTATTTAGTTTCACACTTGTGTGGCTATCACAGTGTGACTGCTGGTTCGCATGATGTACTTTAAGTTTAGTAGATTTGAAGACTTTCACTGACAAATCCCTGAAAAATATTCTTTACAATATAATACATATTCTGTTGAATATTTTGAAATTAAGTTGACTGCAAGCCATTGCAGCAACGGCTCCCAGTCAAATTACTTTCAAAATATTAACACTTTTCTTCGACAGATGCCTTGAAAGCGAATTATGGGTCATACATCTGCGAAAGCGTAAGTGCTTAGAACTCGAAATACTGAGTTTCGAACCTCATTCACCTCATTTAAAATGTAATCAACATTATATGGTCGATATTTTGAAACTAGTTTGACATGGAGCTGTTGCTGGCTATGGGAGCAATAGATCCTTGTCAAATTAGTTTCAAAATATTCAACAGTCTTGTATACTTAGCTTGAAATTAAAATTCTCAGAATTCAAGATTCAAAGTGTTAACGGATGAATTCAGTTTTAGCTATGACCCGCCCATCTTTAGCTATGCCCCGCCCATCTCTAGCTATGCCCCGCCCATCTCTAGCTATGCCCCTCCCATCTCTAGCTATGCCCCGCCCATCTCTAGCTAAGCTCCACCCTCACTTCACCTGTGTTGGTATCGATCGATACCTGAACACCCTCCTGACTATCAATTTCCAGAAAACTATGTGGGTAAGTTGTTGACCTTTCCAGTTTATCCATCAATCATATGACGGCATAATCAACTCCGTGACGTGTAGGATGACGTCATAATTAATGACGACATAAATGACGTGGATAAGTTCGCCACGAACGCTTAATTGATGACGGACAAAGCACTGTTTTACAAATTGTATGTCTTACTATTTAATAAACATGCTGTTGAATATTTTGAAACTAATTTGGCTGGGCACTGTCGCGCCCAGTCAAATTAGTTTCAAAATATTCTACAGCTTAACTGTATAGTTTTCTGGGAATTGATAGTGTGGGTGGAGCTTAGCTAGAGATTGGCGGTGCATAGCTAAAACTGGATTCCTTCATTGACCCATCATATTAAGGTATGTGTATTATGGTAAGTCTCTGGAAACTATCTAATAAGGGGCTTACAGAATCATGCATAATCTTGTCCTCATTCCCGGGATTGACTCTAAATGACCGTGTTGCTGCAAGCAATAGGTATGCACCTGGAAAACGAGCTTTTGATAGTGTATGCAGCAATAACATGCGTTACTCAAATTGTTTCAATGCCGTAATAATCAGGTGACTTCACTTCAAATTATTTCGATTTATTAATGTTCCCTCTTTTTAAAATAAAATCGGTAAAAAATTACATTTGTATGAGCAAAGATAGAATGCGATAACATTGTAATGATCATTCATCTAATGAAAAAAAATCTGATACATATTTGAGAACTTGTGGGAACTGCCAGTATTGATGAATAATGAAAGCCACGTGAAGAAAACACTAATGTTTAATAATAGAACTGAGTTCATAGGATGGAGCCATCGCCATTTTTAGAGAAAGTCCCGGATAAGTTATGCGCAAATCATCTATATCGCCATTACATAGATACTGAGAGATACTGATACCTCTGTTGTCAGATTTGCTGTCAGCGTGGGTCCGTGATGAATATGGCGTGCTAGCCCGAGTTTGCTCTGACTCAAACCCGCCCCGAATATCTGTCACAGGGGCGGGTTGAGTCAGAACAGACTCGGACTAATGGCGTGCCCAATCAACTAATATGAAAGCCGTGCGGATCTGACTTCACTGAGCGGCATAGTTGGCAGCATATGGACGGTTCGCCTATTACGGGAGGGATCTATAAATCAATACAATACAATACTATACAATACTATACAATACAATACAATAAGGCACACCGTATAAAATGTCAGCTTTATTGAAATAGTTATAATCGTTGTTTGATAGGTGAATAAATGGCATGTCTAGAGCAGGTCTGATCGAAGAAAGCGTGTATAATTTAAAAATACAGCTATGCCACATCGATCTATAGCGAAACTCCGCCCTCCTTCACCCCTCTACTTTCTGAATCTCATTTTCCAGACACCTATACATGTAAGCTGTTGGAAATTTTTGAAACTAATTTAACTGGGTGCTGTATGGCAGCAACAGCGCCCAGTTAAATTAGTTTCAAAATATTCAACAGTACGTTCATTGAATAGTAAAGACATACAATTCGCACAACAACGCTTTTCCGTCATCAATTAAGCGTTCGTGACGAATGCCGTTGATGACGTAATTGATTGTGACATAATCCTACACATAACGTAGTTGATTATGACGTCATATGTCGATGGATAAACAGGAAAGCCCCATTATAATGCCGTATATATATTCAATCGGACTAACACTCGTCGTTTCTATGATGTTCGATGATTTGATATGGTCACCTTATTTTTATTATTATTATTATTATTATTATTATTATTATTATTATTATTATTATTATTATTATTACATCTTCGGATTAAATAGCTCATCGTTATTTTACTGTATCGCTTCGTCGTTTTGTTGGGATACATTTTCACCTCCATGCACTCGCTAGAGCCAGTGACATTTGGCACCTCTGACGGGATCCATTACTTCGACAAGACGTTTACGCATCCGGTACATGATCGCGTTCCCAGGAAGCTGGTGGACACCCGAAATCGGCACGTGAAGCGACGCAGCAAGAGGCCTTTCATCGCTGTTGCTAAGTGTTACCTAACGTGGTGAATATGCGTTCTTCGGCACCCTGATTTTCCGCGGAAGCAGCATATTCAGATTGTTCGTTTTCAAAATATCGAGCACGGGCCCTAGGTAGGTGTGTTGTGTTCATTCGATAATTTTGTGACGGCATCATGGAACATTGAGTCTTGGTTATGTATGGTTGGTTATGGTTGGGTATGGTTAACTTGATAATTAAGGCATACGTCCATTAGACTGCCTTTGTCTGTATCAATTGTTATGTGATTTACGGTACAGGACAGATATAATTTATATTGTCATTTCAATTCTCACCCACTTAAACATACTTATCTATATATATATAGAGGTATATTTACATAAACAAACTTATATATGCGATGTAACTCTAATCAAAACTATTTAATAATTATAATGAATTGTGTGTTCATATTCTGTACATGTATCTAGGTTTCTACATTTTATTTTTATAGTTAAGGCATTATTCTAGTTAGTAGAATGGTATATGTTTTCCGTATTTTGACTCAATAATATAGCTACCCCTATATCTTTATGCAGTAATTAATACGGATATTTATTAGGATAAGATTTTATCAGATTGGCAATATTGAGAAAGATCTTTTATTTAATCATTGGATTTTTGTGTAAGTGATATGATAACGCACTTTGTACGGGTTTTTTTGGCACACCACTGCATTGGTTAAACAACCCAAACGACCGTTATTTTCTTACTTTCTACATACAGGTATGAGATCGTTGCCATCGCCTCGGTTTGACACGCTTTATATTTAATCATAGGTTTACACACTTATTGTATTTTGCTGCTGCAGACGTAATATTTGAATGTCGCCAAAGTGGATGCGGTTTTGTACAGAAATTTAGCATTAATATCCACTCAGCGATTGTTATTGATCAGTGCGCTCACAGATCTGGTCAAAACTGAGATTTAGGTCTGCGAGCGAGTTTACTTTATAATACCCCATCCCACCCCACAACGCCTACCCATTCAAGATCGATAAAAGGGGGTATCATTGCTACTAACCACTAGTATATTTCTTAATCAATGATGGTAGGGCAGTGTAATTAACACTGAACTGCTGTGTAAGTGTGTTTGCTATGTTAATATATTTTGTCATACTTGTTTCTGTAAAAAATTTGGTCATGGCTGCAGGTAGTGAAGGGTTAAACCCGCCTGACGTCAAGCATATGATAGACGCCTTATCCAGTCAAGGTGACTGTGGTTATGTCTAAGGGGGAGTACGAGGAAATGACACAGGGTCGACATTCTCTAGCGATTCAGTTTTATATTTATGATATTATTCATGTAGTAACTATGTATTTATTCCTGTGTTACATTAACCCTTTGAACGCGGTGCGCTAATATATTTATCTCTTGATGATATGGTGAGGCTGATATAGTCATATTTATATTTGTTGGGTAATTTCTGTTCATGTACAGTGATAGTTTGTTCATCCGTCCATCTGCCCGTCCGTCCATCCATCCGTCCATCCTTCTGTCTAGCCTCCCATCCATTCATCCACCCGTCTGTCCATTCTCCCAGCCATACGTCTGTCCGTCCGTCCGTTAATTAATCATTATATCCTTCCGTTCCGACGTCTGTAAAGTCTCTTGGAACTCTGCTTGGATTTATTGGATACTATAGACGATTTGTCAAAGATTATGCTAAAATTGTAAAACCACTAAAGAGCTATTAGTTGGGCATCCAACTAACAACACCACGAAAAAGATCAAACAGAAGACACCATGGATATGGGGAACAGCGCAGCAGCAAGTTTTTGATGTGTTGATTGAGAAGCTTACTTCTCCACCTATCTTAGCTTATGCTGATTTTGCAAAGCCATTTGTAGTCACCATTGACGCTTCAGGTGAAGGCTTATATGCTGTTCTGCACCTATGTCAGTTGGAAGGTGAAAGTGTCTGCCAGCTAGTATTACCATTTTCATTAAGAAGCAGAGTATTGAAGGGACTTCATGATGATGTTGGCCATCAGGGTCGAGACAGGACACTATGGCTTGTCAGACATAGGTTCTACTGGCCTGGTATGGAAGTGGATGTGCACAAGAAAGTGGAGCAATGTGGACGATGCATTCAGCGAAAGACCCATGCTGGTCCAAAAGCAGAACTTGTTTCTATCGAAAGTTCACAGCCTATCTTACATTGGAGAGATCAACAGGTGGCTACGAAAATGTATTGGTAATCACGGACCATTTTACACGCTACGCTCAGGCAATACCTACACGTAATCAATCCGTACAGACAACTGCAAGAGTTTTGTTTGAGAATTTCATCGTTCACTGGATTTCCAGCCCGATTCCATAGTGATCAAGGGAGAAATTTTGAAAGCTGTGTGATTCGTGAACTGTGTAGGATAGCAGGTGTTAACAAGACCAGAACCACCACATACCATCCCATGGGAAATGGGATGGTTGAACGATTCAACCAGACTCTAATCAAGATGTTAGGTACACTTGAGGAACATTAGAAAACAGACTCGAGGTCTTATGTAGCACCACTTGTTCATGCACATAATGCTACAAAGCACAAGACGACAGGATTTCCACCACATTATTTGATGTTTGGTTGGCATCCGAGATTGGCAATTGATGCATACCTTGATGTCACTAAGAACAATATCAGCAGCAAAAGTAGTGGAGGCTATGCAAGCAGATTGAGAAAGAGAAAGGATTTAGCATACAAGATCGCAACAAAAGAGGCACAGAAAAAGACTAAGATGTATAAGGACCAGTATGACAGCAAGGTCGGAGAATCGACACTCGATGTAGGTGATCGTGTTCTGGTACGGAATGTTGGATTGAAGGGGAAGAACAAGTTGGCTGATCGATGGGGAAACGACATCTATCATGTCATAGAGATCCCAAACAAGAGCATTCCTGTTTACAAGGTACAAAAGGAGACTAGAAATGGTACAGTACGAACACTTCATCGAAATCTGTTACTGCCATTTATGTCAATTCCATGTCGAGATACTGAGATAGCCAATAACGAGCAAATAATGCTAAAGACGCGATATCAATGGAACAGACATATTAGATCCACTACAGAGAGTCAAATAGTGTCAGATTCAGATGCTTCAGAAATCCAATAGCAGCGATTCGGATGGAGGTTTTGGAGCGGTGCATAGATATGTAATACCTGCAAGAAGGTCTAGTTCCAGACACACCAGAGTAACTGATTTACCTCAATCAGAAGACACATAAACAACCACAAGGACCGATAGTCCTAACAGACACATGACGTCACCCAGAGTATCAAGGTTGTCAGAGGAAGATACATCACATAGAGTCCAAGATATCGATGCTACAAACCCATCGATAGAAGATAATGATGTGTACATGTACAGGCGGTTCCACCTTACGACATCGCCTACTTGTCCTTGTGGAGAAGCAGAACAGACCACAGAGCACATACTTCAATGTTGCAGTACGTATCAGCTGCTGAGAGAAGAGATCTGGCCTTTGTCAAACTCTTTTCTTGAAAAGCTGTATGGGCCTGTGGAAGAACTGCAGAAAACCGCAGATTTCATCTTGAGAACGGCTCTCCAAGTGTGATACCAGCGATCGAAAAGAAGAAGAAGAAGATGATGTGTCTGGTTCAGCAGAACTAACTGTGCAACCTAGAAAATCAAATAGAGAAAGATCACCTGATAGGTATGGTGAATAGGTGCTGCAAGTGGAAGTGACGACAGACTTAGATGAAGAGGTTTTTGTTTAACAGTGAAGTCAATTTGATGAATTAGTAAATGAATGTTTGTTCTATTGTTGAGACAGGAAACTGAATTGCAAATAAATCTTTTAAACAAAATGACCTGAATTACATTATGTTTTAATGAATTGAATGTGCATAAATAATAGTTAAACAAAAGTATAGAGTAACGTAATAGATGACAATCGGTGAATTATTAATATGTATACTTCAGGTGATGGAATGCCGGGAGGCATTTTCCCTGGGCAGGGGAGAATGACACAGGGTCGACATTCTCTGCCGATTCAGTTACATATTTTTTGATATTATTCATGTATTAATTATGTATTTATTCCAATGTTACATTAACCCTTTGAACGCAGGACGCTAGTATATTTATCTCTTGATGATATTTGAGTCATTCTGTTGCTATTCTGTTGTCAAATTGATTGCAGGCTGTTGCTGCTTGAGGCAGCACCGGTTCCCAGTCAAATTGGTTTCAAAATATTCAACAGTGTATGTATCTTTGATTTCTTTCTTTGGAGTCATTTGAACATTCCGGTTGGAAGGGTTAATTATAGTGTTCAGATATTGCATTGTGACTTTTTCTTCCACAGATTGTGCACTCCATGTTATGTCTTTTGCCCTTTCTCTTTCTTTTTGTTCACCCGGCTTGCACACCTTCACTCACTCTAACCTGTAATGTTAGGCTGTAGGAAACGGTTATTGGATTAGTCGATATGATTTTTAGGAAAGATCCACACTTCTAGCTAATGTATTGAGAGTAAATCTGTAGTTTAATGTAGAAAGTTGTAACACGTTTTGTAATTTATAGCTACAGTTTTTATACATCAGCGCTTACGCGTTATGGTTAGAGAATATTCAATCGAACAACTTGTCGTTTCTATGATGTTCGATGATTTGATATGGTCACCTTATTATTATTACATCTTCGGATTAAATAAATCATCGTAATTTTACTATATCGCATCGTCTTTTTGTTGGGATACACGGCACCTCCAGGCACTCGCTAGAACCCGTGACATTAGATGGAAGTTACGATCATTACATTAGATATTTATGAATAGATGTCAAATAAGTTTCATGCTATGAAACAATCTGTAGTCATAGTATTGGTAGAAGATGCTTCTGACAGGGTATAATAACGAAGTGTAAGTTATGCCTTGCATAATTTATACCTCGCTCTTATGCCTCAAGAGCTACACAGGATTCATGAATATGTGGTGTAAATAAGCGTTTATGTTTTGGCATGAATAAACACGTAAGTCTGCATGATGCTCTGATGAGCTATAGTTGAGTGCATCAGCATTAATTATCAGTCTTGTCAATATATTGATTTTGAAAATATTTTTATTTCTAACTGTTCTCAGTGCCACCAACAAATTGCTATCAAAATATTTTACAAATATTCAGCATATTTCCCATGGTTTAAACTGGAACGCAGTGACCAAGACTATTATAACAAAACAACGGCAACAGCAACGACGACGACAACGACAAACAACAAGAACAAGAACAAGAACAAGAACAACAACAAAACAACAACAAATACTACTACTACTACTACAACAGCAGCAGCAACAACAACAACAACAACAACAACAACAACAACTACAAAAAACAACAGCAATATCGAAACATATATATGTGTATATTGTATTCGACAAGAAAAATTGTAGATATAATGTATACTAGCTACTACTCCATGTAACTACTACGTATGTATCCCCCATATACCATGGAACGTGGTGTGGGGTGTAAATAAATCATTTCATTTCACACTGATAAATAGAATGGTGCATTATTTTCACCACTATTTTCATCAAATTTTTTTCACAAAACTAATTTGTCCCGGTACGTCAGTCACTATTATGTGACTTGGCAATACATTTTCTTAATTGTTTTCAATATGTTTTTGAAAATAACACAAAAATAACAAATACTTATATATCTTCACTATTCAGTGACATAGGCCTATGCAATGATTCCATAGAAAACTAGCATTAAATATATATTTATTAAACGCGCACGGAGACGTATTTGTGACAATTATAACAATTTATAACATCAAACGTTAACAGATGTTTGTCCATGGCAATTATAAGAATATTATGTAACCTATTATCTATTATGTCATTATGACAGTGCCATCATGTTTTGTGTATATAGGTCTATGTCTGAATGCTTACGCGAATGCCGGACGTGAATGTGCAAATAATGGTTTGAATCGGGGAAACTTCCCGTTTTGCTTGCGTTGCATGTTTTTTCAGACCTAAGACTGTGACTTATATTCACAGCAAAATACTTTAAACTAAAATTATTAAAATTTTATACTTTTAGAAGCTTAAATTATGTAGCTAAATGTAATGAAACAACATATAATGGTTTCATTCCGTATAAATTAATTCTTTTTGGTTGTGAAGTTGAATTAGGGCCAACAAATTATATTAATTTGTACGGCAATACGTTAATCATCATATTTTAAGATTTATTTCGTTCCGTTATACTAGATGCAGTGTATATATTGCGGGAAGTACTCAGGACTCAGATCATTGCGTTAGAACATGTAGTTGATTATGTCGTCATATGCTTGATGGATAAACTGGACTCATCCATTGTAAAAGGCACAGAAAAGCAGCATTACCATTATCAGGATATCACATAGTCTTAGCAATGACAATGATACAACTCAATAATGACCATTGATCATCAGGATGTCCAAAAGACTAATTGATTAGAGATCGAATATTAGCCCATTGTTGTTATTATTATTGTTAGTTTTATTCCCGTCTTTTGTCTGTATTTCTCTCTGTCACAAGGCAAAGCATAAGTATTGTAAAATCTCTCTCTCTCCACCCCCTTCTCTCTCTCTCTCTCTCTCTCTCTCTCTCTCTCTCTCTCTCTCTATATATATATATATATATATATATATATATATATATATATATATATATATATATATATATATATATATATATATATAACCGCCCCCTCGCTCTCTCTCTCTTCTCCCCCTCCTCCCACCCTCCTCCCCCTCTCTCTCTCCCTCCCTCCCCACCTCTCTCTCTCTCCCTCTCTCCATCCCTCTCTCGCTCTCTCTCTCTCTCTCTCTCTCTCTCTCTCTCTCTCTATATATATATATATATATATATATATATATATATATATATATATATATATATAACCGCCCCCTCGCTCTCTCTCTCTCTCTCTCTCTCTTCTCCCCCTCCTCCCTCCCTCCTCCCCCCTCTCTCTCTCCCTCCCTCCCCACCTCTCTCTCTCTCTCTCTCTCTCTCTCTCGCTCCTAAAAACCCCCATTTTAGATTCATTATCAGACGCCTATTTGAGCTACCGGTACCTGTTTGGACTAGTAGATTCTTTGTAGAACTAGAGAAATAAGTAATTGTATCCACAATTATGTTACCATTTTGAATGCAAACTCTAACAGAGAAATACTCATCTATACAATTTAATAACTATTATGCTAAATACGAGACACATGTTGTTGTCACATTAGTTTACACATATTTGTAAGCTGACATTGATCGTCATATTTACAGGCCTATAACCTAATATACAGTGAAATGATCTGTTTACACAATCGAGCGACTGCCAGCCGATCAGTAAATATAAACATGTGAAGATTTGAATGTTAAATTCCATACGCACGCACGCACACACACACGCACGCACACACCACCACCACTAACCACCAGCTGCGCTACCGGTATGATGGTATCAGTTATATTTCAGTTAGTCCGAGTCTACTCTGACACAACCCGCCCCTGTGACCCCCGGCCCGCCAGTCTGTCCAAATATCTGCCACAGCGGCGGGTTGAGTCAGAGAAGTACTTTATATCAGTATGACAATCTGTATCGTAACACGTATGAATTTCTACAATCCCAACCCAACCCAACCCTGTTTGCAATCTAAACATAGAACTGTGTCTTCATGCTGAGAATAGACAGATGTGGATCGCGTTGATTTTTGTATTAGCTTAACCTCTGCACCACTAGCTTGATACAGACATTAAAATCAACTCCATTCAGTAGTTGATGTGATATATCAGCAGCTCCGCAACGTCAGCAAATTCTCGTCCTCATTTTGTGTGCGACCGATTTGAATTTTACGACGTATTAACAGGGACTCTTTTTCTGTTAACTATTCTGTTAGCTTTAGATATCATCACGTTTTGGATGAAATAATATTGTCTGGCATTCATAACGTATTGTCTGTATTCAATTCTCTTTTTCGTCAAATTCTGGCAAGCATTACTACACTGGTGGCCACTCATCCATCACACACGAGGTTCTTTTCTCGATCTTGTATCGAAGGCGATCTAGACACGAACGTCCTAAAATGTGACCCTAATCAAAAGCAACCACAAGAAAAACTGTTGTCTAGTGCAAAATCCCCCCACAGCACTTCCTCCTTATTTCCCCTTTATTCTATTTTTAGACGCACAGTCATGATAAAACTAGTTTTTCCCCATATTTCCAAGATGAACCATTCTTCTAAATATTGATTTTTTTGTTGATTTAAACGTATTTTATTGTAACATGTACAATGGGATTGGGCATGAGAGAGAGAAAGAGAGAGAGAGAGAGAGAGAGAGAGAGAGAGAGAGAGAGACCTGTTACAATACCTATGCTTTGCCTTTTGATTGAGAGACATAGAGATAAAAAACACCCAATGACATGAATAAAATGAACAAGAATACTACTACTACTACTACTACTACTACTACTACTACTACTACTACTACTACTACTACTACTACTACTACTACTACTACTACTATTAATAATAATAATAATAACAACAACAAATTTTGACAGCAAAGAAATAACTTGTCTAATAATAACATTTTATTTTAAAGTACTATTTCCAAAAATTGGAGGAGACT
Source organism: Chaetoderma sp. LZ-2023a (assembly GCA_034401795.1). Taxonomy (NCBI): domain Eukaryota; kingdom Metazoa; phylum Mollusca; class Caudofoveata; order Chaetodermatida; family Chaetodermatidae; genus Chaetoderma; species Chaetoderma sp. LZ-2023a. Next base: position 155,196,531 of record CM067373.1, read on the forward strand.
AGCAGACAGTTGTTGACAAATGTGTTCCTTATGCAAGAAAGACTGGCAGATATCAAAATCTGCCTGTCTGTCGTATAAAACGGTGGACACGCGTCGCCAACTCTGCATTTATTTCTGCGGAATTTTACTCCCATTCAGAATGGTATCTAGCACACTGTTGATTGTAGGAAAGAGAGTGTATATGATCAACTAACTACTTTAGATCAGATTCTATCATACCGCAGGTCTACTAGGCAGCACTTGAAATGATTCCTTATGTTTAGACGCCATTTTTATTTATGGACACGTTTGAGTGACAGGTAATTAAACGCCTCCCAATAAATGAAATTGTTCACTTACGAATTATTGACACCTCGAGAATCAGCCACACGGTGAGACATACCACTAGTGTTTGTTTACTTTGCACGACTCAATCCAATTGAGGAATCTAGTTTATCGATCATGTAACGTAATCATCAGCTACGTCACATATAGGTTGACGTCACAATCCGGTGTCACAATCCACAATCATAATTGACAGAAATTGCCCGTCTTTAACCTGGAATAGTTGTACAGATTGTATGTCTACTATTTAATAAATATGTTTAAGATTTTGAAACTAATATGACTTGGCGCTGTTGCTACCATAGGCAGCAACAACACGTAGTCAAATTAGTTTCAAAATATTCACCAGCTTACCTGTACAGGTTTCTGTATAGGTAGCTTAGCTAGAGATGGGCGTGGCATAGCTAAAACTGGATTCCTCCATTGGTCGCATCTGCTAGTTCAGTACTAAAACTGACGAACAGTTTTTTGGAAGTGTTGAGGGTGGAAAGCGGTTGGAGGGGGGTGGGTGGGGGTGGGGGGTGGGGGGGGGGTGGCAACACCACGTGCATTGATGGACTGCCAAACTAATCTGATTCCATTGTAATACCACTTCCTTTCCATATTAGACCACGCCATATCGTCCTAGCGACTTCCCACCAGTTTTAGGAGGCAATACCCTTTCTTAGGCGGGTCATTAAATAGACATTCATGGTCTCGTATGCACAGACTTATTATCTGTATTATCGCTGGGAAGGTGTACAATGACTTTTCAGAACATCTATATTTATTTACTACTGCTGCTGCTGCTACTGCTGCTGCTTACTGCTGCTGCTGCTACTGCTGCTGCTACTGCTGCTACTGCTACTACTTCTGCTACTGCTACTGCTACTACTACTGCTACTACTACTACTACTACTACTACTACTACTACTACTACTACTACTACTACTACTGCTACTGTTGCTACTGCTGCTACTGCTGCGGCTACTGCTGCTACTGCTGCTTCTACTACTACTACTACTACTACTACTACTACTACTACTACTACTACTACTACTACTACTACTACTACTACTGCTGCTGCTGCTGTTGCTGCTACTGCTGCTGCTGCTACTACTACTACTGCTGCTGCTGCTGCTGCTACTACTGCTGCTGCTACTGCTACTGCTGCTGCTGCTGGTGCTACTATTGATGCTGCTACTGCTGCCGCTGCTACTGATACTGCTACCACCACTGTTAATACTGTTGCTGCTACCGCTACTGCTGCTGCTACTACTGCTGCTGCTGCTGTTGCTGCTACTACTGCTGCTGCTGCTGCTAATTCTACTGGTACTGGTACTGCTGCTGCTGCTACTACTGCTACTGCTACTGCTACTGCTACGGCTACTGCTACTGCTACTGCAACTACTACTACTACTACTACTACTACTACTACTACTACTACTACTACTACTACTACTACTGCTGCTACTACTACTACTACTACTACTACTACTACTACTACTACTACTCATTTTCTGGGCAATCTCAACTAATCTCATGACCTCAGAAAACAATCATGACTTTTGTACTCATATATGTCTAATAAAGAATTGAAATACAGATGACGTGCGTAAATATCATATGATTAAATAGAACGTAGGTCTGTCTACAAGACAGTCATCGCACGCGCTCATGGCCACGTGATCATACCAGGTATAATAAGCCTATGTATACACATTATTGTGTACTCCCGATGATAAATAACTAGAAAATAGATCACGGTCAATCTTGTACGCTTAGTACTTAGTTACCGCCACTAAGTGTCCACGTGATGGTTATTTATAGGGGCCTAACGGTGTACCTTCTGACTATTTTGAAAACAATTCGACTGAAAGTTGTTGGTGGCTTAGCCACCAACAACTCTCAGTCGAATCGTATTCAAAATAGTCAGCATATCGAGTTAAACCACATGGAAAATATAGTACTCAGAAATTCAGTAGACAGACAGTTAATCTAGATGACTTGTCACATCGGTGGGTTTGTGACCGGTGACTGATCGTAAAGGCAGGCAGATACAGTCTCAGGACCAGATTGAACTGTTCTATTTAACCATTTGACCCTCGGCATCTCAGGTAACCTGTTGAATATTTTGAAACTAATTCAGCTGGCACCTGCTGGTGCCACATATGAAACCTCCTCGTCAAACTAGTTTCCAAATATAAAACATAATATTCTCTACAGCATAAATAATTTGCTGTTTTTGGACAAAATGAGTTAAGGGGTTAATCACGTGACTTATTGTGGGCCGCCATTTTGCAATGATTGGACATTCGTGTGTCCGATCTGTCAATCAAGGATACGCTCATCATCCAGATGACGTCACTTCTATTTTTAATTACCATCGCATATAAAGGGTGTCTGTCTGTTTGTTTGCCTGCCTGTCTGCCTGTTCGTCCGTCCATCCGTCCGCCGCTCCGTCCGTCCACCTGCCCGCCCGCCCACTGCCTACCTGCCTGCCTGCCTGTCTGTCTGTCTGTCTGTCTATCTATCTGTCTGTCCGCAGCTGTATCTAACAAAACTATGTATGCGATTTGGCTCAAATCTTAACACAACGAGGTAACTGGTTGTGCAAGAGGATCTCAAGACTTTGGCTGTGATCAAGTGAACCTCGATCCGGATCGGATCAAATACTGGATCTGTGGTTATCTCGGAAACTTCTGGTCTCATTTGGCTCAAGCCATAACACAGGAAATGCCGTGATCATACACTAGGAATCTAGACCTTTGAGCGTAATTCGAAAGAAATTCCGAGAAATGAGTAAAATCCGAAAATCTCTTGCAGTGTGACAAAACGGCAGGGCGAGGGTTTGCTATTGCTATTGGGATTGCTATTGTTGTATTTGATAATTGAAATATCCTCTTAGTTTTCAGAATAAAGTTCAAGACGTTTATTACCTTGCAGTTCCACATTGCTATTGCGCGTGTGGGGTAGCTGTGATTGAGCATCATTTTGTTTGTCCTAAGTTGTTGGAAACCATGTTGGTATTCCCTTGTTCTTCTGGGTAGTGGCTTTAGATGGAAGACTGGAGGTACATCTACCAAAGCTGTTAGATATTTTGAATAGCAGCAACCGCGAGTGTTATTCATGTCGTTCTTTCTCCCCTCCAAGTTGGTTTACCTTGTTTGAGGCACTATTAGTTTTGGGAGCTGCATGGGTCATCTCGTCGTTATGCCCGGTATAGTAAGGATCGGGCTGGCTTTTTTGTACATCGTCAAGCTGGTATGAATGTGTTGCATGTTGAGGATCCCAGATTACTCAGTATGAATGACAGTTTACACGAATAGCCCAGTTGAGGTGGTTTTGCAACTGAACACCTTGGTGCGGATTAGTGTCGGTGGTGGTAAGTTGAACCCATTCCATGGCATACTGGTAGTTACGTGTACGCCTATTGATGCTACTGAAGCTCATTACGTAACACTTGCCAACGTTGACACACTCAATTGCCCACTTGACACGTCAATAAACGTCCCTCTACGATGTCGTGTTAATCTTGGCCTTTGTTGCGATGGCATATGAGATAATCGTCTACAAACAGTCTTAACTCGATCTGATTCTGCCAGGAACGTCAATGATGGAGAAGAAGGAGTAGAGGCTAAGGACTGTGGAAAGCCGGAAAGAACGCTGGTTTCTTATGACTATTCGCCATCAGCTACAACTCGTTTGGTTCTACCAGCGAGGGCCATGCTCCACTGTGCTTGCTGTGTGAGCTCAAACACCATAGCATTGTATCTTATCTATTTTTAGGAATCTCTGGTGTGGAACTTTGTTAAAAACTTTGGCGAAATCTAGAATAGCTGCATCAGCGATTCTTCAACGATGTTTGCAATGTGACGTAGAACTGTCCATCAGAACTAAAGCTCCAAACATCTCAATCCATGTTACAGATCAATGATGATATCCAGCTTATCACAATGGGCCACGATGCAGGATACAATAACACGCTCAAGTAGTTTGCACCGGATGCTGGCTAATAGGACGGTAGTTTGCTTGGCTTCGACCGGCTACCTGTTTTACCCCCTCTGGTGTCAACCGCACCTCAAAGCGCTCAAAATGTTACTTTTATGAATTGACACTTTAATTAGTCTAGATTTTTCGAAGAAAATTTGAAGTTTTTGTCTAGTGAATAACCATTTGCTGGCCCAGAGAACTGGGGTGGGGTGGGGGGTGGGGGGGGGGGGGGTTAATCGTCTAGGAGATCTATAATTCTGATTAGTCAGTGTCCATTTGCAGGCCAAGAGAAGACTATTTTTGAAAATTTACCACTGTAATGTCTGGCTCGGTAACCGAGCCAGTCATTCCAGTGGTAGATTTTCAAAAATAGTCTTCTCTTGACCTGCAAAATAGACAGACCTCAAGACTACTGCAGAGCAATTATAACGACAAGTTGACACAAGAGGTGTTAAAGGTGGGCCAACTTGTGCTCGTGTCCATTCCTGTGTGATTGTACCGTGTTCTACGGATAACCGGACTATACTAGTTAGTATACAGCGTATTGGTGGTCTGGTGTCTTTGAGAAGCCTTGCTGATATCTGCTCTGAGCCTCTAGCTTTATCTAGATTAATCTGATAAAGGAGTTTCTATACTTCAAATGGAATCACTATCTGTGGTGTCAAATGGAGGATTCCAGTTTATCCATCAATCATATGACATCATAATCAACTACGTGACGTGTAGGGTGACGTCATAATCAATTACGTCATGAATGATGTAACTAAGTTCGTCACAAACGCTTAATTCATGACGTACTAAACGTTGTTTGTTTGGACCTACGAATTGCATGTCTTTACTATTTAATAAACATCCTGTTGAATATTTTGAAACTATGTTGACTGGGCGCTGTTTCTGCCATACACAGCAACAGCACCCGGTCAAGTTAGTTTCAAAATATTCAACAGTTTACCTGTATAGTTTTCTGGAAATTGAGATTTAGAGAGTAACTATGTTGACTGGGCGCTGTTGCTGCCATACGCAGCAACAGCACCCGGTCAAGTTAGTTTCAAAATATTAAACAGCTTACCTGTATAGTTTTCTGGAAATTGAGATACAGGGAGTGTAGGGGTCGATCGATCCTAACACGGGCGAAACGTGGATGGACACTGGAATCCTACATTATCCGGGGTGGGTGGGGTGGGAGGAGAGAGAATCGTTCGGATTTTTTGATGGAGTAAATATATGAACATAGACATGGAGTTAATAGACGGATCCGATCCGTCACTCAACTATATGACGTCATAATCTATTACATCACATGTAGGCTGACGTCACACTCATACTGATGAACTGTTTGTCTTTGACGAATTTAGGCTACAGTTTGATAAACATTTTGTTGAATATTTTCAAACTAGTTTGACTGGAAGGCGTTGCTGTCTATTATTCACTATCTTTGCTGGATAGTTGTTACCTTGACATTGGGAGTCTGGTAAGTCATGGATCAAAGCATACAAATTAACTACAACACGCGTAAAAAGTGGGTGGGGCTTAGCTAGAAATCGAAACCTCAATTACCGTTAAATAATGCAGCTTACTGGGCCGATACCGGGCCGATACTGAAAGTATCAGCGCGGTATCGACCCGGGATCGGCCCAGTAAGCTGCGTTATCTGGGTTGTTTGAGACTTTCGTGACTGGTTTTACTATGTTACGTCATTTGATGAGGGATCTGGGTATGGCGAATTCAAAATTTGAAATTAAAATTTAGGAATGTATGTTTATTTTGTAGACAGTCGGTCGCCCTGTCATATTTAGAAATTTCTACCTAAGAATATACAGTTTTAATATATGTTGAATATTTGCCGCGGGTTGATAAGAGGTCAGTCACTTGCTGTCTTATGCAGCAGTGGCTACCAATGAAACCAAGTTAAATATTGATCTGTAATGTAAACTAAAAGACTACTGAATAGTGCTCGAAGTGCGTAACTGCGTGTTGGGCACACGTGCGCGTGATTGCGTGCGCGCGTGCGTGTGTGTGCGTACTGAGATATAAAAATACCTACATATATGCATATTCCTTGATAAAGTTGCTATTTAGCGCACTTGAATATCAATACTTAATTTCAAAAGCAATTATCTGGCCCTGATCTGATCAAAAGAGAGCGGCGCCTATCGATCAGCCTTGGTAAACCTCGTCGCAGGAGATTACTGGCTCTGATCAAGAGAATTTGATGAAGTATTTTATGCAAATGGTAAAATGCATGTGGCATTCGGTTGACCGTGTTCGTGAGGCTCTCGTCTTGAACTGGTGCCTGACTACAATTATAAGAAATTGAAATCGGGCACCGGCCTATGACGCATGCTTCGCAGACGCGATCGGTCAAATGCCATAACTGACTGTGAAACAGACTATATGCACAGATAATATAGTATTGTTTATGTACTGTATACCGCCATTACTGATAGATAGATAGATATTTATTTGCCACAATAGGCCATAGGCCCTTGAGTGTAACAACTCAAATATATATATATATTCATGGAAAAACCATACAATAATTAATACAGAAGTTTAGTAATAATTTATGATTTAAAGTACATTGATAATTTACCTTTAACAAGCCACCAGCCCACATATGAATAGTAATCGCCCCTAAATACTCCCAACCCATCCCCTGACCAACCGGCGACAATGCTCAGTTCAATGTTGAATATTTTGAAACTAGTTTGACTGTTTACTTTCTCCTAGTACCATTTTCAGGTGTACGAATTGTATTGTAAATAAATTCTGCAGCTTAATGACTGTTGAATATTTGAGTCTGAATTGAAACTAATTTGACTGTGGAAATAGATCGATTTACTTTCTCCTAGTGATATTTTCAAATGGACGAATTGTATGTCATTGATAAATTTGCAGTTTAATGACTGTTGAATATTTACTAAAGTATTATTCATGTACTGTATTCGCATACTTCGAGAGAAGTGAACCGAATAAACTAAACTAAACTACCTTGGCGGGTGGGTGCCTTTGAGCATAACCTACAATCGGTCAGTTCGGCCTACTTTTTTTGGAGAATATTAATGGACGGTTAATTTATTAAATTAAAAACGATATAAAACTTTCAACCAGCACATTCTGTATTATTTGAAGCTATTTAGACCAATTAAATTGAATAGTGGAAATTAAGTACGCATAGGCCCGAGAGCGTTAGCCTAATTCTAAGGCAGTCAATCAAGCAAGACCCTTGTGTCTCATGTTTTGGGTTCTTTTTATAAAAACAAAAACGATCTCAAATTTCAAAGCAACCTGACTGTAACCGAGCCAGCCATTTCAGTGTTAAAATTTCAAAAACAGTCTTCTCTTGGTCTACAAATGGACATGTCCATAAGGAAATATTTAGATTTTCTTGACAAAATTTGGGCACTAAAGGGTTAAGCTGTATGATGGGTTACCGAGATTTCACACTTCAGCATCGCTTTGGAGATCAGGATACTCCCTGACAACCAGTTCAGCTAATTTCAAAATATTCAATAACCTGCATATAGATAAGATTGTCTTGAAATCGCATTTCTGAAACTTCAACGGTCAATATTGGTAAAAAAAATTTAAATATTTTCCTTTATGAATGTCCAAAAGAAGACGATTTTAAAATTTTACCGTTGGATTGTCTGGCTGTGTTACTACACGAGCCAGCCATTTCAGTGGTAAAATTTCAAAAATAGTCGTGTCTTGCCCTATAATGGACATTCTTCAAAGGTCAAAACGTATTTACTCATTTGTTTCGTTTTAGTCTACTTGAAAACCAGCGTTGTCCATACTGTAACGAAATAGAAGATAACAACCACTAGCTATTGAGATACACTCGCTACAATGAATCAGGACACAAACTGCTATCCGACCTAGTCATCAATTCACCTTTCCAGAGTACCCACCCATCATATGACGTCATAATGAACTGCGTGATGTGTAGACTGACATCGTAATGAATGACGTCATGAATGACCTCGATAAGTACGTCATGAACGCATAATTGAAGACGGTCTATGCGTTGTTGTACAAATTGTTTGCTTTTACTATTTAATAAATATTCTGTTGAATATTTTGAAACTAATTTAACTGGGCGCTGTTGCTGCCATAGGCAGCAACAGCACCCAGTCAAATTAGTTACAAAATATTCAACAGCTTCCCTGTATAGTTTTCAGGAAATTGATAGCTAGGGCATTTGGGGATCGATCAATCCCAACACGGCGAGGTGTGGGTGGAGCTTAGCTAGTGATGGGCGGGGCATAGCTAAAAATAGAAAGGTCCATTGCATGTCCAACATCACAGAGAACTCACTCACACGGAGATTCAAATCTAAACAACATACAAAACACATTCATAACTCATCTTCAGAAATGTCCAGTGCGCCATAAATGAGATAGATGATCGGTCGTAAAACCTGCCATCTACGGCCACCTAATAGACACATTCTATCATAACCTTGCAATTAGAATCTGAAATATCAAACACGAAAAATAATTGTTAATGTTGGAAATTATGATATTGAATATTTTGAAAGTCATTTGACTGCAAGCTGCTGCTGTGTATGACGCCAATAGACCCCAGTCACTTTCAAATAATATTTTGAAACTAGTTAGACTGGGAGCTGTTGATGCCTATGGCAGCAAAAGATCCCGTCAAATTGGTTTCAAATTATTCAACAGCTAACGTGTATGATTGTCTTAAGAATTAGAGTAATATGGGACTTCGGGGTTCATATGGTTAATTAATGTGACTTACTATTAGATATAGTTTTCGTGGGTATACGTCCGATAAGGTGGTCGCATGGAACAGGTCTTACGACCGACCGAGAAACGCCTTTATGGTGGACAAGGCCCCAGGACTATAATCGGAATACAAACCGGTTTGACTCAAATTAAATATTTGTGGAGGTTGATTTGAACAGGAGAACGCATAAGCATGCGATACAACAAGGCACACACTGAAGTCAAACTTGTCTGTAATGGACACCCGTTCTTGGGGCTCGTTCTTGGGGCTCGGTGATATTGGGTCGGTGGAACTGATGGTCGTATGACCCACATCCTGCAGAGCCTCCACTACCGATCCCCAAGAGCAAAATATTATAACAGACGAGTCTGAATAAGTACAAACAAACGTTACTGATCAAGTTGATGGCCAATGAAGTGTCTGTTGCAGATCGAAGTTTACGTATTATAGGCTAATTTTATAAGAGAAATATATATTTACGTCATTATTCAAGGGCCCATATTCTCACCATAACTTGAGAACAGATTTCTTGAAGTTATGTGCTTTTGGAGGCTTGGATTGCGCGCCTCAGTGTAGAGGAACTGGTGGGTCACATAGAAATCTTATACAATACAGGTAAGATTTCTATGGAGGGTCCTAACATGTGATGATTTCCTTGCAAGTGGATTAGCGTAGCTGTGAAATCGAATTGAAAGCACAGTTCCCTAATTCTTCTTCACACCTCGAAAAATTGTATCGATTTGTGCGGAGTGAAGTCGTTGCATGTTAGAACTTGATTTTGTTTCATTGCATTGAGTTACGCGTCAACGCCTCTATAGGTGTATACGGTTTTAACGATTTGTTTACTAGTGTTTTGGCACGAATGTTGCCATTCCGAATTACTAGTTACCATTACGAATGTTGAATGGCACGAATTGGCTTTGAGCTGTACTGATTGCACTAAGCACAATTATTTCTGTATGGAGTGAGTCGTATTTATATTTATGTAAGGAGAGATCCGTAACTAAGTTGATGACAACTTGTGACCCAATTCCAATTAAATCGTCACTTTTGCAACAATAAAAATAAGTTTAAACCAAATATTTGATGTTTTTTCCTGGGTCGCTATGCACGCGGGCATGGCGTGCTTCTTGTTGTCCTTGTTCCTAAGATATGTTTCAATAAGTCTGGGTTGACTTGAGGAATCTTCTACAAACCTGGGGTGAAAGCTTGCCTGTGGGGTACCAAAGACGTATCCTAATTTGGAAGTCAAAAGCTAAAACGCAACAGCAACAGTTTTCAGCAACATTGTTGTCAGAATCGACACGTTTGACAGCGGTCGGCCCGATTACGGCGGTCCGATTGAAAAATATATCAACGATGAGGGTATAGGACAAATACGCCCTTGAGGTGTATGCGTAATGAGTTGGTTACCGACCTTTTAATTTGGAAGGGATAGGCGTACTATGTGCGTGATGCATACAGATTAACACATAGGAACAAAACACATCAACAATTTAATAACTTATCTGTTGAGTATTTGAAAAATAATTTGACTGGGAGCTGCATTATGGCAGAAACAGATCCCAGTCAAATATGCCCTTGTTAATTTCAAAATACCCAATAGGTTACGCGCACGCTTCAATGGATTCCGAGAATTCGGGGTTTAATTACCCCTTACCGCTCTGATGTTAATATTTAAAACTTTTTAAATTAAATTAAAAGTTGAGCTGGTGCTCATTTTTCAACAAATCTGGTGGGAGATGTTGCTGTCATAGAGCATCGTCCACCAAAATTGATGGAAAATATACACCAATTTCATTGCTATTGACACAGTAAAATATAAAACATTGACATCAGAGCGGTAAAGGTTAAAGGGATATACTCCTTGCACTGGCTTACGTTACCGGTCGTTAACTGTAAACAGAGCGTTGTGTTTGGGCGCTTGCAAGTTCGGTATAAATAGAAACGCTTGGGGAATTTTCTGGGAATCCCCAGAAGTACACGATCGGCAAAATTCAATCATGCCTCTAATTTAAGGCACGTTTCGTTTTATCGACTATATCCGATGAACGCAGCCGATAACACACGGCTGTATCAGCCGTGTATTATCGGCTGCGTTCATCGGATATAATCGATAAAACGGCTCAGGAACAAGTTAGGATCAATGAAACATGTTTGTTAGTAAAAATGTTCTGTTGCATAATTTGAACGTAATTGGATTGGAAGACATTGCTGCCAAGCAGCAATGTCTTCCAATCCAATTATGTTCAAAATATTAAACAGTAGGCCCTATTTAGTTTTTTAAACGTCATTTCTGATCACTACTGTATTATTTAATTAATTACCAGCTAGCTGTTGGCCGTTTGGATCGTTTTGAACTAGGTAATATGAATGGATCCTGAAAAAATGTGATGGTAACTAAATCCAACAACTAACGACTAAGCATCGAATTGTTTTAAGGCATATCGACAAATTTCTTATATTTAACAGTGATAATTTGTCCAATTTGTCCAATACTCGCGTCGTTGATATATTTTTCCGCCGGGTTATATCATAGGGTTAAAAGTGTCTGTTTTGGAAACAATGTTGTTGAAAGGTGTTGCAGTTGCGGTTGAGTTTTTGTTCGTAAATTTGGCATACGTCTGCAGGACCCCGCAGCCACACATCAAACCAAGTTCGGAAAAGATCGCGCTATTAGAGTTTTTAAAAAATGCTTCAAAAACGTTTATTTTGAAAACAATGTTGCTGAAAGCTGTTGCTGTTGCGTTTTAGCATTTGGTCACAAAATTCGCATACGTGTTCGGCACTACATAGGCAAGCTCCCACCCAAGTTTGGAGAAGATTGTACCGGTAGAATCAGAGTTATTGAAGAATTCGTAAAACGTATATTTTATAAACTGTTGCTGAAACATCTTGATGATATATGTATAAAGATATCAGATTTCGTTTTAAAATAGTCTTTTCTGGTATTTCCTATGGCAGTTAATATTAACGTGATAGATAATCTTCCATCATGAAAATACACAAGATTGTGGGGAGAGCGTGCGTCTTCTCACGCTAGGGGTTGGAGGTGGGGGTGGGGTGGGTAGTGGGGGTGTCCTTCTACATGCTTTAACCCCTTTAATGACTAAATTTCTTCGAAAATTTAAAATATTTACTTATTTAATGTCCATTTGCAGGCCAAGAGAAGACTATTTTTGAAAATTTACCACTGAAATGACTGGCTCGGTTACCGAGCCAGTCATTTCAGTGGTAAAATTTCAAAAATAGTCTTCTCCTGGCCTGTAAATGGACATTACTCAAAACCACTACAGAGGCCGGTTTCGTCACGAAAGGGTTAAAGAGGGTATTCCCCGCATTTTTGGAGGTAGGCTAAATATGGACTTTCATTTGTTTGTGAAATTATTCTGTTTATATCCGTTTTCAAGAATTTATTATAGATCTGTAGTTCACTGGCTGGTCAACCCTGAGCGTTATGCGCATGATACACTTTAGGCATCATGATCATTAGGCACTATGAAAAGTATTAAATGATGCAGTCGTGAGCGAATTCCTTTAAAAACAACAATATGTGCTTGATTACTTCAACCCAAAGCATTCACCATAGCAACGAGATAAACTAATAATGCTAGCTATTCTGAATATGAATTAACCCTTTCAAACTTGAAATCCCGGAATCTCATTTTCTAGACACGTAAGCTGTTGCATAATTTGAAACAAATTTAACTGAAACCAGCAAACGCTCCAGGTCTATTAGTTTCAAAATATCCAAGAGATTATTTATTAAACGATAAATAATTTTTCATATTTGGTCTTTCGAGTATAATCGTTTAATAAAATTATGAGTAACATACTGAATTTCACCAAGCAAAGTTATGATAAGATATATTAAAATGTATACTCCACCAGTGAGTGTTCAGTTACTGAGAATCTGGACATAAATTGCTAAACGTTTGTCCACGGTTTTGAAAGTTTATTCGCAATGATTGACGCTGAGTTAGCTGAAATATTCTTAGAACATTACCTGAAACAGACTCGGGGCATTGTGAAAAACACCAGGGGCACGGGCCCAGTGTGCCAGTACCCAGCGATGCTACTACTACTACTACTACTACTACTACTACTACTACTACTACTACTACTACTACTACTACTACTACTACTACTACTACTGTTACATCTACTACTACTACTACTACTACTACTACTACTACTACTACTACTACTACTACTACTACTAACACTACTACTACTACTACTACTACTACTACTACTACTACTACTACTACTACTACTACTACTACTACTACTACTGCTACTACTACTACTACTACTACTACTACTACTACTACTACTACTGTTACATCTACTATTACGGTTGGTTCTGGTACTACTACTACTACTACTACTACTACTACTACTACTACTACTGCTGCTACTACTACTACTACTACTACTACTACTACTACTACTACTACTACTACTACTACTACTACTGTTACATCTACTATTACGGTTGGTTCTGGTACTGCTACTGCTTTGCCTCCTACATCCGCCTCCTACATCCGCCTCCTACATCCGCTGCTGCTGGTTGCCCGACTGCTGCTATTGCTATTAATATTTAAGCTGCTACTGCGACTACTACGACAACAAGTACTACTGACCCTACAGTATATATTGGTAATGATAATAATACTAACTAGGTGAAGTTGAAGTTGCTGAAGCTACTTCACGTCTGTGTGCAGGATCTGAAGATCGCTGGCTAACAGATGCTAGAAGGCCGTTCAGTTTCACCATGATCTGCCAGAAACTCTAGGGGTTAAGGTCCGAATATCACTCCCATATATTTCCTATGGGCAAATTCGGGCAAGGAAAAGGGGATTTCTCAGAAACCATACACCGGATACAATCTCTATAGAGGGCCTCTAGGTCCCCTCGGGTGTACAAGGAATGTATCAAGTTTAGAGGTGATAGTTCCAAAACTGTGTCATTTATTATCAAATCAATTTCCAATACTTTCCCTATGGAAATATTTGTCTACGTTACAAAAATTAGGATTTCTCATGAACCGGTCATGATATCGGAGTTCTGTAAACGGCATCTGAGAGGCAATTTCGCCCAGGATCAGCAGAACTGAATCAGGAAACAATCTAAACGTAATTTTGTAATCCATCGGAAAATCACGGAATTATTTGTCAGTCAGCAGATTTGCTATAACAGAAAGGTTAGCATGTTCACTACTGATTTTATTGGTTTAGCAATATGCGTATCTAGTATCTATGGATGTCTCAAATTGTAACACTCTGACCATCATAGAACTAAGAATTGTAATGATGCCATAAAATTGTATTTTTGCAACATTTTCTCAAAAATAGGTTACTGGACTAAAAAATAAATATTTGGGTCAGGGTGCGGGTCAAGAGACGATAGATGTATATTAAGTTGCAAGATGATCGAGAAAAAATGCTAGCGGTAGTTGCTGTCCGAATAGCACTCCCAATACATTTCCTATGGGACTTTTTGGGCAAGAAAAATTGGATTTCTCGGAAATCATACAGCAGATCAAATTGCTCCAGCGGGCCTATATATGCTCCGGGGCGTACTAGAGGTGTACCAAGTTTAGAGGTGATAGTTCCAAAAACGGCCATTTATCATCAAATCACTTTCCAGTACATTCCCTAAGGACATATTTGTCTACAATACAAAAATCAGGATATCTCATGAACCGTTTATGGTATTGAAGTTCTGTAAATGGCGTCCGAGAAGCAATTTCGCGGCAGAACAGGCAAAATAAATCATGAAACTATCCGACCATAATTCCGCCATCTATCGGTAAGTGATGCCAAAGTCTTAAGTCCAGAGTGGCTAGAAGTCTGTAAAGTTTCAAGATAATCGATCAAAATCTCTAGGAGCAGTCGCTGATCGAATATTGCTCCAATACATTTCCTATGGGACATGTCGGCCACGGAAATGCGGATTTTTGAAAGGCTTATATGGTTGCTAACGATTTTATTGGCTTACTCTATAGTAGTCTGATGCATATAAATATATGCCAAATTTCAACAATGTGACAGCCCTAAAAATATGAATTATCTTGATTCCAAAAAATTGTACTTATGCCAGATTTTCTCAAAAACGGGTCACGTGACCCACAATTTTTTGGGTCAAGATGCGGGTTAAGACATGCTAGAGATCTGTGAAGCTTCAAGCTGATCAACGAAAAACTCGAGGAGCAGTCGTCTGAATGTTGCTCGCATACATTTCCTATGGGACTTTTTGTCCACTCAAAGGTGGGTAGCTCGAAAACCGTTGGGTTGATCCAAAAGAAAAGTAAAAGCACCATAGGTCATATTGAGTACTAGAAGTGTTCCAAATTTGGACCTGATCGGATGGAAACTGTAGGAGGAGGCAGGTGTCAAAAAAGTGACGAGGAAGAATAAGAATAAGAAGTAAAGAAAGAACCGATGTTAGAACAATAGTCTGCGTGTACTACACGCATACTAATTACGAAACTACCACAACTGATGCTAACTTTGTATATAGTGCTGCAGTTACCAGCACGGATGCCATTGTTGATAATACTGGTGCTGATCATGTTATGACTGATAATGATGATGATGATAATGATAGTGATAACGACATAACTGAATAAAGTGACTCAGAACATGACTTACAATCATGCTCAAATAAAGCAGGGTTAGTGCATATCTCCCTGTTAAATATATGAGGTTTCAAAACAAAATTAAAATTCCCTGGATGAACATAATATTATGTTTAAATGAAGCCAAAATATCTATGTTCGACATGGTATCAATATCAAATTACATTTTTCACGAAGAAAGAAGAACATTTGAGGAAACAGCAGGAGGAATAGGTGTATATATTAAAGAAGATCTAAGAAAATATGTCAGATTAATTAATCTCGAATCTGAGTTTGGCATGTATATTGAAATAAGCAACGGGCTATTACCAACTGGAAAGCTGATAACTTGTGCGATATATGTACCGCCCGAATCGTCGAAATATTACTCTGCTGATGCTTTTGAAAAAAATAATCAAATCAGATATTATTGAAGTGAGAGAAAAATATGACAAGATATGTATTATTGGTGATTTAAATACAAAAACTGGTGTTGACTTTGCCGAATACGATGATTTTACTATTAATTATTTTAATGTTGAAAACGTTGCTAATGTAGACGTAATCAAACTAAGAGAGAACTTGGCCTCATAGAAGAGATATAACCAATGTGAAGCAGGCGTAAGCCGCAATGGGTGGTAACTTCTCCAGCGAGGCACACATATGAATGCATTTATATTAAACGGCATGATTGGACAGGATAAAGCAATATGAACAATAACAACCACAAATGTGAGTGTACTAGACTATGTAATAGGGACCACACAGTATATTGAAATAGTTAAAAATTGTAAAGTAGATGATTTTAACCCCGAAAATACATTGTGCTATACAGCTAACTATTGAACAAAATGATATATCTAAAAGATATGCTACCGGAACCACCATTGAAAATTTCATCCACATTAGGGTAGAAGAAGACGAAAATAATAACAACAAAAATATAAATGTCCCAAAATAATGATAATAGCTTTATTAAATGGAACACAAACAAAAAACAACATTTTCTCCAAAACCTAGGCTTCTAGAATCCATTCACCAAGGGTTGTCTTCCATATAACAAGATGGAGTAGAACAGCAGATAAACAAAACTGTGCATTTAATTGCTATTTATCAAAAGTACCAAAGCAACTTTTGGATACAGCATAGCTTATAAAGGAAAAATAAAAATAAATAACAAATCCTGGTTCGGATCCGAATGCAAACAGAAGCGTCAGGAATATCTATAATGTAAATAAAACCGACTATAACAGAGAAAGCGTGAAAAAGGCAAGTAAACCTTGCAAAATAACAGTGGCAAAATACGCAAATAAAATGAGCATCCAGCTGCACACTTAACTGCGGAATTTGGGAAAAAGCGATGCAAAAACTTACTGGGCAATATTAAATAAGGGAACGAGAAAACAAGCAGATAGTGAGAATAAAATGGACATAAATCCACTGTATGATGAATACTTTAAGCGGGTAAATCAAAACGAAACTGAAAACTAAAACGAAACCCTGTGCTAGATACCCCAATATTAAGAGAATAGATTACAAATGCCATTAAATACTATCCAAAAATATGTTTATGATAATATCCTCAATGATTACATCATAATAATTTTTGATATAATCTTATATGCCCCCGAAACGTGGGGTGGTGGTGGTGGTGGTGGTGGTGGTGGTGGTGGTGGTGGTGGTGTGTGTGTGTGTGTGTGTGTGTGTGTGTGTGTGTGTGTGTGTCCGTCCGATATTCAAAAATAAAGGTGACGCCGCAAATCCTGCCAAGTAATTGGCCCATCACACTGCTTAGCTGCCTATGGAAACCTTTTACTTCTATTATAAATAATAGGCTTAAGATATATGCAGAAGATGGGTAAATATGATAAGAATCACAAGCAGGTTTTAGAAAGGGAAGATCAACTGTGGACAATATTTTCTCTCTGTACCGGTACCTAATAAATGAGCTGCTAGGTCTACAAAAGAAAAAAAACACCCATTGTTGCTGCTTTATAGATTCTAAACAAGCCTTTGATACCGTATGGCGCTATGGTCACTGGACCAAGCTTCTAAGAAGTAACATATCAGGTAAATGTTCCAACATAATTAAAAATATGCATCAATCAATCAGATCATTTGTGTGTCATAACAAATCAGAATCAGATTATTCTTCATGCAAAATTGGTGTACGACAAGGCGGAGACTTTTCGCCTGTCTTATTCTCCATATTTTTTAATGATCTAGAACAATATCTGCAAGAACATGCCATCTCTGGTCTGTCATCACTAACTGAAAATGTCTAGGAAAACCTAATTTTATTTCTATACTTTGTAATCCTTCTCTATCCATATGACACTCTAATTATGGTAGACTAAGCACAATCGCATCAAACAACATTAGATGTGTCCTATGACTAATGCCTAAAATGGCAACTAAAAGCAAATTACTCAAAAACTAAAATAATTATATTCTCTAGACAACGAGAAGACAGACAACTCAAATTGTATATGGAAGGCCAACACATTGAAGTTACTGATGAATTCCTCTACTTAGGTACTATCTTTAAATACAACCGTAGGTTTTTTGGAAGTCGCAAAAGAAATCTAAATCAAGGAAGAAAATCAATGTATGCATTAATCAAAAAGATAAATGAAAATAATATACCTTTTGATCTACAATGTAAACATTTTAATATGATGGTCATCCCCGTACTGCTTTATGCCTCAGAGGTATGGGGCTTTGAGACCACAAAATTATTAGAAAACTGTCAAATAAAATTCTACAAAACTATGTTGAAAATGAAAAGGTGCACTTCGAATGTAACAGTATATAGCAAATTATCATCTATGTTAGACTTCATTGCCTTAGACTACACAAGACAAAATAAGTATAAGATACAATGGATGGAATATATAGAAAATATCCTACTGACAACAGGAAATATACATATCTTAGATGCGGAGGCTATCTACAAAAACAGGCAATGCATCAGATTAGGAAAACCTTACAGATTCAATTCGAAAACAATTGGATACATGAAATACAGACCTCAACTAGGTTAACATTTTATGCAAAAATAAAGACCAATATTAAATTTGAGGCAAATCAAACAGCAATGCCATATAAGGAAGCCATTACACTGTGCCACTTTCAAACTTTAAATCACCAACTAGGCAATTGAAACTCAAAGATGGTCTGGAATAGAGAGAGCTGAGAGACTATGCGATAGATGTAATGCTGTCGATGATGAGAATCACTTCTTATTTTACTGCCAAAAATTTAACACAAAACGGCAAAAATACGTTCCAAATTATTATGCGTTAAACAACAATGATGAGAAGACAAAGGGGCTATTGTCCAAATGCAATAAACATGTTTTAATTAAATTATGTAAATATATTAGATTATCAAAGAAGACGAACACGTAACAGAACCCTTACACCTGTATGTATTTATGTTGAATGATAAAGCCCATAGATCCGCCAAGGTGTAGGAATATGGTACTGCGTATATTGGGACTAGACTGACTGGAGGTTATTGAGTGATGCCCTAAGGCAGCAACAACATCCGGGCGGACTGGTTAAAATACATTCAGCGGCTTATCTGATCACGCCAATGTAGCTTAAAACCTTTAATAGCTAAATGTAGTCAAGAATATCACAATATTTACCTCCTGAATATCCATTTGCGGGCAAATAGAACACTATTCTTTGACAATTTACCACTGTAATGACTGGCTCGGTTACCTGGATCCCCGTGAGTCAGAGCGCAGCTTACCCATCCCATTGATTTAAACATAGGCCCTACCACGCTGAAAGAGACACGCGATAAGCGTAGGCCTATGTATGTTACTTCAATGTTTGACTGCCCACGGCGCGGCAGACAGCGCGTTCGGGCGCGGGCACCGTACTAACATACGCCCACTCACATAGCTACGCCGTACTCAATACGGGAATGGAGTGGGAGGGTGAGGATCGTGCACTAGGACGATGGACGCGGGTGGATAGGCTTATATGATCTTTGGGCGGGGTATGCTTGCCGAACTGGAGTGGGGGAACGGTGCGTAACCGTGTGCGTGTGGGCGTGCGTGCTTGTCGGCAACGCTAGGCTATATTTGTTTGTTTCTCCGAAACTGCTAGCCTCATGTGCTTCAAATTTTAAGATGCCCCATGTTTGGCCGCGATCCTGACGAGTCCGACCTGACCTCCAACCGGCCCCGTGACTGATATTTGGATGGACAGGTGGACACGGGTGGGTGCGTGCATGGGTGTCCATAATCTCAATTTGTTATTGTTTACGGCAACGCCGTTTTAGTCAACAAAAGCTTACGATGATGTATGATATCTGTTATCATGTTTATATGAATCTCGCGCATTAGCGAGCGTGCGTGCGTGAGTGCGTGCATGTGAAGGTTTGCGGCACAGAAATGCGTGATCTACAATTGACTTTGTAGCCTAATACAATTTCTTCCAAATTTGATATCTAGGATTGCTTCCATTATTTTGAAAAAATACACCGAATTAAAATATTTCCGTCTTATAACTATACACAAACCCACGCAGAGACTACATTGCCTCTGATATAAATGGTGAAGTCTATTTAAAGGAGGTTAAGAAATAAGTTTATTTACGCCGGTAGGTATAACAAAGCTGTTTCTAGAAGATTAAGTGCAAACGCGTCATTCTGGAACAGCTAGGGTAGGTCTATATTGTACCCGATCCAGTACGCGCGACCTGTAGAACATGTGATAAACAAAATATATAGGTGAACCTGTCTATAACGGACATTGTATGGGCCATCGAATAGCGGTCCCTAAAGAGAGGTGCTCGCTTAACCCGTTAACACTCATATCAGCCAACAAGCAGCTTCTGCAGTGGTCTTGAGCAATGCCCATGTGCAGGCCAAGAGAAGACTATTTTTGAAAATTTACCACTGGAATGACTCGCTCGATAACCGAGCCAGCCATTTTAGTGATACATTTTCAAAAATAGTATTCTCTCGGTCTGCGAATAGACATTTAATCAGCAAATATTTTGATTTTCTTGAGCAAATTTAGCCATTAAAGGGTTAATTAGTACAGATCCGTGGATATGATAAATGGCTTTTCTGCTGGCCCAAAGGACAGACGTCCGTTATAGAGAGACTAAACTGTGACTGGAATATTAACAGCCGAATCATCTTGAAACGCATATTAAATGGGCCAAGGGTCGTAATGCTCACCTGGCGTAAAGTTAACCGCAATACTGCTAATGAGTGTACATACGTAATAAGCTACTATCCAATGCAAGTGTAGTCGGATTGAGGTGTGGGCTGGCTCATCTGGCTGGCCTGCAATGGATGCGCGCACCCGTCACGCTCTCAACGTTGTGCATGCGCACTACACCTAAAACGGACTTGGCGCGAATTCGTTGCCAAAGAAACTCGAATAATAATGGTAATTCCACTGAATAATAAAAACAGTACACAAGATAAGGCCCCTCCCCCCCCCCCACCGCCCAGCCCCCCCCCCCCCTTCTGTAAATGTTCTGCCAATTGTCATAAGTCATGTCTCTACACGTAAGGCAGGCAGCAATGCCTTCCAATCCAATTATGTTCAAAATATTCAACAGAACATTTTTTTAACATCGTGTTCAAAATTGTTTACTTTTGGGAAAGATAGACTCATTTATGAGTTTTATAATAGGTGCCCAACCCCCTCCCAGTCAATCTGCGGCCCATTGTGCTCAACAACACACGGAAAATCTTATCCAATGTTACTCTGTGCCTCATCCGAGACAATATCGATGGCTTCATTGTCAAAGTGGTTTTAAAGGAGAACTAAACTCATCTCTGGATAGCTATTCAGGTGATCTAATATGCCACTCTTAAACCATGCAGGTAATTTTAAGCTTTTTCTAACGTCGCTAACGATAGATATTCAGGCGTTAGTAACTGTCAAGATTTACTTTTCAACTAATCAGAACACAACTAGTGTTTCTGCCTCGGTATATACGCTCAGTCATAGAGGTGCTATCTATAGATTGACAATGTGGTGTAAAAGCAACCATACAGGTAAGCTGTTGAATATTTTGAAACTAATTTGACTGGAAGTTGTTGCTGCCTTAGGCAGCAACAACTTCCAGTCAAATTAGTTTCAAAATATTCAACGAGATGAGTGTTACATAATAAAGAATGTCATGCATTGGCACTTACATGACATCACACACTATCCTCTGAGGAGACCTAATGGCGGCGATCAGTGTTTAACATTTACTCGATATTGCAAAGCAGATAGTGTGATACAGATAAGGGAATGTGACAGGATACGAATGATATACTATCTATATACCATAATCTATCGGCGCAATACAACAATTGAGATGAAATTAGCATCCCTTTAAACGTGGACGCAGCTGCGCAGACATTGTATGGACTCAACGCATGCGTGTGTCGGTAGTTTTGTCCACATTTCACAAAATGGGAATTAACATGTCACTAGCCTTCGACACAATTGAACGCGCACAGATCCTGGATGTACTATGCCAGGCCAGGTGTAATTAAGATGAGCTACGACTATAGTGAGACTACTGCTTGCAGACACCAAGCTGACAGTACGAGTCAAGTCAGTGAAGTCTGTAGAGTTTATGACATCAGTCGGCTCCCCACATGAAGGTGGTCTATCACATGTGCTTTTCACCTGTTACCTTGTTGCTGCATTGAAATCCGTGTGGGAATATTCCACAAAACCAACCCCCTCCCCGCCCCACCCCCAGTATGCATACTGGGTATGCCGCTAGAGGTGGAATACCATATGCCATCGACGTGGACTTCATAGACGAGGAAAAGAAACCCATTGACGAACTTCTCCCAATAGATGCTAGCAAACTAAAGATTGAGACTCTATGAATTAATCCCAAAGAGAGTTCACCCACATATACCTCTCTACAAAGCAAGAAACTTAAGAAAATGACGATCCACTCCGTGGTGGTGAACTATGGAGGAAAAGTAAAATCCGGGCTCGCTGCTTTATAGTACTGCTGACATTGTTGCACGCCGCGTCATGGGGGACAGCTTTCCAGTTCTTCTGGAAGCTATGGATTCGTAAATCAAAGATGCCCTTGAAAAAAGGCTACGTTTATACAATGCAACCTGCGTATCCTTGATGCTGTATAACTGTAACAGGTGGGCATCTCTCAAGGCAGCTCTAGAAAAACTTGATGCCTGCCACCGCAAACACCTACATTTACCGGACACCGATGGCCAGACAGCATAATCCCCAACGACGCACTATAAAAGATGTGCGATACGTCGGCGCTGTCTGTAAAAGTCGGCCAGGAAAAGACAGTCCATGTTTGGCCATGTGATAAGGATGCCAGAAGACACACCAGCACTCCCTACTGGGCGCCATCAAATACAAAGCCATGAGAGGCATGGCTGAGGACAAGACACAGAGGGCAAAAGCGAAGAAGGACCGATTGCAGCGGTAGGGTGTACCTACTACTGCAGCCGCAGAATACAGTAATCATACATACTACAACTTGAAGTTATGGTGCGTGCGTGCGTGCGTGCGTGCGTGCGTGTCTATGAGCGCGTGCGTACGGGCGGGCGGGCATGTGTGTGTGTGTGGGGGTGTGTGTGTTTGTGTGTGGGTGTGTGTGTCTGGGTTGGGGTAAGGGTGGGGAGGGGAGTCAAAATCAAGACAAAAAATGCCACTTTTGGGGGGGGGGGGGGGTGCGGGGGTGGAGGGGGGGGGGGGGTGCGTTGGCTCTGGAAATTTGGGGTCCCAAGGCAAATGGTAAGTTCGGCCCTGTATATAAACTTCAAAATAATGCAAAACAAGTGGTCCGTAATTCAAGGGAGATAACTCGACATTCTCGATAAATGTTGCTGTAAAAGAATGATCTCCCTTGCTAACTAATATAATATACATACCCGCTATCATCGAATTGTGCTGTGAGTAAATCTATTACTCTTATAGTCGATGATAGGGGTGAGTGAGGGTGGAGGGTCGTAACATAACAAATTAGTGCCACTCCCCAGTGGTACAACACCCACCCCCTCAAAACCCATAAAATCGGATGTAGGTTTGATCATGCTGCATTATATATAAGCCTAATTGATGTAGAAATATTCTAATTTGACCTGAGCTTTATTGTCAGAATTTTAGCGTAAACTGCTGCATATTTTGAAACTAATTTGCCTGTGGCAACAACGGCTCCCAATTAAATTAGTTTCAAAGGGAACGTTTAGTAAAAAGTAAATTCATCAAAGTCATCCAATTCAGACTGTTACTATCAAATCTGTGTCCATTTCGTGTCCAGTCATCTGATTGTGACGTCAGCTATCAAGTCATGTATTTGCTTATGACGTCAGATTCTTGAGTGACAGATCGGATCCTTCCAGTACAGAGTACAATTTAATAAACTTTCTGTTGAATGTTTTGAAACTAATTTGACTTGGAGCGGTTGTTGCCATGGCCAAATTAGTTTCAAAATATTCCACAGCTAACGTGTATTGTTACATTTAACTTTCGATTTTGGGAATTCAGGTTTCGAAATTTTTAATCGAGTCCAACGCGAGTCCAACGCCCAACGCCCAATCGAGTCCAGCGCCCCAATGGGCGTGGCATGGTTAGAAATGGATCGCTCTGTTTATTGAAATTAATATCTATATATGCCAAAGAATTTGTCATATCTGGTCGATAGTATTGTAGGGGCTATGATCCGTGTGCTAATGATATTTCAATTGTTGTTGTTGTTGTTGTTGCTGCTGCTGCTGTTGTTGTTGTTGTTGTTGGTGTTGCTGTTGTTGTTGCTGTTGTTGTTGTTATTGTTATTGTTATTGTCGTTGTCGTTGTCGTTGTTGTTATCCCCACATTTGAAAAAAACGTCGGGGATATTGAAATCGCCTCCGTCCGTCTGTCGGTCCGTCCGTCTGTCCGTCCGTCACGCTATCTCCTCCGAAAATGGTAGACGGAATTCAACAAAATTTGCCATGAAGGTTACCCATATGATTGTGCTTTGCAAGAGCACATTTACATTTGGCTCCGCCCCCAGGAGGGGGGGGGGGGCAGGTGTCAAAAGGTCAAATCACTTGGAACGCAACTCCTCCAAACCCCTTAGAGAGAATTCAACCAAATTTGATATGTGAGTTACCCATATAATTGCGGAGTGCGAGAGGTCATTTTCATTTCGCTCCGCCACCGAGACGGGGTCAAAAGGTCAAATCTTAACGTGCAAAAATTGATTGTAACGCATCTGCTGCGAAACCGTTGGATAGAATTTAACCAAATCTGGTATGTGAGTTACCCATATCAATGTGGAGTGCATGAGCACATTTACAGCCTCAAGGGTGGGTGAGGGATGGGGGCCAAAATGAAAAAAAATTGCTAGTAATGCAACTCCTCCGAAACTGTCGGATGGAATTCAACTTAATTTGGAATTTGAGTTATTCATATCAATGTGGAGTGGATGACCACATTTACATTTGGCCCCGCCCCTTTTGGGTCAAAAGGTCATGAAATTGATTATAATGCAACTCCTCTGACACTGTTGGATGAAATTAATCGAAATTGTGTATGTGAGTTACCCATATGATTGCGGAGTGCAAAAGGACATTTGCAGTTGGCTCCGCCCCCCCTGGGTGGGTTGTGGGCTGGTAAAAAGTTCAAAGCGATGAACGTGGGGATTTGCGATGACGCGTCATCGACCGAACAATCTAGTTTGTTGCTGTTGTTGTTGTTGCTGTTGTTGTTGTTGTTGTTGTTATTTTTGTTGTTGATTTGGTTACATTATTGGTCGCTTACACCTGGGTGTATTTAAGCAATGGCACTATCTTAGAGGTGCTTCCCCAAAGGGTTACGTAATTCCCCCGAATGGTTGCGTAGCGCCCCCTCACCTCCCCCACTCCCCGAAGGGTTGCGATAAATAAAAGTAAAAATTGAAATAATCAAAACTTACGATACATTCAACCACATAGGCCCGCGCCACTTTCTCTATGTGCGAACGCAATGCACAGCATATGCGTAGAGGGCTTGTAATACAATAAAGCAAAATCAAGTCCGAATATACTCTCTTGTTGTATTTTTATTTTAAACGGGCTTTCAGCTCCCGAGGCGTCCAATAACAAGGACAAGTTTGTCCAATACCCGCCGCTTCTTTGATATATTTTTCTCAGTCAAGTCGCTGCAAATGTCTATTTTGGAAACAAATGTTGCTGAAAGCTGTTACTGTCGTTTTAAATTTTTGACCGAAAAATTGACATACGTCTTCTGGATTCCACACACACATGCATCAACCCAAATTCGGAAAAGATCACCCCACTAGAGTTATTGAAAAATGATTTAAAATGTCTATTTTCAATTAATGTTGCTGAAAGCTGGTTCGTTTTAGTCTTTGGCCACAAATTTGACATACGTGCTCGAGACCCCATGGGCAAGCCTCAACCAAAGTTTTGAGCAGATCGTACCTGTAAATCCGGAGTTATTGACGAATATGTAAAGATGTCTATTTTGAAAACTGTTGCGAAAGCTGTTGCATTTTATCTCTTGAGCACAAAATTTGCATACGTGTTCGTGATCCCATGGGCGAGTTTCCGTCAAAGATTGCACCAGTAGACCCTATAAAGAATGCGTAAAATGGCTATTGTGAGAGCTGTTGCTGAACGCTGTTGTGTTTTAGCTTTTGAGCCCATAATTCACCTTTCCTGAGTATCCATCCATTATCAGACCTTGTATGACGTCATAATACGCTCAGCGCATGTATGATGACGTCAAAATCATTGCATCACAAAGGGTTCCATATAGACCGTCAGCAAATCTCAAATGGTCCTACACGTTGTATGAATTATATGTCTTTGTAATTCTTTGCTATTTAATAAACATGCTGTTGAATATTTTGAAACTAATTTGACTGGGCGCTGTTGCTGCCTATTAAATAGTAAAGACATAGAATTCGCACAACAATGCTTAGTCCGTCATCAATTAAGCGGTCGTCACGAACTTCGATAATGACGTCATCCTACACGTCGCGTAATTGATTATGACGTCAAAATGATGGATGTGAGCCGGGTGAGCATCAGAATCGGCATAGGGTGGAGTCAGGAAACTCCTTGATAACGCAATTTTGCTCAACGGCCCAATGTTAGCCCAACGCTGGCAATACGTCATTGGGTCAACGTTGAGCCAACGAGCATAAATCTATGAAGAAATTTAAAATAGCACACCAGAAAGCATATGTTAACAATTTAAAAATTAAAAGGTGGATATTATGTTGATTTTGTTTGATTTACTGTGAAATTTCCTGTGCTGGCCCGACGTTGTCTCAACGTTGGCCCAACGTTGGCAAACAAGTGATACAGCCAACGTTGGACCAACGTTGGGCCAACGTTGTAACGCCAACTCCGTTCTGCCAACCTGTTGCCAACATTGGCCCAACGTCTAGATGTGATCTGGGCTCGGATTAATATATCTTGCTCAAAGATTGCCAAGGATAATATGGACTTCTGATATCGTACAATAACAGAAAATATTGAACATATATAGGGCTACAAATCGGAATCCATACGGCCTACATTTATTTTTCAATTATCAACACAGAAAGGCAGTGTCAGATATTGTGTAGCAATTAAAGCGCAGTGACGAATCTGACCCCGCAGCAATACTGTGGAGACATTATATGCATCTGAGAATGAGTCCGCGCAGCGTCATCGTCAGGGTTTCCCGGCTGCTCTTTAGCGCGCATCGTCATGGCAACCCCTAGCACTGATTACAGCGTGGCACCTTCTTTGTACGCTGTCACACAAAGATCTGAACCAAGCCTACTCCTCTGTCAATGCCTGCCCGAGATCCCGGAGGCTAGCGGGTTGGACTGGTCGATCTGAAACGGTTGTCTGCACACGCTCCCTAGCGTATTAAATGATAATTAGGATTCGAGTTTGGAGGCTGAACTGGTCACTCCACTCGCTCGATACCCTCGGTTTTCCAGATCGAGGTTAACAACCTGTGGTCCCTGTGGTCAGGCATTATCATCAATCTGAATGAACTCTTGCACTATTGCACCAGCATAGTGCTGGACAAATGGATGGTGAATTCACCTTTCCAGAGTATCCATCCATCATCTGACCTCGTATGACGTCATAATCAGCTCAACACGTGTATGATGACGTCACAATCATTACGTCACAAAGGGTTCCATATAGACCGTCATCAAATCTCAAATACGCCAACACATTGTATGTCTTTGTAATTCTTTACTGTTTAATAAACATGCTGTTGAATATTTTGAAACTAATTTGACTGGGCGCTGTTGCTGCCTTACGCAGCAACAGCACCCAGTCAAATTAGTTTCAAAATATTCAGCAGATTACCTGTGTAGTTTTTTTGAAATTGATATTCAGCGTGTTCTGAGATCGATCGATCCCAACACGAGCGAGGTGTGGGTGGAGCTCAGCTAGAGATGGGCGGGACGTTAGCTAAACCCGGAAAGGTCCACTTCCTCCCTAGATACAGTAGAGGTCTGTATGGCTACCAGCATTCATGTCACCCCACATCATGCCTGAACCCGCAAGATAGCTGTCATGTTCCACCATGTTGACATCAGCAAGTCTCATTTTGACGTCGCCACACACACGCCCGCCCGCCCGCCCGCCCACACGCTCGCCCGCAATCCCGTACGCACGCACGCACGCACGCACGCACGCACGCACGCACGCACGCACGCACGCACGCACGCACGCACGCACACATCTACTGTGAAAGTCAAAGCAGAATCGCGACTCGTCTGTGAACAGGACAACATCCTATTGAACACGAGTCCAGTTTCCGGTCTTACTTGACAATGTCTCTCACTCATAGGTACCCTCACAGCACATCTTCGGCCCTCAAGAGACTGTTATGCAGTCTGCTTCTAACAGTGTGAGTGGAAATCACCACCGCCCTCGCGGTTCTAATGCGGTTGTGCAATACTTTAGCATTTGTGGCTCGGTTTTGGTAGGCAGAGATGACAAGGAGCCTGTCCTGTGGTAGTGTGGCAGCCATCACATGTTCTCCACCGTGATGTCTATTCACTTTGATTGATTTCCTGATACCGGCTTCATGCCCTGCAGATGACATTCTGACTGACTTCAAGGGCAACAGTTACTCGATGCTGGCTCCAGCTATCTTACAGCAGACCAATGCTACGAGAAAGTTCCTGGTCGCTCAGATAACGTCTGCGGGCATTATTGTGCAAAAAGAATCAGCAAATTCCTTCAAAGGCAATGAGAAAATTAACTCTATTGTCTTCTGAGGTAAACACGTGCTTCCCTGAATGTCAGCAGACTGGCAAGCACGCACGTAAGCCACTTACGGTTGACTGCCCAATGCCCATTTCACCTGCACTATGTCTATTTCACTGTCTTTAATCACATAAAGATTAGGTTGGGATTAGTTTGAGGATAGGAAAATCTTGCTTTTCTGGTATTTATGTATATTTATTTAGAATATCGTTAACAATTTTTAGTAATATAATTTGGCATTGATTGGACTGAAAACTGCTATTCATATTTTAGACCAACTGGCCTGAAAGTGGTTACTGCCTTATGTAGGAAACTGGAAGGTATTGCTGCGTGCCGTAGACACGTATGCATCAATATCTTCCAGCAAAAGGATGCAGCAACTTTCAATCCAGTTGGTTTAATGTGTATATGTATTCTGCCTGCAGAATTCGAATGCTATGTTGGTCCCTCTTTGTACCTCCACCATAGATATTAGTATGGTGCTAGTTGTCACGACCGCCGTTGATGCTAGTTCAGTAAATCGCAATTGCGCATGGCCGGGTATTCACCGACTGCCTGACACAGACGATCAGCTGCATATAGCCGTAAAAAAATCCCTAAATTATCTTTTGCTAAATGGAAAAGAATTTGAACAGCCGCATATTTACATATTTTTATCAGAAATAAGATTGTATTGGCTATATTAATCTGACACTTTATTCGACTACATAACAGTAACAAAAAACATTATTTTAGAGATTATATACATCCGGTGAAACCATAGCAATATGATGCCATGGATTAATATTACAGCGTGACTTCATACTGCAACGATGACGTCGCATGCTACTTTAACACGCGCAACTGTCAATCATTGTGTCAATCTTTTTTACACGAAAGACGGTGGACGTTTATAGTCTCACAACAGAGATAGATGACGTCCCGGCCCGTCATGTCTACGAAGTATAGTCTGTGTAACAGTCTAAGAAACATTCATGAAACTGATACATTTTCAGTCATAGATAGAAAAGTAATATATCCGTGTCAACTAAAGAGCACTTTTTACTTTTACACATATGCTTGCGCGATTATGTGATTAAATCGAAAATCGCGATTATGTTCTAAATTGTGAATTTATATGATTAAAAATTAAATAATCGAATAATCATGACTGTTTTCTATTGCATAAAATATTTCAAAACCTACCTTTCAATTACTTTTTAATGCGATCTGTCATGCAAAATGACATTTTGCTTAATGAATGTATGTTCATTTGCAGGGCGATGCCGAAAACTGCAATGGTGTATAGAAAAGTCCATTTGCAGGGCAAGAGAAGACTATTTTTGAAAATGTATTACTAGAATGCCTGGCTCGGGAATCGAACCAGGCATTCTAGTGATACATTTTCAAAAATAGTCTTCTCTTGCCCTGCAAATGGACTTTTCTAAACACCATTGCAGTTTTCGTCATTGATATTATTTTGTTGTTATGTCTTGGTAATTTCTATCCAAGCTGATTAATCGAGTAATCAAGATTATTTTTTAATAATTGATCGCGATCACTCAATGCAATAATCGCACAAGCCTATTTACACATTTTACAAATCATATTGTTTATTGTCTCCTAGCTTTCATGCCAGCAGCATACATGAATCTGAATCTGAATCTATTAAAAATATTCTGCATATGAGTACGAACAGCTAGGTAGAAGACATATCAGAGCTTCCACGAAATACCAAACCAACTTTGCCGGTGAAAATATCGTAGAAAACTCTGTTTGTAATATCTCAAAATATTTTAAAGTACCACACTCAAACACGGAACAATTTAGAAATTCATTTCTTGTGGAATGGAACCACCTGGAAGACGGACTCGTTTCTTCTAAATCAGTTGATGTTTTAGAACCAAACTAAATGCCTGCTACTAAATGTATTTTGAATTATCTTGAGCTACTCCACCCTCACCCTCCGTTGCATATATGTCAATGTTGGATCCTGCTACGTATTGTCGCAGAAGCAGAAATGAGCATGTAAATTCGCTCACGTGTTTCAAATCCGTATCATTTGACTGACATCTTGAAATCCAACATGGCTACTGGTCCGGTACCGGGCCAATGCGATCCGGTGATCACCTACCGCGTTTCAACGCACATATCGACATGATCTAATCTACACTGGCATTAACGTAACGGATAGCAAGTTTACATAGCAGTGCGATTTTGCTCTAAGACGAGAATTATGATACATACAGAGGGAATAATGGACCCTTCCGGCTATGCCCCCCACCCCATCCCTATCAAGGCTCCACCCAGACATGTCTCCATGACATCGTGTTGGGATCAATCGATCTCCGGCAGCAACCACGCCAAGTCAAATTAGTTCCAAAATATTCAACATCATGATTATTAAATAGTTGAGGCATACAATTCGTGTCGGACTATTAAGAGTTAAAGACGGGCAACATAGAATTATTTATGACGTAATGATTATGACGTCATCATACACGCCGCTTTGCAAATTATGACAGATTGATAGATGAATACCCTGGAAAGGTGAATTAAATGCACCTGCAAATTATATATATATATATATATATATATATATATATATATATATATATATATATATATATATATATATATATATATATATATATATATATATATATATATATATATATATATATATATATATATATATATATATATATATATACACCTGTGCAAAAGTTAAGCACCACCCTATTTTTACGCACATGCGAGGGTATATTCATGTGCTATGAAGAAAGCAATAGCATAAACATTTATGTACCCATCCATCTTAGTGCAAGAGGTAATAATGCAACTGGAGGAATGCTGATTATGATGGTGGGGAAACACTATGTTTTTGTTTGAACTTGAAAACGAGGCCTGAATATGGTTACGTTGACACAACTGACAACTATTGCCCTACAGTTGACACACGTGGCTAGATTGTCATTAATGGTAGTCTGAAAACGAAGTTTAACATCTGTGCACGAGTTTGAGACTGTCATTATTAATACCGGGTATATCCACCTTGTGCCTGGATGACGGCCTGGACACGACGTCTCATGCTGGTCACCAACCGACTGATATGCCATTGTGGTATTCGTTGCCATTCAAGATGGGGGTGTGTCTGTTAATTCCTGTAGGTTCTGCACATGAGGATCCCTCCTTCTCACCATGTTTCCCAGAATGTCCCAGATATGCTCAATAGGGTTCATGTCAGGGCTCCTTGCTGGCCATGGTAGGGTTTCGATGGCATTCTGGCGGAGGTATTCATGCACAGCTCTAGCACGATGTGGTCGGGCGTTGTCATCCATGAATATAGGGTGGGTTCCAGGTGCATGATTTACAAAATGAGGGACCACAACTCTATCCAGTATGGAATCTTGATATCTTTGTCCATTTAGTGTTCCAGGTACAGTCAACAGATCCAGCTTACAATCAAATGAGATGCACCCCCATATCATAACGGAACCTCCACCAAATAGAACTTCTTCCATGATGTTACGTTGGTCGTACGCCGTGCGTCTGTACCTCCATACACGAGTTCGACCATCTGTGGCATGAAGCAGGAACCGACTTTCATCGGACCAGTGTACCCGTCTCCAGGATCTCACGTTCCAGTGTCTTCTTTCGTTGCACCACCTCAGACGCTCCTCTTTCTGGTGTGCAGTGAGGAGAGGACGTCTGACAATTCTCCTAGCTTCCATGCCAGCAGCATACAGTCTCCTTTTGACGGTAGACATTGCCACTCTATTGCGCGTTTCCCATTGCTGGCTGAGCACTCTGCTGTTGGTGAATGGAGATCTCCTAACAATGCGTACTAGGGCTCGATCATCACGGGCAGTAGTCTTCTTCGGTCTTCCAGATCTAGGCCTGTCCTTCACCTCGTTAGTTTGCCCATGTTTTGCTATCAAACGACTGATTACAGTATGGTTAATGTTCAGCTGTCTGCCAATCTCTCTGCATGACATACCAGTGGTATGCATGCCTATGATTTGCCATTTCACACGATCACTTAACCTTCGTCTTGCCATAGCGGTTCACAATCAAGAGCTAATTCTCTCTGTACAAATAAACCACGGTCATGAACACAAAAAAAATGTAATGTTCTACACCTCAAACTGGACTTTTACATAACTGAACACGTGTGCTGTTTCCCGCCACGCACGGACATCAAGCGGCGTGGAGTCATGCATGCATGTGCATTTCGTACTTGGAATTATGTCAGCTAACGCGGGGACAAAAAGTATGGCAGCCTAGTTGTACCATCATGTTTCTACGTTCTATTGTTTTTGCTGTTGCTTAACTTTTGCACAGGTGTATATATATAATTTGCAGGTATATATATATATATATATATATATATATATATATATATATATATATATATATATATATATATATATATATATATATATATATATATATATATATATATATATATATATATAGGCATAATGTACGAAAGCTATTAAACCAGGAGATTTCTCTTTGACGTCAATAGGCCTATTCTTTGTTATTTTCTGTCAATTGCCTTGATTATTTGAGTCAAAGAATAGTGCTGATTCATGTCGAAATCACGTCAGCCATCACAGTAATGGTCAACGGTCTATGCAATCACATTCATTTAACTTGGGAGGCATTTAGTTCTCAACAAGGCTATTGTAAGTGGACATAACTGGTAGCCTATATCGTCACCTCAGAGGTTTACAAATGTCCACGAACACTATAATCCACTACCAATATACCATGGGCCCAGGCATTTTCATAAGGGGTCCTTTTGCGGGTATATGCCACCAAAATGTCACTTAGGAGCCCCAAATGTAGTGGTAGTGGGTCCTATGAGACCCAAAATGTTGTATGATTATTAAACATTAAAGCGATGCTAATCTCATTTCAAATGCGGTTTTGCACCGATAGAATATAGTTGATAGATTCCATATCATTCATATTCTGTCACATTCGCTTATCTGTATCGCAATTATCGGCTTTGTAATATCGAGTAAATGTTGAACAGTGACCGCCACCATTTTGTCTGCCCAAGCTGTAGTGTGATGTCATGTAAGTGCCAATGAATTACATTCTTTAATATGTAATACTCATCCCGTTGAATATTTTGAAACTAATTTGACTGGAAGTTGATTTCAAAATAGCCAACAGCTTACCTGCATGATTGTTTTTATACCACATTGCCAAACTATAGCTGACACCTCTATGACTGAGTGTATGTACCGAGGCAGACACACTAGGTTTATTCCGATTGGTTGAAAAGTAAAGCATGACAGCCATCATATGCTGTAGAAAGGTGTCAACATTTAACTACTTAAGCCTGAATATCTTTCCTTACCGCTATGATAAAAAGCTTAAAATTACCTGGATAGTTTATGAGCGGCTTGTTAGATCAGCTGAATAGCTAGCTATCAAGAGATGGGATTAGTTATCCTTTAATTGGTTGTATTTTTTTGCACAAAATATCTATGAAATCTAGCATGGAACACCCATAATTCATAGCTGTGAGTCCATAATACCGTCTACTTTTAGCATGGATAAGAATATCTGCATTAAAAAACCCCGATTTTCACATTAGGGCCCCTGGATTTCAGCTTAGGAACACCACCTTTCACAGTGTGGGGTCGATTGGACCTCCAAAATATAGATACCATGAGAAACACTGCCTGCGCCTACTGTCAATGAAATATCACTAAAATGCAGATTCTTGAATTAAGAAACCTTTTAGAAAGTTCAAGATTTCTACATATGAAACCATTTGTAAAGCACCATTGTAAAGAATATCAGAGCAGCACGGTACTCAAACATGGTAAATTAAATCACAATATAAAGCCACAGTGATAAAAATTAAGAATTATTTGCAAAAAATGGTCTAATAACCATTTCTAGGTACACCACGTCCATTTCTAGCTATGCCACGCCCATTTCTAGCTACAACACGCCCATTTAAAGCTATAACACGCCAATTTATAGCTAAGCTCCACCCATTTTGTGCGTGTGTTGGACTCGATTAATATATTTTGAATCCTGAGTTACCCGAATCCCAATTCCAAACTACTGATACGGATTAGCTGTTGGATATTTTGAAACTAATTTGACTGGGTGCTGTTGCTGCCTATGGCAACAACAGCTCCCAGTCAAATTAGTTTCAAAATATATAACGGTATGCATAATAAATTGTAAACGCATCAAAGATATACAATTCATATTCTTGACGGACCTTTCAAGTTTCATGATGTAGAGCTCTACGCCATTTTGATTGTGACGTCAGCTAATATGTGGCGGCATTGCTTATGACGTCAGATATGTGATGTTGACGGGTGGACGCCACAATGGAAGATTCGCGCTTACATGTATAGTTTTCTGGAAATTGATAGTCCAGCAGTTCAGGGAAGTGTGGGTGGAGCTTAGCTAGAGATGGGCGGGGCATAGCTAAAACTGGATTCTTCAATTGTGTCTACTTAAAGTGCGCATGACCCGACTGGTATAACTTTGCATAAATAGATTGCGCATGTCTCAATACTTCATAAAACACACCGATTAGCTCGAAACCTTTGTTAATAACAAAAACAACTTGTGTTCAATATCTGACAGCCCGCCACCAACGCGCTGATCGATTCCCAACTCAAAATGTATCACCTGTATGGGACGTATCATGCTAATTTATTTGCTCAGACGGTGCTTATAAGAAGACATTTATCTCCCTTTCACCATAATTTCAATGAAAATGAGCAAGGTTTGCAACACCTCTTTGATAACCAATTTAGAGGAATACAGCATAAACATGTACGAGTGCATTCAGCAGGAAAGCCGTACTAGATTACAAATATTAAAGGTAATTTCAGCGTTTTCGATATTTGCCTTATTTACTATTGATTCATATTTAGTTAAACCATTTTGAAACTAATTTGACTGGAATACGTTTCCCTGATAACACGATAGAAACCTAAAATTAGCATCGATAACCCCCTCTCTGATATTTCTCTGAATAACTAGTGTCGAAAAATTAGGGGTCACTTTAGGAAAAGTAGGTGGGTGGGACTAATTTAAATATTCATCTTACTTTCATCTTTAAAATAATATTTATCAAGAGAAAATGTGGTTAAATTTATGCAAACTACATGTATACATAGATAAAATAAAATGATGCTAATTGATCCACGGATATAATTGATTTGTCCCACAGTGTTTTTCAAATTATACATTCAGGACCCCATACAACATGACATTCGGTGTCATGGTTAGACAGACGCGCACTCACAACATGAATCTACAAATATCTTTAGCTCTTTGAACCCAAAAGGCCAAAACAATAAAACTATTTACGATTTAATGAATATTCTGTTAACTATTTTGAAATTAATTTGACTGGAAGGTTCCTGTCAAATTAGTTACAAAATATTCAACAGCTTACCTGTATAGCGACCTTGAAATTGGGAGTCGGGGAGTTTAGAGTTCAGAGGGTTGTTTTTTTCTCTTTGGAATAGGCCTATTGAGATATGATGTTTTGTGGGTTTATATTTTCACCATACAGTCAGGGAGACAAAGATTCATTTTATGAAAAAAATGCCATCCCTGTCAATATTAAATTTATGAGTTTGTTTCTGAGTAGATGAACATCTTGGGGATTAGGAAACCAATGTTGGACAACTCGATTCTGTTGCGCAACATTGTGGCAGCGATTCTAAGGACACTACCCCCAAGATAAAATTTAGCATTTTCGAGCAGATATGAAAACCGCTTGATGAAAAACAATTTAAGATGCATAAACTGTATTTCTGTTTCAATATCAACGTTAAAAACATTACCGGTTCACCAAATGAATAAGTTGAGAATAATAAATAACAAACATCCATTTTTTGTTGTAAAATGTCTGATTTCGAAACTGCCGTTTTATGAGAGTTTATACTAAGCTGAACTAATGCGCGAGCATGTTGTTTCTTCAAAGTAATTGTTATCGAGCAATGTCAGATAAGCAATATTTATGATTCATTTAAAGCAAAATGAACAATAATACTAGTAATATAAATGAAAATAAATATATACGGTAAATACGCAATGGACGGCAATGGACCTTTCCAGTTTATCCATCAATCATATGACGTAATAAACAACTACGTGTCCTGTAGGCTGACGTCATAATCAATGACGTTATGAAGGAGGTAGATAAGTTCGCCACGATCGCTTAATGGACCTTTCCAGTTTATCCATAAATTATATGACGCCATAATCAACTACTATGATGACATCATAATGTACTACGTCTTGAATGACATAACTAGGTTCGTCAGGGGAACGGTGTATTTGATGGTGGACTAAGCATTGTTGTACGAATTGTGTCTTTATTAATTTCAAAATATTCAACAGCTTACCTGTGTAGTTTTCTGGAAATTGATAGTCAGCAACTATGCATTGCAACATATTATAAGAGAAAACATCAATATTAATTTTCTGATGATGAATCATAAATAGGCATAAGTCTGGCACAGGCTTTTGATTTTCTGAGGCAGGCACATGCTATAGAGCAAGGAAAGGATGCTTTTGAACAAAAGCAGCCTCGTAGATATTTAGATTTCTTACATTCGCAAATTGTTCCAAGGCTTTGCTGGAAATGACATCATGACAGGTACACGTCTCCCATCTATTGTCTTGCGACCAAATTTCTGTGGGTGATGTTAACGAAGAATGATTCAATACACGGCTATTTGATACAATGCTCGCAGCAAATAAAATTGAAATGCATCTTTGGTTGACGCCAACATCTTCGGGTCTGATTTGGTTGTTGCAAATATAAACTGACGAGTCATGTTTAGACAATCAGGACCACTTCGACTATAGTGATTGGCGATGTACTCCCTAGCCGCATTCCTTATTGTTGCCGTCACTTTGAAGGTACTGTCATTGCCAAATGCTGCAAAAAGAGCCATCTCTCCTACCATTACATGTGGCAACATTTGCAGCTCTACACTTACCCGACCTGAATGGATAACTTGCTGTGTCAGATCCACTTCACACGGTAGGGTGGCTGTCAGTTCTCTGGGCCCATCAGTCACTCAATCGTTTGAAGAGATCATGGACAGGGATGTATGTCTCATTTCTCTGAATTCCAATTTCTGTTAGGGAGTCTAAATGACAAAAGTAATACATACAGAGTATGATTATATCAGTGTCTGTTCATGCCAACAGCCCGTGTATGTTCAAAATGAGGCACGCAATATGACAGGGGAGCCATAATCATTGTGTCTGCTTCTCCATGTTCTCTGCACTACAGATCTATAACAGTACTTGGCATGTTCCAAACAGCGACAGGGTGTCATCAGTCTTTGGACATTGTGCCTAGGATCATAGTCATGTCATCTGGAAGATAATCCACATTTTCACACACCAACTTAGCAATAAACTCTTATAAATTGGCTTTGTTCTTGGGGATTTTCTTTAACCATTTCCAGTCAGAAATGCTTAGATTGTTTGATACAAAAAACTCCCTAGATGCGTCAGACATCTTTCTTCTGTCTCTCATCACCTCTAAGAGCACTGTTGTCAGTGAAATCATACCAATCACCTACAATGTAGACAAATCCACAATTACTGGGTTTCAGCTTCACAATGGTCTGAACACAACATTTTCCAAGATGATCGAATGTTCTCGCAACTAGGATCTGCAATCTGTTGACAAACATCATTACATCTATGAGATATACTGTTGACAGGTGACAGATGGTGGTTGTATAAATTGAAGCACAACTTCTGCTAGCAGAGCTGTCAGAAAATCAGGCTTGCTACCTTTGCGCATTGTTAATGTCGTGGGTTAATTTCAAACAGTGATGTTTCGCAATTTCGGTATTGTCTTCAGCACTTTTGGAAAAGCAACGTGCCCATGTAACTGCCCTTTCATAGATAGATTTTGATAAGGTTTTGGTTTTGATTCTAGGATGTGTGACTCTTCTTCATGGAGCCAAACATAATCAGCTTTGGTATTTCTATCTTACAGTAACCTTTATCCTCTGTAATTTCCATTGCCTCTATGACCTTACATTTTGCTTCGATAAGTAGTGCCGCTTTCTCCCCTGTAATTAGTTAGATCAACATAGTAGTTGCGGCAAACTGGATTTATCATTCTCTCTGAGGTATTTGATTTTCACAACTACATTCTGCTCCTCTAAAGCCTGCTTGATTGGTTGATTGATTGCTTGAATTGACTCGCAGATGTTCTTCCAACTTTGCCATTGGCAGTACACTGAGTGACACATTGGCCAGAAAGGGTGCAGTCTTCACGTATTTCTCTCTAGCAGCTGGAAACTGGGTATCCACTTTGTTTGTTCCAGTGTCATATCTGCTCACACACAATTTAATTTACAATCTAATTAATGTACGGTAATAGACCAGGCGCCCAGGCAAGTTAATCAACCCAACAGCTGTAATATATAAAGTTGCCTTTGATAAAGTTATCATGAACTGTTGCGTGTTTATTTTTAGGCAGATCCTTGGGATAACGAGGCTAGGGCACCATCTACCTGGTATAGTTGCTCGATACAATGCATGGTAGAATATTTTGTTCCTCATGAAGATACCCATTTCACAGTCCTGTTCTTTCGCTGAATGAATGTATCGCTTTAAGATATGACCCATATGCTGGCAGGTATTTTGGAGAGTGGTCGAGACAAGGTAGAGAATGAACAGGAACAGTTCGATTGACGATGAGAGCAGATAGCAGTGATGAATTATCATCATCTTATAATGGCAATGACTAATAGAGAGATAATATGTCTAAATGCAATTAGCAGATTTATTATGTGGTATTTACAGACCACAAATACAAACAATTTGAATGGTCATTCTCACTATAATTTATTTAGATGCACGGCTATGTTTAGTTCAGTTTTCATTACTCCATAATTGTAGTTTTTTGCTACTTTCAAAAATGAACATTCTGACAGTTGACATAGTAACACAGTCCCAAGAAATAAAAGGACACTGACCCTTAAGATTTGTCAGATTGTGCTTATCATTCACTTTTCATGTTGTAAACTTCATTATATTGCCTTTTTAACACGTATCCATCACAACAAAGCACAATTTTCCGTTCATAAGCAGTGGGTAAAATTAGCGAACTTTTGACCCCTGGTGATCTAATTATTGAATGCAATTGTAGAGGCCACAACACGGGGCATTTCGGTCATTACTATAGGTCATGTAGATGTGATGTTTTGCTAATTTAATTTTTCAATAACCCATAATTCAATTTGTTCATCTATCTTTAAAAATGGACATTCTGTCAGTTGTCACAGTAACAGCATTAACATTGGCCCTTTGGACTTGTCAGATAGTGTATAATACTAACCTTAAAAGAGGTTCACATCAAAATAGTTTTTATTATAACATTTTCTGTCACAACAAACCAAATTCGTCCGATTTTAAGCAGATTGTAAGCAGCTTGGTTAACATGTGTGACCGTTTGACCTCTGGTGATCTAATTATTCAACTGATATGCATATAATATGTATGAAATAAAAGAGGCCACTATAAGGGACATTTTGAGTGGTGGTTAGTTACGTGGATGTGATGTTATCTTCATTTCATTTTTAAGTACCACATAATTGCATTTTCCCGTTACTCTCAAAGGCTGACATTCTGTCAGTTGTCAAAGGTGGCCATTCTGTCAGTAGTCATTGTAACACGATTACATGAAAAAATTACCATTGATACATTAGGTTTTCCAGTCTCTGCATAATGCTCACTTTTGAAGATGTTAACATCAAGACTTTGTTTTATTAGCTGTCACTCACAACAATGCGTAGTTGGACAAATTTAAGCAACAGTCAAAATTGATGACATTTTGACCTTTGTTGATCTCATTAATTAACTGGTTTTCGTATAACATATAGGAAATTCTAAAAGGCCATAGAAGCAACACATTTAATGTTCATTTGCTAGTCTACCACATGACTGTACCGCAAGTTGTGTCCATTATTGCTACCCATACCACTTAATATAGTTGGCATCGTTGATGTCTATACCATCCTGATAAAATCTCAATGATTTACAATTGTAAGAGTATTATGACATCCAACATTGGGTTTCTTATACTTGGGTATGCCCTCTATCATGGCATCATGTCAAAAATTCTATATCAGAGGCTGTAAGGTTCAAGCCTATTTTTGCACGCCATAGAATTCGGCTCCCTGACTAATAGCACTGCCTTATTGGTTCAGAATTATTTATCAATCATGCCAATCAACCATAAAAAATTCCATTCGAAGATGTGTACCCGGGATTTTCACGGATATATACCGTAACATGATGTTTTAAAGGAAATTTTGAGTCATTTTTGTATATTTTTAGAGATATCACAGCGAGATACCCCAATGTCTAATCAAATGTCATGAAAATAAATCTCGTATTGTCAAGAGATTATTATACCCGTGTTCGTCCCATAAAAGCACGTCAACAGCATGTTCACTAAATAGCAAAGACATACAATTTGTACAACAATGCTTAGTCCGTTATCAATTAAGCGTTCATGACGAACCTATCTACGCCATTCGTGACGCCATTGATTATGACGTCATCCCGCATGTCACGTAGTTGATTATGGAGTCATATGATTGATGGCTAAATTGGAAAGATCCATTACGTAAATTGTTCTGCGTCATTAACGATATTAATATAATATCATTGGGTTTAGCTTTTGGTGTCCCAGTTACATTAGCAGCACCATAAGCTTGACAGAATAAGTCATTATTGCCCAAAATATATCAGTCTTTTTAATTACAATGTTGCGTTACTTTTTTCATCAACTAATGTGAGTACCAAATTTTCTAGATAGGTAAACCTTTCCGAAGCAGGAGAGGTGTAACGCTTTAGATAATTTGGTACTCATTTCGTGTAGTGACCCTTAGATTTAGTTTTCTGGCAAAAGTCCAAATAACGCTCGGTGTGTGATGAACATCGGATATTTTGTCGGGGTAAGTGGGGTACATCGACAACTTATTCAGACGACCGAGAGTATAATCGGACAATGGTATCACATGGTAAAAATTCGTATCATGTGGTACAAATTCTACTCGATTACTCCTGCTTCAAGCAAGAGTAAAAGTGTGCGTATGCGTAAATAGGCAAAGCATCCACGTGATACTTCTGGTCGGAGTACTGCGACAACATATCCGAATTCAACCATAATCGCATATCTGCTACCCTGATAACACAGATTACTGGTCGAGTATTGCTCGAGTACTGGCCCAGTATGTATGTATGATTACTGTATTCTGCGGCTGTAGTAGTAGAAAATCCTACAGCTGCAGTCAGTTCTTCTTCGCTTTTGCCCACTGTGTCTTGTCCTCAGCTGAAATCCTTAGCTTCCTCAGGTCCATTTTTGACTTGAGTAACGGGACTGTATGCTACAGAAGAAGTACAGAAATCTCTGTTCAGTGCCACCACCGAAACAGGAAAAGTCAAAATGCAAACATTTCTTAAACACTCTCTTTCAAATGTTGGCAATGGCAGCCTTTACAGTCCCATTTCAAAGTCAGGCCTCGTTACCTTCACTGATGTGACAAAGAAGATAAAAATGTCTGCGAAAGGAGTAAGAGTTAATTCCACTCCTTCACCTGAAATGGTTTTCAGAACAGGTCTGACTCTTTTGTTCCTCCAAAAGTTTTGTTGATACTTTGTTCCCTCAAAATATGCGAGGACGTACACATGGAGGCAGTGCTTAGCCACCCAGGGCACTATTCCTTTCTCCCTATTTTACGATGGAACCATGTGAAAGAGTCTGAAA
This sequence comes from Chaetoderma sp. LZ-2023a, assembly GCA_034401795.1. Classification (NCBI taxonomy): domain Eukaryota; kingdom Metazoa; phylum Mollusca; class Caudofoveata; order Chaetodermatida; family Chaetodermatidae; genus Chaetoderma; species Chaetoderma sp. LZ-2023a. The sequence continues at coordinate 155,239,229 of CM067373.1, forward strand.
GCAGAGCTGGTGAAGAAGATTGGGGAGCATGTCTGAAGAGCATATTCCAGAAAAATTCAAAGACTGCGCGGTGCTATTACAGAAGTCCAAATTATGCCGAGCGATAGATATAAGCCATTTGGGAAGCTTTCTCAAGCCTATCTTGACAAGTTGACAAAAGGGCGGTGGAAGGCTGATATCATGGTTGATGTTTCTGACAGATACGACTGTAATGAATCAGTTAAGAGTTAAGACTAGTGAAAGAGAAGGGCAAGCATCTAGAGATACGCCAACAAGACAGTATCAGGTTCTGTCAGGCATACCAGTGCCTTCATAGATAAAATTCTGGAACCCTCATGAGAATAAGGCCTCTTTGGCAGACTTAGTTTGTCAATACATTGTACAATATGGATCTGAACATACTATGCTTGTGGGTCATACAGAACGTAGGCTGTACATAGTTGGCGAGTTCGTAAATGGAAAGGTCGTGAAAATGGTTTCCTGCTATGGTTCTGTAGATACAGAAGAATTATTTAGCACACATGAAGAGGCAGATACCCGTATGTTGCTGAATGCCATGAATGCAAATGTGATATTTGAGGCCAGTGAAAAGAAAGGGCTGGTGATAATCAAAACATCTGATACAGATGCCATTGCCCTGCCCATTTATTACACGCATAATATGTATGCCACTGGCTATATGTGGACTGAGACGGGTAGGGTTACATTGTAGCTCGTGGGGCAGTGTCGGGCCATTCTGGTGTATAGTGTCGACTCGCTGCATCACATGCACATGACGAGTGATGACGTTGGCTAGCTCCCGGTCTCGGGGTTATGGATACCATGTGATACTTCCCTACGGGTAACAAAGACCAGCTCCTAAGGCCGGTGGAACTCAATCGTTCCGGTGGGGCCATGCGACCATCGTTGCGAACATTAAACACAACAGTCTCATCCCAAGACTTTGTGTCACCAGTATTCCTGTCTATAGCAATTTCGTGATCTATGGACTTACAATATTTGATTCGGTGACCTAACTAAAATAAGTCTATACAATAGTTTTACCTAAACAGACCATCAAGTATGCTAGATAAAAATTAGCACACGAAAATACAAGACATAGAGAAAACCTAATGAACTTTTAAATGCGGGACTCCCAGAGGTACCACACCGACTCACAGGTCCGCAGAGGTATCCTCGCAAGGGAGGCCCCCGCACACGAGATCACTAATTAACGTAATATAAGTTATTATACCTCTAAGCTGAAAAGAAAAGAAAGTTAACTTGTTGAAGTGGTGAAAGATTATGTGCCTCACGCAGGCATTACTTCTGATGCTATTTCTGGGTGAGAAGTAGTAGCCTCACGCGGGCCGTCATCACTGAATCCTTGCGAGAGGCACGTGCCTCGTGTGGGCCTCCATCACAGGAAAATGCTGCCCCCGCTTAAAGCGGGAGAAGAGTATTGGCCAGAAAGGGCCCACTCTAATATTCAACCTAAATGCCATAAAGAAAAGACCTTACCTAGTGAAATTATAAGTATAATGTTGCGTACTGTTTTACGTGTAGGTGGGACGAGCGATTCCCGAGGGATTCCCATGCCACCGTCTTATTTAGTTTCAAGTACGCTGAATTAGTAGGTGCCACTTTTATTTATGCGGGCCTTCTTCTATGTCTAACCTAACATTTAGTTTTTTGTGACAAGAACTAATTTAGGCCGCAAATGCCGGGTGCCCTACCTAGCTTTAGATACGGCTGTCATTGAGAACAGACGTCCTAAGACGTCAATGCTGAAGACAGCGTGCATACATGTTATTTTGCAAGACCTCCGAGCTGGGTGAGAATCCAGACATCTTGCTCCATAACCACATAAAACATCACAGGACAATGGTTACTTTTCACATAAGCAAGTTTAGGCAACTGATCTATCATTGCGGTGGGGGTAAGAGAGACGAATACCCACCGTGAATGTCCTTCCCGTGAGGGCGTGGCAGATCCTAACATCTTGCCCAGACATTCTTACAGAATTCGGTGGGGATGCATATTTCGCCCGTCAACAGGTCCTATGGAGCTAAGCTTTTAACCTGATGTTAGGTTTAAATGCAAGTTGCCCAGATATGCACTGCGGTGCGGGGGAGACTTCCTAGAAGATGAAAAAGAAATTAATAATTATAATGTGTTTTCACAGTGCTTCCTACATTGGCAAGGATAACTAACTACTAAGTATCCGAAGATACACGGGAAATGTATGTGACACCACACCCTGGCCATCACCACTCGGAAACCCCAATAGTTTCCCAGGGACGGATCAGTCCATGGTGCGGATAGGGACATCCAAACAATTAAGAAGCCATAAGGCTTAGTGGAACATGAAGAGAGACAATAACGTATAATTATGAAACCCAATAGGTATGTTGGCCAATTTTACACAACCTTGCCGGAGTGCGGGGCTAAATTATCGCAACTACCGGAAAAGAGGTGTACAGTGTACACTATGTGTCTCTTGACGAAGAAATTGTCTCTAATCATATTAAACCTATCCTATCAAGCTAAATAGATAGGCTTTTTAGTCGGCAGCATGCCGGGCTAAACAGAGTTATAGCACGGACAGCGACCTCAGTGAAAGATTGTTGGTGGCGGGAGAAAGTGATGCATATATAAATATTGCTCTATAGTGTTTCCTACGTGCACTGCAGTCCCACGTTTTCTGCAAATAAACAAAACATAAGAACGAATGGCTACTCGCCATATATATAAAACTAACCAGTACAAGTAATACAATGTGAAATGATTAGAAAAATATATAAAGTACAGGTTGGCAGACCTACTACGGTGCGGTTAGTAAAAACACCTTACAGTAAAATAAGAATAACTATAAACAGATAAAGAAATTATAACTAGCGGTCCTAAGACCGTTACGGTTCCTTTTAGTCATCGGGACCGTTTACACAAATAAAATATAATCATTACAGTTGTAACTAACAGAATAATTAAAGATGTTAAGTATAGTTACTTGAATAGTTGGTAGCCATTCTTAATGACGGGCTATCGTGCTACTGAAATTGATACGTCATCCTTGGTGTGACATGAGTTGATGCGTTCTCCGGAAGCTGGAAAGTTCCCGCATGTCGGTTCCCGCAAACAGGATTCCTGATGCAGTCCAGGGCGGGAGCGGATCGATGCCATGGTTTGTAATCACAATATAAGAATGTCTAACGAACAGTCAGTAAGTGATACAATAACATTACTGCTAGGAAGAAAGTTCCCGTACACCGATGGTACGGATGGAAGTTAAGAACAACCCGTTCATAAGCGGGGGTTGTTGAATACGGATGAAGATACATAACTAAGCTTACGGTGCGGGGTACGCCAGTTAGCTCTTAAGACGTACCGGGCAAAGTTTACTTGCTCGACTCAAAAGGTTTAAATAAACCTGCACGACATCAGTGTGGGGGAGGTTGAATAACCACTTTTTGGCGTGGCCGGCAGATCCGGCGAGTTATCCACTAAAGAACATCGCTGCCTCTACATCTGTAGAATCACATATTCAGGCCGGGAAAGTTTGTGTTCCGAGTTAGTTCTTGATTTAGTCATGAACAATATTATCAAAAGTTTCCAAAAATTCTCCCGAGCAATCGGGAGATACAAAATTGCTTTAGGTGCGGTGGGTTGGGTTGCTGCTGCCGGCTACGGGAGAGAAACTTCCAGAGACAGAGGTAAATATGCTTAATGCCTGTCTCGCTGATAGTAGCTGCATACAGATCCAACCTGTTCGGCCCCTGGCCGAGGATGCTCTCGAGTTCTGGATTTCATCTCCTTTTATACTACTCGTAACGTCATCGGCGCAGGCTTTAACCAATCATCAGCCGAGCAATAGCCAATCATCGCGCAGCTAATAATGACGCAGTTGAATGTTCTAGAAACGTGGTTACGACGTTACGGCAATATTTTGAAGATAATTAAAGGGGATTTCCGTGGATAACTCAGCCATTTCTTAACCGATTTTGAAATGGTTTACAGATTCGGAAAGCCCGTCGAATTCTGATTAATGCCAGATTCGGCGGGAACAAGCAATTATAAAGAATTACAATGTACCTACTCGGTACACTAAAAGTGCCATCCTATCTTGGTCGTGAAATACACGCTCAGTCAATGCAGTGGTAAGCTTTAACCAACTTAGTCGTTTTTACGACGAAATCTCTCTCATAGGCTCATATATGCGTATGGCTCTACCCAGGGGGGCGTGTTCATGGAACGAATCCAGGATGGGCGGCGTGTACCCAGCTTAGCTGGTACGGCCGACACCTGACCGGTCGATCCAAACTACCCCATCAACCACAGACAGAAGACGATAAAATCCGATTCAGGGCGATGCCATGGTTTGTATCAAATCCCACCAGCTGTCTATGCTCTGACTGGCTATGACTCTGTACAATGCTTCTTTCGGATTGGAAAAACAACTGCTATGAAAGCACTCCTGGACAAAGGATTTTATTACTTTCAAGATGTCGCCACCTTGTCAGATGATGATGAACAGAATGCGGTAGACGGAGCACGCGTGCTAATAAGCCACGTGTATGTCATCAAAGGAAAACATCGGTTCATCTTGCCCAAAGGAATCATCTCTAATAAAAACCTCCCACCCACCCCTGTGAAAACAGTTTCATGCAGCATGTCCAGCATGCATGATGCCAAATGAAGACACGCCTCTCTTTGCATATACCACAACCGAAACTACAATCGCCAGATGGACATGGTTTGCAAAAGCGAAATGGAATACTTGTTCCTGCTTTCAGTAAAGGTCCTGCAGCAGCAGAGTTACTACAAGGCATTGTGTGCATGTGTAGTAAAAGAAAGCACTGCGGTGTTAATTATGAATGTTACCTATGCAGAATAGTTTTCCGTGTACAGAGATCTGTCCTTGTTTCAGTAAAGGATGCAGTAACCCACTGGCTGCCATGAGTCCTGTCGGCAAGTGACTGTATCAATTTTTATGTTTGTTAAAGATGAATCCCCAAAAAGTACATTATATTAAAAATCGGGAGATTGGGGAGGAACAATCTGTCTCACTTACGATGTTAAGAGTTTTGGCGAGATCTGTTAATCAATAACGGAGTAGTCATTTTAAAATCTAGTGGTGGGACAAACAAGGGAAAGGCAAATCTATAATGTCTCTGAGTTGCGACATCGAATTGTAATGGTGGGGGCCCTTCTAAAAATGTGCAGTCGTATAGGGAACAAAAAGTCGGCATAGTTACGATGTCCATACCTCTCCCTAGAATATACCTGTAATGTTTCAAAGAGTTTAGACTAGCCCTGTATTAGGAGTAGCGATTTTGAAACTTAAGGCTGGGCGCCCTTCTAAAAGCAGGCAGGATGAAAATCGGAAGTCTGAGTCTGGAAGCTTGTTGGAAATTTCCCTTAGTATAAGCCTATAAAGTTTTGTCAAGATTGGATGTAAATTGTTTGGTATAGTAATAAAAAGATACAAAATGTCCACAGCGTCAACAACGAAACGAAACCAACAAAAAGAACAAAAAACATAACCAAGCTTGAAAAATCTGTTTCGGATATAAATCTCTGATCTAGGTGAATGCCATGGCAAGGCCAATAATAAATCAAAGCTTCTCAGTACCAAAAATATTTTGGCAAACTAAAAATATTTTTATATATGCGAAAAACATTTCTGTGTTGATCGCTGTAAATCTGTGTGATTAAAATTGCATTTCGACATACCTACAAAAAAGTAAGATTTCGCATCCCCCACTACCACCCCCCCCCCCCACTCCCACCCACCCCCTAGTTGAGAGCTCCACATGCGGCATATTCGTATACAACATAAAAATCCTTTAAAATGATATAGGTTGTGTAGTTTTGCCAGAGTTGTTGATTAAAAGACAAAAATAGAGCACGTTTACTAAAGTGGCCGCTCGCCTATATGTAGTAAATCAATTCCGCCTTGAAAACAACAGAAAAGAACATTGTTTGATCAGGCTAGCTATATTCACGACAGTGAGGTTCAAAGCGAAACTTATATATACATTGTCTTGCACCAAAGCACAATTACTTTTAACGAAATCAGTATATAACATCACTGATGAAACACGTTTTGCTTTGTGCCATTTGCAAATTTTCTTGGCATAGACATTGTCGTATTAATATCTGATAGCAATAGTAAAACAAATTAGTCAAGTTCACACTTAGCTGTTTGCTTGCTGAATTTCTGCAGACGACATCCTCAATGGGCAATAGCTCTGGACATGCTGGGTATTTTGAAAACGATTTGACCGAAGGTTCTTTGTGGCTAAGCCACCAGCAACTTTCAGCGAAATTGTTTTTAAAACGTTCAGAGTTATGGTCCATTGAAATTATTGTCTGGTGGTTTGCAGCAGTCAGCCATTTAATCATTTGTTAAATATTCAATTAAAAGATAAGCTTCCTTCATGAAGAAAGAGTGGTTAGATCCACACCATGTCGAATAACAATTATACTTCAATGAATACAAGTTGGTATGAATACAGCACTGCAGCTAAGCTTGCACGGGGGTCAGGTTATCTAGCCTATGTGAAATCTCTCGAAAACTTTCCATCACGGATAACCAATAACATATTTTACAGTGTTTATGCATTTGGGAGTCTAGCTAACGTTGTTCTACTGGCTTACATTATCGCTTATAAACGCTACAAGACACCAGTGTTCTGTATTATACTTAGCCTAGGTGTGGCTGACTTGTGTGCCTGTATAGGGAACGTCCTCTTTTATAGTGTTATACTGCCTTTCGTTGTAGGACCATTATGGGTCTGTAACGTGGTGAGGGCACTGATGTTTCTCTCATTATTATCTAGCAGCTCCCATATAGCAGGCTTTGCTGTTCTCAGGTAAATATAACAGAATTCTTGTATGTGTTGTCCCTTCACCTCCTCCACCCCTCATCCTCCTCATCCTTCTTCTTCTTCTTCTTCATCTTCTTCTTCTCCTTCTTCTTCTTTCCATGCAGTCAATGTATTTTCGAGTCTGTGTTTTAGTGACAATGTATTCTCGTGAAAATGTAAGGAACTAATTCTTTGCGGTGTAAAATTGCTTCGAAATTAATTCCTAAAAGGACTACCAAAGCCGAGACTGTTAATACAAGTTACACACACAGTTGCATCAGTAAATTCTTGAGAAATATTATGTATTGCAGATAATCCATCTAGTAGACGAAATTATCAAGTCCGTACCGGTAGATTGCCATTGACCTAAACTTGTTTTATGCTAACATTGGCTAACACTGTTCAAGTTACCATATCTGGAGCGTGCATGCAGCAGCTAATGTAGAAGTTGACGCACTTAAACGCCAATCCGCTTCTTGACAATTTCAGACTCACTAGGTATGGGTGTCTAAATCAATGCCATGGCTAATATGAGATTGCTGCGTTATCCTTCTGTAGCGAGCATACCGTGGCTGACAGCCGGACTTTATGTGGTCTGAGAGCTCAACGAGACTGCTTAGTGGAACTTGGTATGCGGAAAGAGATGGGTTAGTTTAAAACGCAGGAGAGAAAAGAGGAAGAAACATATTCTATTACATTAGTATGGGGAATTTGGCGAGAATAAAATCCAAGATGTCCGTCAAACCGTTTACCCAACAGTGTTTGAAAGTGACAAAACATGCTGCATTTTGATTGGAGAGCTGACATGCACTGGTATTGCTACCCATGCTGAGAGGAAGCACGTGGAAATTTGAAAATCGGTTGGGCCATGCTGGAGTAAAGGGTATCCGTATTAAAGTGTGTATGTTTTAACTATTCTGTCTTTGCTTGAGCACTACGCTTCATTCCATCTGTTTACTACTTGTAAACATGTTGGAATGGGTATGGGTTTGCTGCTGGTATTAGTTATAGCCTTACTACTAATGCCAATACTGCTTGTATTCTGCTATTTTACTGCTATTGCCAGTTATACTGCTTGTATTCTGCTATTTTACTACTAATGCCAGTTAAACTGCTTGTATTCTGCTATTTTACTACTGTACTTTATTTCTTTATTTTATATTCAGATTCCTCCAGCTTGTCTATCCGCTGACCTCTCGTGCCAAAGTGACCACACGTCTACTGTGTAAGATTTGTATGGCAATCTGGGGCGTTCATTCTATCCAAGCCAGTGTAATGGCAAGCTACTATGGGACATTGGAAATATCAACCGCGTACACCAGCGGCCTGTATGTTTGTTTATTTATAGGAAACCAGAATATCCGGACACTTTGGATTATAATAGTTTGGTTTTTTCTACCCTTCCTAGCAACGAGTAGCTTTCACGTTGCCAAGCAGATACTCGTTGTGTTGTCAAGCTCAGCTATGCCACATGATGAGCGAATCCAACAAGTGCGCAGACTAACCGATTCTCGCGCCTTGGCATTTGTCATTGTTGTTTACCTCGCGACCATATCTCCATTTATCGTTCAAGCGTTTCGTGTATACGTGATTAAAGTAACTCAGCAACCGCTGGAAGTATATTTAATGCAAGTTTTTGGGCAGCTTGCCGACACAAATTCGGCCATCAATCCATGTATTTACCTATTTGCCGCCCAATCTGTGAGATCAGATATCAGAAAATTTCTAACGTGTAGCAGACAGATGATAAACTAATAAACTAAAATAACTACTATAGGGCCTTGATGTAAGAAAAGTATTATTTATTCTGTTCTGTGCCACGAGCTTGCATACTTGTTGATTGCAGACTATTATAAGCGATTTCTAGGTGTTTGCCACATATGGAAACGTTAAATAATTTGAGAACTGACACGCTTTGATGTAACCGACACAGGTATAATCTCGTGAAGATACGAGACTTATTTTCATGACCCTTGATTAGACATTGGTGAATCTTACTGAGTTATCTCTAAAATGTATCCACAAAGTTGGATCATTCACTTTCATGTTGTTGAAACGATCACGTGGTATATTGGCAAATTTAATTATAAACATGTTGTTGATATTAAAATAGCTGACTGTTGGGTCAGAATTGAGGTCTGTGCCTCCATAGGAACGAGCATTCGAAGTAGGTAATTTTGCATAGTATGAAGTCTATTTGGTTGAAGACAACTGGTGTAGCCTTAGAACCTTTTGCGGATTTGCGTTTAGCAATCTGTCCGGTCCATGTTGTCCGGTCATGGCATGGGTGTTTTAAAGCTGTATTTGTGGCAAATAGGTCATTGGAACTAAGGAATACTACCAGTGCATCTCCAATGGAGTTGCGTGTGCCCTCTCTATACGATCCCATGCATAAGCCATGTCCTAAACTTTTGTCCGCAATTTCGAGCTTGGAGTTGAAATCTCTACATACGAACAGTTGCCATCTAGCTGGGATTGTAATGGCGGAGCTCAGTTCTGCATAGAAGAAATCTGATATTGCTGGATTCTCTTTGGCTTTTTCGGTAGTTGGGCCATATGCATTGATAATGCGATGTTTAGTGGTGGTGTGTTTTCAGGTAGGTATAGCCAGGTCGATGAATGCAACGCGATCACTGATGTATCCAAAACTAATGACATGGTCCAAGACCCTTGGTCAGATTACGAAACCTAAACCCCGGTATGCAGCCTGTTTTTGCTCCATACGCACTAGCTTATGGCCTGTCTGTAGTTGCTGCTCTCAGTGTTTAGCTACTTTAGTCTCTTGAATGCATGTAATATCGATGTTATGGTGTCCACAGTCATAGGGGTTGCCTCTTTGTTGTTGCATTCAGACCACGTACATTCCACGTAGCTATGGTAACCTCCTGGGAAGATAGCGTTGTCCGAGGATGTCGAGCACAGTTTCTTGTTTGAAGAAGGTTAGACATAATCAAAGTTGCCTCTGTATGCGGATGTCAGCCCGCGATCATTGATGACTTAGTTTCCCAACAAAGTTAGCACTTATGGAGGAGACCGGCGTGGGCGTGTCATCTTTCTCCCCATTGATGTATCATAGACATATTGCACACTCAACAAAAACAATCAGAGATTGAAGACATACATCGCCCTCTCGTTGGTTGTAGAATCCTTAGTGTATGGTCCCCCCATTTCTTGTGTTTAAATCAATTCAAATTGGATCAGTAGTTTCTGAGATATCGACAGATTCAGAATTTATCTGAAACAGATCCAGGTTCTTTTATCCGGATGAGCGCCAATGTCTGGAAATCCTCTTGCACGGCCATTTTTACTTTATTGTGTTAAAATTTATGCAAAATCGGATCTGTGGTTTTTGAGATACACATCCGTACGCATGCACACATGAACGCACACACACATGCAGATAGACCCGACCGAAATTACCCTCTTCACCTTAGGGGGGGGGGGGCGAGGGTAAATATCAATCTCAACTTATGCGTGCCCAGGCATACACACACGCGTTTAAGTCGGCGTGGGACTCGGCATTGGAGTGGGGTTTGGGTGGGGTGGGCTAGGTATGGGTGGTGTTGTGGGTGGCGTCTGGGTTGGTGGTGGGGCGGGGCATGGTGGGGTGGGGATGGCGAATTATTAATACATGTGAAAACCAATCTGGTGATAATGATTACTGAGCTGTTCTGTTTCTGTTAGGATCCTAGTAGCCGGTGTCGAGTTGGAGTGGCTGTCGTCCCTCAAACATCGGCAGGCTCAGTAGCGGCGATTGAGCGGCTGTTGCCGAAGGTGAACAGCTGCAGTCGTCGAGTGGTCAGCGTTGGCGACCACGTGTTAGTGGTCGCTGCATCTGGCATCCCGATGTCAGTGGTGGTCGGCAGCATTCAGACGGTCGGAGCTGCTGGTCGGAGGATGAGACACATCAGAGTTCGAGGGTGTGGGTGTGTTGCTCGTCGCTTGTACCCCCTCCCCCACCCTCCCCACCCCACCCCCTCCCACCCACCACACCTCCACCCACCCCCACCCCGGTGCGCTCTTCCTCTACTCTCCTAGAATCCCCCCCCCCCTTTAACTCGAGTGTGCTGGCTGCGTCTTCTAGACGAGATGCCATATTGGTTAGCGGTAGCTCTCCTTCCAATTCCATTACTTCAAAGAGATGAGAAAGAAGCTTTCGAACTAGCGCTAACCTACTTTTTAGGTTATGTTAGTAGACATGACTACAAGTAGACTCAACGCTCCAATTATGTGGTAGTTTTCCAACTACCAACAGCCATGAAAAAGACAATGCACTCTCCACAGTGGTTGGTATAGTGAATCGGCATGAACCATCGCCAAGAAGAACAGTAATTGGCTCAGTTCCGCTAGAGGCGATTTTAATAAGCATAGCATCAGCGTCATTGATCGCCGTCATTAATCGCTGTCGCATTGTAGTCCAGTCAATCTAAGAATAATTGTAGGTACACCTTGGCAAAATTGCAACAGCATTTCTGCCAGTAGATTTATGGCGAGGAAGCAATGACATATTACCAAGAAAAAATGTACCCAATTCTGAGGGTGGGAAATATATAATTGTATTTGTTATAACCCGCACTCTTTTGCTCCGCACTTATTACTGATTTGATAAGCGGGTACGTTTCCCTTACGGTCGTCAATTAAATCGCTTATTCTCCCATTATTCTTCCCTGTATTCTATTTTTAAACTGGCATGGTTATTTAGTGTTATAGTAGGTGTAAATCTATGCTTTATGAATGTTCATTTGTACAGCAGTTACTAAAATATCTGCCGTGCAACCGGATTTCAAATTTCTTCTTACGTGTTATTTGTAGTGTAGACCCCGGCTATCTGCTCTATTGGAATCACAAGCGGATACTTTAACATGATATACTGAGCTAAGATTACTGTCATCTCCTCGTGTCGTTTGCCTCTTCTGGTATTCCGCCGTATTATGAGTATCGTAATCAAGTTATTAAATTATGTGACAATATAGCTTGGCATATACTTAGCTTGATGTGGTAGGTCCACACACTTTTGGTATATTATTCATTAATACATACAACCCTCATTTGTGCCTGAATGCAATGCATTTACATATAGGCCCTTGCCAAGATATACATCTTTTTCAAGTAAATGTAGGCAACTTGGAGTGCACATGTGTGTGCCAGAATTAAATCTATTTTTCAATTATGACATCTTAAGCAATAAATTTTATATCTAGCTTACCCGGCCGGTCTTTAGCGGGTGTGAAAGCTACAAAAACAAACATCATCACCACAACTGTCTCAGTGCTTCACTCTACATATTATAATGTTCATGGGTTTTATTTGATTAAGCGGCGATTAACCCCTTCTCATGAACTAGTGCAGCACGTCTACGAGCACACAGAACAACATAATCAAAGGTTAGATGGCATAACGATCAAATCAAATTTGAATCACGACAGTATTTAATGTGCGTTTACATACCCTGATACGTTTTCACTTAAATGTAATGTACCCGGAGTGGTGTCTGTTGTAAATTCTAAGCACTGAAAGACAATAATTTACCAATTCCTAATGCTGAAAAAAATTATATTTCTACCCTGAAACATGATTTGTTATCACTTCTGAACACTGAGGGATGATATGGTGCCAATCCTGATCATTGAAAGCATGGATCCTCACACATTTCAAATCATGAGAGATGACCTTTTGCCAAACCTAACCCTTGAAAGATGACATTTACCAATTGTGAGTGAGGAAAGCTGATGTGTTGTCAATTCTAAGCACTGAATGACAATAATTTACCCATTCATAGTACTGAAACTTGATATTTCTACCTAGATACATAATTTGTTACCACTTCTGAACACTGAAGGATGATATTTTGCCAATCCTGATCATTGAAAGCATGTAATTTCACACATTTCATACCATGAGAGATGACATTTTGCCAAACCTACCCCCTGAAAGATGTCATTTACCAATTGAGAGTGAGGAAAGTTGATCTGTTGTCAATTCTAAGCACTGAAAGACAATAATTTGCCCATTCTTCTCGTCGTTCAATGTTCAGAAGTGGTAACAATTAATGTTTCAGGGTAGAAATATAATTTTTCCGCATTAAGAATTAGTAAATTATTGTTCTTCAGTGCTTAGACTTGACAACAGGTCAAGTTTCCTCACTCACAATTGGTAAATGTCATCTTTAAGGGTTAGTTTTGGCAAACGGTCATCTCTCATGGTATGAAATTTGTAAAATGACATGTTGCAATGATCAGGATAGGCAACACATCATCTTTCAATGGTCAGAACTGTTAACAAATCATGTTTCTGGGCAGAAATATCATTTTTCAGCACAAAAAATTGATAAATTAATATCATTCAGTGGTTGGAATTGACAACAGATCAACTTTTCTCACTCACAATTGGTAAATGTCATCTTTCAGGGGTTAGGTTGGGCAAAAGGTCATCTCTCATGGTATGACATTTCTGCGCTTTCAATGATCAGGATTGGCCAAATATCATCGTTCAGTGTTCACAAGTGGTAACAAATAATATTTCAGGGTAGAAATATCATTTTTCAGCACTAAGAATTGGCAAATTATCGTCTTTCAGTGCTTAGAATTGACAATAGATCGGCCTTCCCCACTCACAATTGGTAAATGTCATCTTTCAGGGGTTAGATTTGATAAAAGGCTATCTCTCATGGTATGAAATTTGTAAAATACCATGTTACAAAGGGCAGGATTGGCAACATATTATCCTTCAATGTTCACAAGTAGTAACAAATCATATTGTAGGGAAGAAATATAATTTTTCAGCACTAAGAATTGGCAAATTATTATCTTTCAGTGCTTAAAATTGACAACAGTTCAACTTTTCTCACTCACAATTGGTAAATGTCATCTTTCAGGGGTTAGGATTGGCAAAAGGTCATCTCTCATGGTATGAAATGTATAAAATGCCATGTTGCAATGATCAGGAATGGCAACATATCATCCTTCAATGTTCAAAAGTAATGACAAATCATGTTTCAGGGTAGAAATATCATTTTATAGCACTAAGAATTGGTAACGTATTGTCTTTCAGTGCTTAGAATTGACAAAAGATACCACTCCAGGTACATTACATTTAAGTGAAAATGTATCAGGATATGTAAACGCACATTAAATGCTTTTGTGGTTCAAATTCGATTTGATTTTTATGCCATCTAACGTTTGATTATGTTGTTCTGTGTGGCCGTAGACGTGGTGCTTGAGGTCATGAGAAGGGGTTAATCGGCACTTAATCAAATAAAACCCATGAACATTACAATATGTGGAGTGTAGCACTAAGACAGTGGTGGTGATGGTGGGTTTTTTGTGGCTTTCACACCAGCAAAAGACAGGGTAATCTAGATATACAATTTATTGCTTATGATGCCATAATTGAAAAATAGATTTAATTCAGGCACACACATGTGCACTCCAAGTTGCTTACATTTATTTGAAAAAATGTTGTCTCGGTGTATGTAAATACATTGCATTCAGGATTAAATGAGGGTTGCATGTATTAATGAATAAAGTAGCAAGTGTGTGGATATCACCTACCACATCAAGGTAAGTTTACACCATCATAGATTGCTCTATTATAACATAATTTAATAACTTGATCATGATATTCATACTAATGGCGGAATATCAGAAGAAGGGGAAAATGACATGAGGAAATGACAGAAATCTTATCTCAGTATATCATTTTCAAGTATCCGCTTGTGATTCTCCTAGATTAGATAGAGGGGGGTCTACACTACAAATAACACATAAGAAGAAAATTTGATATCCGTTTGCACCGCAGATATTTTAGCAACTGCTGTACAAATGAACGTCCATAAAGCATAGATTTACACCTAACATAACGCTAAATAAGCGTGCTAGTTTAAAAAAGGATATAGGGATGAATATGGGGATGAAATCCAAAGGTCAAAAAATGAATTTTCTGCAAAATACCGCTTCCGGTTTTAGGCCAGGTTACTTTCAACCGAGATATTACGAGTTTTGGAATATTATTGCGTGGCATTTTAAATCGTGTGCGAGAAAAGCACCTTAGGGGTCTTTTAATCGCCACGACATAATCTTCTGATAGCAGAGGGTAGATATATGAAAATAGAATATATGCTCTCTTTATGATATTAGAAAAATTGAAGATGAACAACACCTTTTAATTAAATGCAACACACTTCACAGTATTAGAGAGAAAAATTATACCATGTTGACATGTATCGTACCTTTTTTGATAATATGGATGATGATTCGTCGAAGTTTGGTTTTATACTAGGTAGTCAGGATTTTGACATCACTTAAATATGTATTACAATGGTGTCAGACTTACATAGTTATAGAGAGAGAGCCTCTTAGAAACAAATGCATAAATTGAGCATGCCCACCCCACTCCCACACTAAATTGAAGCTCTGACTCATGATTAGGTATATGGTTAACAAATAAGAAAAGAAGAATATAAGTTAATATTGTACTTTAATGGGAATTGTAAGACTCGCTGTTTTTACATCTTGATGTATGATTGCATCATCATGTAGCTGTCCGTTTATGTACTTTTCCTCTCTTGGTGACAGTCAAACTGGTAGATTTGACCAATAAATTTTGAATTTGAATTTTGAATTTTAAAAAGGTCTTCTTTCATAGCCTATCTGGACAGGTCTGGTCATCAAATTTCTGAGCCGAATTTTGTCAAAAAAGAAAAATATGAATTTGCTTTGTAAACTGGACCATATGGACATATGTATAAGCAATGCGACTAAATCTAGCCTACAATGTCCCGAACAAATTTGTATCAGCTAATATATATAGGCCAACTTTTTGTTACATTTATTTTTATGAAACTATTTTTGCTTGCAAGACACGTGGAAGCCAGGTTCCAAAATCCCAAATTTTTATTAGCGATGATAAGGTCAGAAGTGTGAGGGTGACATTCTAAACACTGTCCATGTATACATGTCTGTTTGTACGTGGGTGTGGGCGTGGGAGGGGTGGAATGGATACTTGCTACTAACAATTAATGTTGATCCGCAATTCGTGATGAAGACATTAAACAATCAAATTGCAGACGATGTATTGGAACAATTATGATGCCGTAATTAATGCGAACAATTTCCATTCATGATCTAGATGTGTTTGTTTGTTTTCAGAAATAAGCAGTATGGCAAAACATAATAAACGAAGACGATTCTGATTGGAGAATATAAAACGTCTGTTCTGTTGTTGCGTGAGTAGACCATACCCAGATAACGCAGCTTACAGCATCGGAATCAGGGTACTATCTCATACTGTAGTAGAATTGTCATGTGAAATGAGCCACGAATGCAGGTTAAAACATTTTAAAAAACATTATCTGCTGTTTGCTTATAAGCTTTTGTCCATTTCTAGAGTTCGCTTCTAAAATTTTGGAATTTCTGACAAAATATCAATAGCCTATTATGGTCAGAAATTTCTAAATTTTAGAAGGAATTCAAACTTCGGAAATATTTTAAAATGATTAGACATAAGCTAGAAATAGATAATACGGTTTTAAGATATTTGTAAAGATCTACATTATTGACAGAATATTATCACCCTAGATTTCAACTTTTCTCAATGTTACAGTCACCATACAAATCAACTGTTAAATATTTAGAAATGCATTTACTGAAAGCTGAAATCTTCCTGTCAAAATAGGTGCCAAATAAAATTTCTGCGATAACAAAGAACCATTGGAAAAAGATGAAATAGTGGATGAGTACCTTTATTTGAGAACGATTTTTAAAACAACTGACAGTTTTTATTCTTGTAGGTGCCGAAATTTCAGAAAAGGTACAAAAGCGATGTTCCAACTAATTAAGAAAATAAGAGAAATTGACACCCCCACCCCCCACTTCCACCTGCAATACACCTTATTTGACACAATGATAACACCAGTACTTTAATACGCCTCTGAGATTTGGCGATTCGAAAATCTGGAAATGTTCGAAACCTGTCACGTCCAATTTTTTAAGTATGGTTTGAGAGCAAAGAAAACTCCCCCAAATTCTATGATATACAAAGAGACTGGGTGATATTATATATATATATATATATATATATATATATATATATATATATATATATATATATATATATATATATATATATATATATATATATATATATATATATATATATATATATATATATATATATATATATATATATATATATATATATATATATATATATATATATATATATATATATATATATATATATATATATATAGTATGACCGTAAAACATTATAGTGTTAAAGCCACAAAGGAAACATTGCAAAATCAATACCGAGCACGCTGGAGATGGTAAATTGATGCTTCTACCAGATTCACTTTCTATAAAGAAATTAAAGAATACTTTGGGAATGAAAATTATCTGACGAATCTACCATTTAAGGAAGCTGTTAACTTATGTCACTTCCAGACCCTAAATCACAAACCGAAAATTGAAACAGGCAGATGGGAAAATATTGAAAGAAATGACCGATTGTGTAGGATATGCAATGAAATAGACGACGAAAATCATTTTCTTTGCACCTGAGCGATCAAAATACATTCCACAGTACTTTATCGCAAGTTTCAACCCAGGCAAAACAAAAGATTGATTAACCCGATGCAATATACCTGCTCTCATAAAACTGTAAATTTTTAGTATTTAAAAAAAAGCCAGATGTTTAACAGTTGACACGGACAGCGACTACTACTAGTACTACTACTACTACTACTACTACTACTACTACTACTACTACTACTACTACTACTACTACTACTACTACTACTACTACTACTACTACTACTACTACTACTACTACTACTAGTACTACTACTACTACTACTACTACTACTACTACTACTACTACTACTACTACTACTACTACTACTACTACTACTACTACTACTACTACTACTAGTACTACTACTACTACTACTACTACTACTACTACTACTACTACTACTACTACTACTACTACTACTACTACGACGACGACGACGACGACGACGACGCCTACTACTACTACTACTACTACTACTACTACTACTACTACTACTACTACTACTACTACTACTACTGCTATTACTACTACTACTACTACTACTACTACTACTACTACTACTACTACTACTACTACTACTACCACTACCACTACTACTACTACTACTACTACTACTACTACTACTACTAATATTACTACTACTACTACTAGGGGTGTGATAGAGGGGTGAGGTGGGTAGATGGTGGTGATGTTTTAGGGTGGGGTGGGATCGTATCACTTTCACGGCATGCTCCCACCCCTCCCAACCCCAATTAGAAGTTATTGGTTTGATTGGCCTCTATTGTGTCCCTGAATCCAGATCCCATTCATGCGATATCTAGGTTGGTTTATATTTCAGTCTATATTGGTAATTTCCCCAGTTTTTATACTGGTACCCATCGATTTATACTCCTGGGTGGAGAGAGGCAACTGGGGTGGGGTGGGGGGAGGGGGGATGAAGGGGGTCAAGGAGATTGCCTATGCTTCCTCCGATTGCTAATGCCACGGCCAATCGTCTCCCCTGTCTCCAACGCAATTAACTATGAAATGATTTTTTAATCTATTGAGATAAACAGACTATTGGATGAAATATACTGAACCAATAAACTTAAAGGTCCTTATTACTGAAACTGCTAGAATTGGCCGTTGCTTCTCCGGAAGTCAAATTCCCGCAAGTTTCTGATTAAAAACCCGCCAACCGTGTGAATAGATGGCCACACTTGACGCCTTAACTGACTAACTACTGCAAAAATATCCCATAGGCAATAACTTTGGAACTTCTGAATATTTTGGGAACAATTTGACTGAAAGTTGTTGGTGGCTTAGCCATTAACAACTTTCAATCAAATTGTTTTCAAAATATTCAGAAGTTCCAAAGTTAACCCACATGGAAAATTTAATCTGCAGAAATGCAGCAGGCGGACAGTTAAGGTACTGTACAGCTCTGAAATAACTTAACATTTTTTCCAAAAAAAAAAAAAAATGTACTGTTGAATATTTAGAACATAATTTGATTGGAAGACATAGCTACCTAAGCATGTTCAAAATAATCAACATAATATTTCTTACATAGATTTTAATAATTTTATTTTCGGAAATATTCGAACTTATTTCTGAAATGTCCTGTAGGCCCCAGCTTTCTTTTTTCTTTTTTTTTTACCAATCTATGATGTCATTTGTTTATGACGTCATAGCTTTGTGTGGCGATCACTGAGTGTCCCCATATTTAGTTTTCAAGGCAATCACACAGGGAAAACTTGTGCATATTTTGAAATTAATTTGTCTGGAAGACGTTGCTGCCTGGCTTCCAGTCAAATTAATGTCAAAATATTCAACAGATTAAGTTTTACACCGTAAAGAATATACCTTTTCAGGGATCAGACGATGAAAGGTTTAGTCACTGTTCATACCTCGCAGAATTTCTTCACAATTTGTAGATTTTACACAATGTCCTTCCATTCATGCACTCACATCTTAATCTAGAGACCACCTGACCTTGGTCTCACGATTGTCCTTCCATTCATGCACTCACAGCTTCATGTAAAGACCACATGACGTTGTTCTCACAATTGTCCTTCCATTCATGCACTCACAGCTTCATCTAGAGACAACATGACTTTGGTCTCACAATTGTCCTTCCATTCATGCACTCACAGCTTCATCGCAAGACCACCTGGCTCTGGTTTTACAATTGTCCATCCATTCATGCACTCACAGCTTCATCTAAAGACCACCTGACTTTGGTCTTTCAATTGTCCTTCCATTCATGCACTCACAGCTTCATCTAAAGATTACCTGACTCTGGTCTCACAAGTGTCCTTCTATTCATGCACTCACAGCTTCATCTAAAGACCACCTGACTTTGGTCTTTCAATTGTCCTTCCATTCATGCACTCACAGCTTCATCTAAAGATCACCTGACTCTGGTCTCACAAGTGTCCTTCTATTCATGCACTCACAGCTTCATCTAAAGACCACCTGGCTTTGGACTCACAATTGGTTTTACATTCCTGCACTCTCAGCTTCATCTAGAGACCACCTGACTTTGGTCTCACAATTGTCCTTCCATTCATGTTCTCACAGCTTCATCTACTAAAGACCACCTGACTTTGGTCTCACAATTGTCCTTCCATTCACGCACTCACGGCTTCATCTAGCGACCACCTGACTTTGGTCTCACAATTGCCCTTCCATTCATGCACTCACAGCTTCATCTAAAGACAACCTAACATTGGTCTTACAATTGGTTTTACATTCATGCACTCACAGCTTCATCTAAAGACCACCTGACTTTGGTCTCACAATTGTCCTTCCATTCATGCACTCACAGCTTCATCTAAAGACCACCTGGCTTTGGCCTCACAATTCTCCTTCCATTCATGCACTCACAGCTTCATCTAAAGACCACCTAACATTGGTCTCACAATTGGTTTTACATTCCTGCACTCTCAGCTTCATCTAGAGACCACCTGACTTTGGTCTCACAATTGTCCTTCCATTCATGTTCTCACAGCTTCATCTAAAGACCACCTGACTTTGGTCTCACAATTGTCCTTCCATTCATGCACTCACAGGTCAAAGATCAGATTCAGATTCAGATTCAGATTATTTTATTTACACCCCCAGGCCACATAATGGCATATGGGGAATATGAATTTACAGAAATTATAAATATTATGGCGATCAGACATTATATATCAATTCATAATTACATATTTCGGTATTTATCTAGTTATATAACCACTGTTTGTGCTTTCGGTAGTAGTAGTAGTAGTAGTAGTAGTAGTAGTAGTAGTAGTAGTAGTAGTAGTAGTAGTAGTAGTAGTAGTAGTAGTAGCAGCAGCAGCAGCAATATCAGTAGCAGCAGCAGCAGCAATATCAGTAGCAGTAGCAGTAGCAGTAGCAGCAGCAGCAGCAGCAGCAGCAGGAGCAGCAGTAGTAGTAGTAGTAGTAGTAGTAGTAGTAGTAGTAGTAACTTAGAATTATTATGAAAGTTACCGTTATTATTTACACGTACTTCATAATTATTAATGACAGAATCAATGCCATCGTGAGGCGTAAGCTTTGAGAAAAATATTTTTTCTAATTAGTTTTTTGGTTAATTTTTCTTTTAGCCCTGTATGGACCTATTGTCTTAAATCTCAGGATTGCTTCGCCATATTGGCATAGAACTAGGACACGCGCTTACCTATACCGAGCGAATGCGGCAGAATGACACTAGCGTTATAAGGTCAAAGGTTGTGGTTGTCATATCCTTTGTAAAGCTGTTTATATCAAATTACATTTCTGGATTAAGTTCTCTGTATAATTCTACACATTGTGTGTTATATCGTAGGATTGCTTCAGTCTATTGGGGACAAAACTTAGACACATGCTTACCTATATCGATAGAATGCAGGAGAATGATATTGTGGTCATAACATCGAAGGTCATTGTGACCTTTGACAAAAGTCTGGGGGAGGATCATGCTGGGTTTTTGGTTAGGTTTTCTGTTTAGCTCTGCAAATTTATACCTCAGGATTTCTTCACTCTATTGGATGAGACTCTAGAGAAAGCAGCAGACTGACACGGTGGTGGGTGGTAGATGGGGCGGGGGTGGGGGGGGGTGTGGTGGCGGGGAGCGTGGGGTGTGGTGGGGGGGTGGGGGTGTGGAGGTGATGAGCATGAGGGAAAAATTTCTTACAAAACTTATTTTTGTCTAACCCGCGAAGCAGAATACGAGAAAAATGGAGCAATAATGCCGACAGAGGCGGTAGCGTAGATGTCCTTACAAGTACTTTTGATTGAAGTTTTTAAATCAACTTATTTGTCATCATCTAATTTCAGTCAATGGATGCGATCTCCATCATTACTCATATGACATTGGGAAATGTTTAAAAGTTTATTCACAATTTTGTAATTGGAACATTTAGCATACATTTTTCTCGTCAGTGAATCAGAAAGCGAGATATAGGGATACAAAATTCTGGCGGCGGCGGTGGCACTGTCCATAAAATTACATTTGGTTACAGCTTTTAAATCAACTTTTTGTCAACAATGGCTGATATGATTTCAATGAAACAGAAGTGTCCAGAATGGCCAGGTGAGCTTATGCCACGGCGACCATCCGTTGTCCGTCTGTCTGTTTGTCCAGCGTCCGGCATCCGTCCGTCAACTTTTTCTTTTAACGACTTCTTCTCAAGAATTACGGGGCCGATTTCAATTATATTTGGCAGGAATCATCCATAGGGCATGCGGATTCAAGTTTCTTCAAAGGAAGCCGTCCGGTCAATTTGGCCATTTTGGCCAGCGGCCCTCTTGGATTTTCCCCGATTTTTAGAAAAGTCTTTACAAATCCTCTCCGAAACCGCTTGGGGAATCGATTCAGAACTCAGGAAACATCATCTAGGGTAAGAGCTGAACAAATTCTGTTGGAGGGAACCTTATGGCCAAATTGTTCAGTCGCCATCTTGGATGACATAGTTTTTGCGAAAACGACTTCTACTCCAGAACTGCTGATGGATCAGGCCGAAATTTGAGATATATGGTTAGGGACTAAGGGCCATTAAAGTTTGTCCAAGGAAAGTTGATACGTCAAAAAACATATCCGCTTTTTTTAATTGACGGATTTTGAAGCCGAGTTTGGTTTAATATAGCTTTATGGGTGTTCTGATTTCAAATTTGTCATTTTTGAAACTGTCGGAAAAAAGGTTTTGCGGCCATCTTTGATACTTTTCCCGCCAAAATCTCCCATACTAAAGCAATGGAAAATTTAAAATGTCTTCTTTTCGAGAACAACTGGGCCGAGTTCAAGTATATTTGGCAGGATGCATCCTTATGCCTTATGATATAAGAATCCAAGTCTATTTAAAGCAAGCTAATCGGCCAATTTGGCCTGCGGCCTTCTTAGATTTTGGCCAATATTTAGAAACATCTAAACACATTCTCCTCCGAAACCACTTGGGCGATTGATTTAAAACTGAAATATCATCTATAGGCCAAGAGCTGAACAAAATTTGTTCACGAAAACTTGATTGGCCAAATGGTTTGGCGGCCGTCTTGGATGACCTAGTTTTCGCAAAAACGGCTTCTCCAGAACCACAGAACGGATCCAGCTGAAATTTGCGAAATATGATTATGGATTAAGGGCCATTAAAAGTTGATCAAGGGAAGTGTATACGCTGTGTTCCTGTTCCAATTGGGGTCAACTCCTTAGCAGTCTACTTATAGCTGATAGCCTTTCTATTTGAAATGCCTATGTTCCGGGTGAGCGATATATGCCTATTGGGCCTCCTGTTCAACAATGGCTTCTCGGACCTCAATGAAACTTTGCATATGTATTCCATGCCATACGAGGATGCAATCTGCATCACCAATAGTTTGAATTCTGGGAACATTTCCGTTTATCACGGTTTTGAACTATTTTTCATGGTTTTTATGTTTGGGTTTTTAAATCGTCTTATTATTCAGCAATGGCTGTTTAGATTTCAGTTAAACGTTCCGAATCTATAGCATGCAAACGGCATCATTAGTTTATTGATCATTTTAAATTATTCCTGTTTCAGCACGGTTTTAGACAATAAAACCTTTCACTTCTGGCAATTTCAAGCATACTTAATGTGATTCATTAGCCGATCTGTTTGTCCTACCTAGGCTGGTAGTCCTTACACTTTGGGTACAGTGAACAGTTAGGCTTTACAAGTCCGTCGTGTGATTAGATCCTTGTGGCTTCCTGATTTGCCTATACAATGGGGATGCTTTTTCATAACCGTTGCTCATACCTTTTCATCATTTCAAGTTCTTTATGATTTAATACATGGATGACGAACCATGCCTGGCTTGTTTTTGGCAATCTACACTATCCAGAGCCGGATTAAGCCTAGTTGGGGCCCAGGGCTAAATAGATGTGGGGACCCTCGCATCGGGTGAGTCAAGGACGGAATGACTACTACTACTACTACTACTACTACTACTACTACTACTACTACTACTACTACTACTACTACTACTCCTCCTACTACTACTACTACTACTACTACTACTACTTACTACTACTACTACTACTACTACTACTACTACTACTACTACTACTACTACTACTACTACTACTACTACTACTAAATATAAGAAATTCGTTACGTATGTGTCAAAACTATGCACCAGTATCCAGGCACATTGGCTTCAAATTATTCAACAGCTTACATCTATCATGACTGTAAAAGTGAGATACTGGGATTCAAATGTTCATATGGGTGAAATGCGATAATTGCTTTTTTATTTGGACCCTTGCCTTAATACAGCTCTGACACTATCCTTGATGTTAAAGGTGAGACATTGCACGTTTCGGTGTTCTTGTTATGATATGATTTTGTTTATGGTTCCTGTTTAGCTGTACATATTGTCTTATATCTCAGGATTTTTTCAGAATTGCTTACTCCTATTAGGACTAAACTTGGACACCTGTTTACCTATACCATACCGATTCAAAATAGTAACATTGAGGACAGATGTTAAAGTCACTCTGACCTTAGTAGAAAAGTTTCCAAAGTTAGTTTCTTCTTTATGTTTACTTCCTTAGCTTAATGTGGATAATCTGCCTATTTGTAAGCCTTGTCAAAATGGTCAGTAACTGCATTAATCAGTTAGGTTTAGAAGTTCAGTCTTGAGGCGATATCCTCACGGCTTCACATTGGGCATTACCATATCTTGTTCCGGCAAGTAGTTTGCCTTTTCAAGATTAGACTGTATGATATATCCAGTGGTCAATCATAATCAATATATAGTCGTGTCGTTAGTCACAGCTTTATTCATGCTCAGTATTCCCTTCTGATTGCCAATATTTTGCGTGCAAATCTTCCATATGCCAATCTTCCGCAGTGCCCATACATTTAGCAAATTCCATATACCAGTCAATGTTAGCATGTTTTTTTACCTTATCTACTTTCATTTTGTTATTTGACAGGCCCACATGGCGTGCCACAAACATAGATCTATCGAACAGCGTGATCTAAAGTCTCTATGGCGAAGATTCAACGACAGTCCCTCAATGTAAACCAGATGAGAGAGAGATGAAGTTCAAAGGGTTCCTCTTCAGATAACAAATGCTGTGAAATGGGCTTCGTTACTTCAGAAGACTGATGTAGCGACAGGAAATGTGTCAATCCGAGTCCTCGAAGCTCAGATGTGGGTTGCCCAACCATTTAGAAAATTCCATATACCAGTCAGTATAAAAAATGTTCCGACCGTAACTACGTTCATTTTATTATTTCACAGGCCCACATGGCGTGGCAACAACATAGACCTATCGAACAGCGTGTATGAAAGTCTCTATGGACAAGATTCCTTGATGGTCCCCCAATGCAAACCAGCTGAGAAAGATGAAGCTCAAAGTATTCCACTTCATATCAGCAGCGCAGTGAAACGAGGTTCCTTGCTTCAGGAGACTGATGTAATGAGAGAAAATCCGTCAATCCAAGTCCTCGAAGCTCAGATGTGGGAGAACTATTCGTTCCAAATCATCCAGTCTCATAGACAAGAATATGCTTCAATTCAGACCACCGCAATTCAGCGAGGGAGAGCGGCTGCGTTCCAGATACCGCTTGATCATGCACATGAACCTTTGGCGCATACAGCTATTTGTATTTGTATACCAGCAAACAATGAAACCATGGTCTTTCAGAAAGCCGATGTACACCACTCAGTGGATATATTACGCAGATACATACCACTGCTTACCACTTCACTCCTGCATCGTTGTCAAGGTGACATGCGTTCTCACGGAGGATCACTCCTAGTTTCGTTCCTGCATCTGTTGTCGCAAGGTACATGTGCATATGGAATAAGGATCCAGACATTTAGGAACCGTTGTTTACTTAAGTATCAATCAATGTTTGTACCAGAATACTCTGCTATCTTTTGTTTAATCTTTGGAGGCGCCATCTATACACTTACAAAAAGCAGTGTTCCTTTCCAAATGATGGAATCCATCGAGTGCACGAATAGAAGTGATGGTACTGGAGGCAATAACAATAATGCTGAAAATGTCACTAATGATAACATGTCAGATGCTGATAACAATAAAACCGATGCTCATGACGTAATCCAAAAACATACCGATGACAGCACCTGTGAAAACAAAGCTGGCATTAGTGGATCTCATTTGGTTATTTCTGGGAACAATACACTTACAAAGAAAGAATTAGTCATTGTTCATAATAACCTGGATTTTCAGAATAGATTGTCTAAGAGTGACGTCTTAAGGAAGAGTAGCCGTAAAAAGTGCAGTGGCATACCGAGGTATTACTATTCCAAATTACACATACAGGATCCAATCCAGCAAATTCTGAACGGGCGTGTTTGCATAAAGGCTACCCTTTCTGCTGCTAGCGACGCACCACCTGACCGTCCGAAACAGCCAGCGCGGGTTAGATAGGCCATATTTTAATCTAGATGTATGCATTTTAAGATAATCACATTTAGAAACACTATTAGTAGTCTAATATTCAGAAGCATATTGATTGAACTTCTTAATTTGTGTTATTGTGCTTGGTTTACTATTTATATTCCTAATCATTTTGAAAACATATAGAGATTTAGTCCACTGTATTATATTGACAATGAGACAACAGACTCTATACAACTCTCTCTCTCCCTCCCTCCCTCTCCCCCCCCCCCTCCCGCCATCCCACTCTCCCTCTCTACCACCTACCTACGCCCTCTCCCCCTCTCTCTCCATCTCTCCATCTATCTCCCTCCCTTCCTCTCTCTCTCTCTCTCTCTCTCTCTCTCTCCCTCCCCCCTCCCTCCCTCCTTCCCTCCCTCCCTCAACCTCTCACCCTCCCTCCACACCTCTCTCTCTCTCTCTCGCTCTCTCTTTCTCTGGAACGCATGAATAAATAAGTATATTTTAAACATGGGATCTACATCAATGATAATATATATTGTAGGTTTGGTCAAACTCATTTCAGGCCATGACACGATGACAGTTCAATAACTGTGTGCAATGGGGTTCTGAAGTGCACTACAATGTAAGTCGATAATCTGTGAAGTTGTTTTGGAGGACCTCATAATCAGTCTTAGTGGTTTTGTAGTTTTTCCAGATATATTTTGTAGGCCCTCATCATCACTGTCTTAATTATTTTGTTGGGATTCTTTTCAGATAGTTTCATGGCATTTCATCGCTGAGAGCTCAAATCACCACCATTCCGGAGGATATGGCTCATAGAGCATCCTCATCTTCAGAGCACATCACCTCTCAGTTTACACACACACAGAAGCTGTATCTACTATAAGTGTCCATGCATCCATAACTTATCTAGCCACCATTGTCTTGTCCTGTTGGTTTCACAATCCTTGTGTATTTTGCATATTATTTATCACACTAATCAGACAGTTGTGGTTAATGAAGGGCGGATAATTACAGTCATTAAGTGAGTATCGCATTCTTTTATAATAACCATTGGCGGATATTAGTAACGTGTTCAGCTTGCTTTCCTTGAAGATAATATAACTATCATCTCTATCGTCATAAGGTGAAAGAAATCTTGAGGAGAATATCTTCAATGGGACCATAATTACTTAGGTTGCACTGAAAGTGTGTTTCATTCACCTCCATATTACCAGCCTGAATGCTTTGTATTATTTAATCTGCGATTTACCAGCCGCTATTATCCTATTCCATTTCAAAAGCTAGATAATGTTCGTCATTTTGAAAATTGCGTCGTTATAAACTGTTGCTATACAGATAACATACTCCATCTGCAGCAAGAGTGTTCCTGTACAATTTATGCATTTATATCTGCAGACGAATCCCTGAACGCATACACATTATACACTGGTACTGAATGACGTCACTATTGATCTGTTTGTTATAACCTACCGCAGACCAACATCATGGTCGAGGAAGTTACTGTTTGTAGAATTACCGTCGTGGTGTGGCCAAATGGCCCTGGATCGAGTTCTTGAACCTGGGTCATTTTTGTGTTGTGTGGTTCCACCATAGCATATGATGTGTTTTGTGTCATCTTTCTGCTTTACATAGATTATAGCCCATTGAATGAACGTTACAGTGTAATCAATAGTGTCTAGGAGAGACCTCTAGACCTCAGAGGTGACTCCTATATGACATGATTATTGTGTAAGATGCTAGTCATGGGTATGCTATCTTTCTGGTTACAGTAGATGTTCATATATATGAAGACCATACTGGTATGGCTTATTGCCTCCAGGTTTTGCATAGTGGCATTATTGAAGCCCAGCGTCATTTAGTAGACGTGGCTAAATTAGATTTTTACCATAACTCACGCCATTCTGCAGCTTAAGGCCACCGTTTTCTGTGGACTGGTGGCGGTGGCGGATCTAATCTACTAACCATGAATGTACACAAACTATCTGTTTTACTTAATGAAATAGATTCTCAGCTGAAAGCATATGTTCTATTATCTGACTATAGAGTGCAAAAACAACCATCATTATTGAGCAACGTGATTCGTTGTGTACAATGACAAATGGTGTAATTGTTTGCATGCAGATCAACTGACTAGAGTCAGGCCATTGCAGAATAATATCACACACACTTTGAAAACTGACAAGATACAGGTGTGTTCATTGCAGAATAATATTACAGACCAGATGTGTGGTATCATTCCTTGTTCGTTTATATGTGTTTAGTCCGCTACCTCCGGTAGTGGCGTGTATACCTTTTTGGACTTGAAATGTTGATTAAATGCCAATGCCTATAAGACAATATCTATAGGACTATCTAGATTAGAATAATGGCTACATTGGTTGTATTGCAGAGCCATTTTGTTGATTTAGATTCTCTGCCACCTATTGAACATGCTAGACTATATATGCTAAATGGAGGAATCCGATCTGTAAATCAAGAACCTGACACTATCAAAATGCGTCATCTGTTAGCTGAAGTCACAATCAAATGATATAGGTCCAACACTAAGGTGACAGGCAGCAACAGCTCCCAGGCAACTAAGTTTCAAAACATTCAACAGATTACCTGTCTATTTACGTGGAAATCGAGATAATGGAAATGGGAGTTTCAAACCGCCTATACAAAGTGGGTGGAGCGTAGCTAGAAATGGGCGGGGCATATCCTGAAATGGATTGATCGATTACACATTGGCTGGCTTATATTTTAAGAGGCTCCTTTAAAACAGGTTGTATCAAGTTCACGTGGAATAGAAACCGCCTGAAAAATGATATTTTCTGATTCCTATATGTCATTCTGTTTTATACGACCAGTTCGTTTTTGGAAACATTGTTGTTGCTGTCCATTGCCAAGCCTAGGACTCAGGGGGCGTGGTGCAAATTTCTAAAATCCATACCCTCGGCTCTGCAATGTTGTTATGACCAAAGTCAGATAGGTCTCTGTTAACCTTTTGAAGAGTAAATGCTGTGATATTGATGCCGCACCACCTCATGTCTGAATTCAAAGTAACTTATGCCATAATGACAACAACATATTTATTTTTACTGGCATTGACCGAAGGGCAGAGAGCTGAAGGATTTGTCCACATCATTCTTATAGGTGTGCCATCTCTGCATGTAACTTCAAGTTATGCAGGGGTCCAGGAAATTATGACAAAATATTTTGTGTCACTGTCTGGGGGCCCTGGAAATTTGGAAGCCCTGTGCAAACGCACGTGTTGCACTGCCTTAAGATTGGCGCTGTTGTTGTCTAAGACACTAAGGCTTTTCAAACAAAACATTGGTTCCAAGATTTCCATCATCAATGAACATCATGTTATTGATGCAGCCATAGCATCGCCATGACCCGTCACCAATCACATTGTAACTTATCCACATGCCAGTCAAACTCTGTCTATCATAAGACTAGTGAACAAATTCTGCAAACACTTATAAGTCCTATTGTTTAAAATGAACATTTAACAATTTATATTATATATGTCTAACTTAAAGAACACAAACATGTTAAAACAAAACAACATAATAAAACTAATTCTATGATTTACTAAGCTCAATATTTGGTAGTGCAATTTACTTTTTATACAGCTATATACAACCATGTTTAAAAGTTAGTGTTTCAAAGTGTCATAGTCGATCAGTTTTCAGTGAATTCTCAACTAATCCTCCATCATACTGTCCTGGGCCTTTTATAGAGTTGGGCAATAGCATGTTTCCAGCACTGGTGTATTCCTGTGATTCTTATCGCACGCACGTACGCACGCACCCACACACGCACGCACGCACGCACGCACGCACGCACGCACGCACGCACGCACGCACGTACGCACGCACGCACGCACGCACGCACGCACGCACACACACACACACACACATTAAAACTCGAAATTTCACTGCAGGTTTCGCTTCAGATTACGAGTAATTTGTATATCCTTTGTCTAGCGAGGAACAAATCCTCTATGAGAATACCGTTTTCCTTTTATTCTAGTAGATTCATGCTTTCAAGCTGACTCTGGTAACCTGGATTTACATTCAGGAGTAACGGTGTTATGATAATTTTTCATAGGTTTTAACAATCCACTGTGGAACAGAATCCCTCAGATATGGCTTAAGTCTGTCATACTTGATGCAACACTAGCCTATGCCATTATTTCGAACAACAATGCAGAGATCTTACAATAACATAAGTTCCTTTAGAATCTTTTGCTGCCAGTTTTGTACCTAAATTGATGTGTCATGGTAGTAGACCTGGTCTTCAACTTTCTAATTATACACAGAAATCTCAGTGACACAATCCTGTTTCTAATATTTCAGCTGTTTACTTTACTTTATTTCCTAGCAGAAGTATGTACTTTGCCACGCTGGTTGACCGAATCATTAACATCTAACATACTGCGGCTTCCTGCTTCTATTGCAGGAAAATGCTCCAGACTATCTGTAGCGATCCTATCCAAAACCTACACGACAATCTGTCAGTGCATTCTGAGGCCTATTTTCTGAATGCTTTATCGCACTACTTTTGTTACATTTCCATATCAGCATTTACATAAACTCGGCCACTTAAAATTTATTTGACAATGTTGTCATTGTTATTATTGCACTTGTCTACTAAAACTCGGTTACTGACAAGAAGCTACTCAGCAGAAAAGTCCATTATGCTTTTTTGAGTTGCTTATCAAGAAATTATAGTTTTATTTAGTGCCTTCAGATTTCCAGTGTGGCCCATGGGATAACACCCTTATCCATGAAATCCAAATATCTAATGATGCCTATGTAGATTGTTGGGTTTTAAAAAAAGCTAATGGAGGGATCCAGTCTGTCGCTCAAGTATCTGACGCCATATTCAATTGTATCCTTTGTTTGCTGACATAACAGTCATAATGACGTATAGCTAAACATCAAATTCGAAAAGTCTGTCACGAGTGCAAAAATAGATAATTGACAAATCTACAGCTTATTTAACATTCTGTCGAATATTCTGAAACTAATTTGAATTGGAGATGTTGTTTCCATACTAAGTCAAATTACTTACAAAATATTCGACAGCTTATGTATCTAGTTACCTTGAAGTTTAGAATTTGAGAATGCAGGTGTCGAAGGCAGAGCCGTATTTCGACATGGGCTAACGGGGCTACAGTCACGGGCCCTGAAAGATAAGGGATGACACATCAAAAACAATGATCGCATTTTCCACATTGCAACTTTGAATTAATCTTAGTATCTCACTTTTAGAGTATATAATATACGCATGCTGTGGAATATTTTGCAACCAATTTGACTGCATCAGCAGCTTCCAGTCGAATTAGTTTCACAATATTAAACAGCATTTGGCGCACATGCAACGAATTTATTATAGTTGTCAGCAGCAGCAGCAGCAGCAGCAGCAGCACTTGTAGTAGTCGATTCCCTTATTGAGCCACATGATAAGGGATCCCCCACAACTAATTAGCCCTGGGCCACACATATGCTTAATCAGGCTCTGTTCAAATTGGTTATCACATGTTTGTAATTTCAATAAAGGAGAAAGATGCATTCAGTCACAGATTAAATGTTGTAGGTGGGTGTTGGGTGGGGTACTATGCGTGAAAATAATGTGCAACATATGCGTGGAGGGCAGGTAATAAAATAAAATAAAACAACAACACTGTTAAAGCAGATGTCTGAATATTTGTAAGGTATCAATGTTGTATTTTTTTTTATCAAAAAGCCCCTAATTTGTTCAATAAAACCAAAATCATAGTAATTAGCACCATGTAAACAGCAGATCTCAAAGTTGGCAGTCGTTCACACTAGAGAGGTTATCCGGGATTAAGTCTCTAGTGAGATCACAGACTTACAGCGGTACTGCCTGGCACAATGCAGATAATAATTTACAAGATGATGAAATACGAGGTGAGTTTACCCCCCCCCCCCCAGTATAGTAGCTACAGTAGCTACTATCAGGTAAATGCTATGATATGCATGCATCCTTTCACCTAAACGCACTAACTGGTACTGGTTCTAAGGTGTCCAAGTTAAAACTTAAAATACCACAGTGTTCTATGAGGGTGAGTTTACACCAATAGTGGATTAACTTCTCGAGCTACTAGAGGAGTGCCTAAACGGCTAGAATACGTACATGATTTAACCCTGCAATGAGGCAGGTTTGACTTAATCCTGCTATGAGGCAGGTTTGACATAACCGTGCTATGAGGCAGGGTTGACATAACTGTGCTATGAGGCAGGTTTGACGTAGCCCTGCTATGAGGCAGGTTTGACATAACCGTGCTTTGAAGCAGGTTTGACATAACCGTGCTATGAGGCAGGGTTGACATAACTGTGCTATGAAGCAGGTTTGACATAACCGTGCTATGAGGCAGGGTTAAGGCAAGCAAGTCACATGAGAAACTGACAGGGCACACAAAACACTGACAGCTCTCGTACTGAAATCGTCTGATAGGCTGATTGCATCCGGTACGTAGGCTGACGTCATAACAAATTACGTCATGAATGGCATATTATAGTCTGTATTTAAAAAAAACCCCGGTCTGTCACGTTGTACAAATTGTATGTCTTAGCTATTAAATAAAGATTCTGTTGAATATTTTGAAACTAATTTGACTAGAAGAGTCAGATTAATAAAGAATTTGCCAGTTCCTGTCTGTAAGCGATTGTTAAGTAAAAGAGCAATTTTGAAAGGACAAGTATGATGCAATAAAAGCAAATTTATACGTATCCAAATTTCCGGGTCCATTACATGTGCATGACATCAGACATAGCAAGTCCACAGCAAAGCTTATTATCTTATCTGTATTACATAGCAAATACACAACTTCATCACCGCACCACATAGACATGATTATGACATCAATAAATTATTTCATCATATAAACACGTGTCTCTAACCGTTTACTATTACATTATGGTAATATGACGATGAAGTCTTGATTGGTTGATGGAATCAATACATGAACTGGTTAATATCAGTATCCCAACACCCCAGTAGTCCGATAGCCCAGTAGTCTGACAACCCAGTCATTCGACAAACCAGTAGTCCAACAGCCCACTAGGCCGACATCTCAGTAGTCCGATAGCACAGTAGTCCGACAGCACAGTAGTCCAACATCCCAGTAGTATGAACACTCAGTAGTCCGATGGCACAGTAGTCTGACATCCCAGTAGTCCGACATCCCAGTAGTACGACAGCCCAGTAGACTGAGAACACAGTAGTCCGATAGCACAGTAGTTCGACAACCTAGTAATCCGACAGCACACTAGTCCGACAACCCAATAGTGTGACAGAGCAGCAAATTTACTAAACCCAGTATTTGATTTGATTTAAACATACCTTATTGCACGAAAATGTACAATGGGATCGGGTACAAGTTATTCCGACTTAGATAAACCTTCTCCCAACAGAATTATTACTAGGTAGCATATACAGATAAAGTGTATATAAGAACATAATGAAAGGAGAAACATATAAGGACTAGACGCATACCAGAATAAAAGCATTGTGAGAAAATGGAAATGAGGAGAGAGAAAGACAAATGAGGTGGGGGAGAGAGAGCGAGAGAGAGAGAGAGAGAGAGAGAGAGAGAGAGAGAGAGAGAGATCTTTGGTTACTTGCACTTGAAAGCAAGAGTACATACTAAGATATTATTATTATTATTATTATTATTATTATTATTATTATTATTATTATTATTATTATGGTGTTACATCTTTTAGTCATTTGGTGCATGATTTTATTAAGAATTTCAATATATTTGCTCATTGAGTGTCCATCTGCAGGCCATGAGAAGACTGTTTCCGAAATGTATCACTGGAACGACTGACTTGGTTACCAGTCTGGTCGTTCCAGTGGTAAATCCTTGAAAGTCATCATCTCCTGAGACGCAAGTGGGCATCCGTCGAGATATCTGCAGAGGAAATTATATAAGTATATTTAGTCATTGCACAGTTACTTGGTTGGTGTCAATCGCACGCTACATATCGAGGAATATCGTGCATGATTATTGGTGTCTTGTGAATAAGAATGTATTTGTGTTTCCTTAGTACCAACTAAAATTTACCAGTTGCATGATTATAATTTTTAATTGAGCTGAAAATATTTTTGTTGTGAACAATAGATAGTGATGCATCCCCTTTGCATAACAGTGCACATGCCAGTGGTTCAAAATGATGTAGCTGTTGAAATAAATGTGTTCGTTGTACGGTATAATAAGGACAATATAGATGGAAGTGTACTACATCTTCTGCCCCAGTTCTACAGAAACAATATGGAGACGGAAATAACCCTACCTTATGTAAAACCCAGTTAGCTGATAACCCAATCGTCCAACAATAGATATGCAATAGTCGATAAAATGGTTCAACGGAGGACTATTAATTGTGACAGGGTATGCAACGCAGTGTAGGCATATTGGAATAGTGTGTATATGTGTGCGAACATACATGTTCATGCTCACACACGCACAAATACATATGCACGCATGCATGTTTACGCACTCACTCATGCGCGCACATGAAAAATATAGGGATAATGCTACAGTATGTTATGTAATAGTAGACTGTGGTAAAGTACGTTATGTTATATTAAAGGCTGGGTGGACTGACTAAAGAAAGAATATGTTGTAATTTTTAAAGTACAAATTGTGACCAGGTATGTTAGGATTAATATTTAAGCAATTTCTTGCAGTTATTTTGAAATCCAAGATGGCCGCTAAATAAATTGACCTATCCAATATCTCTTTAGGAGAGTTGAAGTCTACCACACTAGGATTGTTTCACAAAAATCATGTTGAAATTATGCCATTGATATGGGGTTGTAGTATTTTATCTAAAGGATTTCCTGAAATAGTTCATCAGGTTGTATGAATTGTATGTCTTTACTATTTAATAAACATGCTATGAATACTTTGAAACTAATTTGACTGGGCGCTGTAGCTGCCATTGGCAGCAAGTGTAGCTCGCGGGGTAGCATCGGGCCATTCCGGTGTCTGGTGTTGACTTGCCTCATCGCATGTACACGACGAGTGATAACGCTGACTAGCTCCCGGTCTCGGGGTTACGGATCCCATGCGACACTGCCCTACGGGTAACAAAGATTGGCTCCTAAGGCCGGTGGAACTCAATCATTCCGGTGGGGCCGTACGACCATCATCGCGGACATTAAACACCACAGTATCATCCCATGAGTTTGTGTCACCGGTATGCCTGTCCATAGCAATTTTGAGATCTATGGACTTACAAGATTTTGAAGGTGACCTAAAGTAAAAATAATTAATATATATCTCTTATACAAGTTGGTGAGATATAATATTATTAGAATATTACATAACATAGAACAGCCATGTGAACCTTTAAATGTGGAGTCACCGGAGGTACCACACAGACTCGCAGGTCCGCAGAGGTACCCGTACAAAGGAGGCCCCCGCATACGATATCACTAATTAACTTAATATAAGTTATTATACCTCTAAACTGAAAAGGAAGAAGAGAAAGAAACTCTTGAGTGGCGAGAGGCTGTGTGCCTCACGCGGGCATTACTCCTAGTGCTGAATTCTTGGGTGAGGAGTTGTAGCTTCGCGCATGCCACCGTCACTGGATCCTTGCGAGAGGTAAGTACCTCGCGCGGGCCTCCGGCGAAGGAAAATGCTGCCACCGCAGAAGCGGAGGGACAGAGATGGCCACAAAAGCGGCCATCCTGTGTTCAAACAAAAAGTGCTGCAAAGAAAAGACCATCCTAGTGAATTATAACTAAAAGTGATGTGTGCTGTTTTACGTGAAGGCGAGACAAGCGATGCCGTAGGATTCCCAAGTCACTGTCTTATGTAGTTCCAAAGAGGCTGTATTAGTAGGCGCCACTCTTATTTATGCGGGCCTTCTTCTATTCCTAACCTATCATTTTAGGTGTTGAAAGACAAGAATTAGTTTAGGCCGCAAATGGCGGGTACGCTACCTAGCTTTAGATACGGCTGTCAGTGAGAGCAGACACCCCAAGGCATCAGTGCTCAAGACAGTATGCGTACATGTTACTTTGCAAGATTTCCGAGTTTGATGAGAGTCCAGACATCATGCTCCGTAACCACATAAAACATCATAGGATGATGGCTACCTTTTTACACAAGCAAATTTATTCCAACTGGACTGTCATTACGGTGAGGATTGGAGAGACGGATATCCCATGTAAATGTCCTTCCCGCAATGGCGTGGCAGATTCCATCATCTTGCACAGACATTTGTACAGAATTAGGTCGAGACACATATCTCGTCCGTCACCAATCCTATGGAGCTAAGTTATTGACCTAACATTAGGTTTATATCCAAGTTGCCTAGATATGCACTGCGGTGCGGGATATCTATCCTAAGAGAGACAAAGAGATATAATAATAATAAGAATAGTAATAATAATAATAATAATAATAATAATAATAATAATAATAATAATAATAATAATAATAATAATAATAATAATGTTTTTGCAGTGCTTCCTACCTTGGCAAGGGTAACTAACTAATAAGTATCTTAAGATACGGGGGCGGTGTATGTGACACCGTACCTTGGCCATCACTGCTCGGAAACCTCTTACAGTTTCCCAGAGTCGGATCAGCCCACGGTAAGGATAGGGACGTCCAAACAATTAAGAAGCCATAAGGCCTAGTGGAACATGAAGAGAGACAATAACTTTATAGATATGAGGACATATAGGTAAATTGGCTAATTTTACACAACCTTGCCGGAGTGCGGTGCCAGATTATCGCAACTACCGGAAAAGAGGCGTACACTATGTGTCTCCTAACGAAGAAATTGTCGCTAATCATATTAAACCTATCCTATCAAGCTGAATAGTCAGGTTTAGTCGGTAGCATGCCAGGCTAAACAGAGTTATAGCACGGACAACTACCTCAGTGAAAAATTGTTGGTCGCGGGAGAAGGTGATGCATATATAAATGTTGCTGTGTAGTGTTTCCTACATGCACTGCAGTCCTAGGTTTTCTACAAATAAACAAAACATATCAACGAATGGCTACTAGCCATATACAAAACTAACCAAGTACAAGTAATAACAATGTGAATTGATCAGAATAACAATAATCGTACAGGTTGATAGACCTATTACGGTGCGGTTAGTGAAAACACCTTACAGTAAATAAAAATAACTATGAACAGATAAAGAAATTATAACTAGCAATCCTAAGACCATTACGGTGCCTTTTAGTCATCAGGACCGTTTACAAAGATGAGATCCAATCATTAAAGTTGTTATTAACAGAATAATTAAAGATGTTAAGTATAGTTACCTGAATAGTCGGTAGCCATTCTTAAGGACAGGCTATCGTGTTACTGAAATTGATACGTCACCGTTGGTGTGACGTGAGTCGACACGTTCTCTGGAAGCTGGAAGAGTTTCCGCATGTAGATTCCCGCAGACAGGATTCCCACATGCTAATCCAGGACGAGAGCAGTGCGAACTCAGGATGGTAAGCACAATATAAGAATGTCTAACGAACGGTCAGTAAGTTCTACGATAACATTACTGCAATGAGAACGGTTCCCGTTCAATGATGGTAAATATGAAACCCGTTAACAGGGGGGTGGGGGGATGGGGGGGGGGCGGGGGTTTACTACTGTTGAAGATACATAACTAAGCTTAATGGTGTGAGGTGCACCAAATAGCTCTAGAGGCACACCGGGCAATGTTTACTTGGCTGCGGTCAAAACATAAATCAGGACACACACGACATGCAGTGTGGTGGTTGAAGATCCACTTTTCGGCGTGGCTGGCAGATCCAGTGAGTTATCCACTGAGGAACATCGCCGCTCTACGTCACGTAGAATTACATAACTGGCCCGCTAGGGCTCACCGCAAGAACAGTTCCTTATAGATGGTAATTAAAATAGGAACATATTTAAGTTCTAAAGTTCTTAATGCGGTGAGACGGGAACTGCTTTGCTGCGGGCTGATCTGTAAACCTCTTGACACCGAGATGATGTATAAATCTGTCTTCGGTTGTTTCGTCAGGTTCCCATATGTTGGGCAGCTCCCAACTGATCGGCCACAGGCCGACGATGCTCCCGATCTTCAGAAATCATCCCCTTTTTATACTCATGGTGACGTCGTAACTGGCGCACTGTAATCCTGTGACGTGTACACAATTATCTAAATATCATGATAGATATAGATGTGAAGATGACGTAGTGAGTCACGTGTTACACAAATCACTGATTATATAGCTATATATATATATACGCGATTACGACGTTATGGAAATATTTTGAGCATAATTAGAAGTGGGAAACCGGCGATAACTCAGCCATTTCTGAACCGATTTTAAAACGGTTTGCAGATTTAAAAAAGCCCGTCGAAAGCTGGCCTTGATCGATGCCGGATTCGACGGAAACGAGCAAGTATAAAGAATTACAATGCACCTGCTCGGTACACTAAAAGCGCTACCCGCTCTTGGACGCGCTACATGTGCTCTGTCAATGCATCGGCTATCGCGCATGCGCGCTACGCGTTTCAATGAACTTTGTCGTTTTTACGACGAAATTCCTCTCCCATAGGCCCACATATGCTTATGGCTCTACCCAGGGGTGCGCATTCATGGAACGAATCCAGGACCGGCGGCGCGTACCCTGCTTAGCTGGTATGGCTGGTATCCGACCGGTAGATCCGAACTACACCACCCCTCCGTGGCAAACGATCATGCACCGTGGATCGACGCACAGATGCGTGCTAGGCGGGAATTATAGACTTCCCGGGTAGGCGCATGGCCGGAGAGAAGTAGTGACGCAATAGACGCTGTTATGAGAGAAAGAGCACATAGCGGTTCTGAAGAGGAGAAGGGAGGCATACTTTTAGTTTTAATTTTTGACCTGGAATTATTTTTCCAGGTCTTTACCTCTTTTTTTTTTTGCTTTTAATATTTTGGTGTGTGCTTAATTAATCTGTATTCATTATTTTAGACAGTGATCCTAAAACAATAGCTCGCATGGGTGTTCTTTGGATGCGGATGATTTGATTTTGATTTGATTTAAACATATTTTATTGTAACAATTGCACAATGGGATCGGGCACAAGTTCTTATAACTTAGATTTGCCCTCTCCCTACAGAATTATTATAAGCAGCCAATGATTGAGAACACTAAACCGAGGTGAGAGAGAAACAATAAATTAAGAGGTGAGAGAGAGAGAGAGAGAGAGAGAGAGAGAGAGAGAGAGAGAGAGAGAGAGAGAGAGAGCGGGAGGGAGGGAGGGAGGGAGGTAGGGAGGGAGAGAGAGAGAGAGAGAGAGAGAGAGAGAGAGAGAGCGAGAGAGAGAAAGAGAGAGAGAGAGAGAGAGAGAGAGAGAGAGAGATGTAAGGGAGAAAAACGATGTAATCAGATTAAAAAAGAATAGGAAAGAAAAGAACAGCTCCTTCAAACACTCTCATTGTCGGATAGCTTTTAGCCATTAATATAATAGGTTAAACAATACGAATAATTGAATTAACAGACCATATTCATGGTTATTCCAGACCGTCGTCATTTACCCCGTTTACCCACCCCAACCCTTCCTCTCAACTCCCACCATGCTTTCACCAGGTCTTCTCTTCTCGTTTCTTACAGGATGCGGATAATCATTATCTCCGCAGAGAACACCCAAGCTCCAACGTACCGTAATTAATAAGGTCTAAGATAATAATATAATATAAAAATATAAAAAGATAAACCATATATAATAATATACATTAAATTTCCACGTAACATACCCTTATAGGGTATTGATTGGTATATAATTACCTTGCGCATCCTGGGTAAGTAAATGGATGAGCAAATATATATATTGATTAAAGTGTGTATATGCAACCCGTTCGTGCGGATCCGCATGGGTAGCTCTTGCTAACCCCATAACCGTCCTGACATCCTAAGACAGGAAGAAAAATAATAAGAAAAATAAGATATAATAATAAGTCAAAAAGCTAGTTTATCAGGCAGCCCCAGCATAGCTGAGACTGCATGACAGGATTATGACATTATTGCACTGCTGTGTGTTGCATACTTTACGTCGCACACGACGGTCTTGCAACACATGAGACAGCAGTGCTCATTTATGTGTGAGCCACAGCTGGGCAAGCATGTTGCGCAGCTGCGTAGGGTAACCATAGTTATCCTAGGGACGGGATTCAATTGATCTAACATATAAAATAATAAGAAAAGTATTTCAAAAATAATAAAAAGTAAGTTTCCACGAGTCGCACCACAGATATATTCTACTGTAAACTTTGAGCAAGAATGATCACACCTCCACCGAAAAATTTCCCCATCCAGTCTGGGTTCCACGACTGGTGGTGGTTGGTCGTGGTGGATGGACTTCTACTGCTGAAATGTCTGAAGTGATTATTGCGGGAATATTTGGCACAGTGTTTATAGTGTCTATGTCTCCGTCGGTGGTAGTTACTGCGGGCGTAGTCATGCACCGCTGCGATGGTGGTGGTCCTGACTGGCATAGTGATGCTTGGCGTGGCTGGTGCGGTGATGGTCGGCGTGGTTGCTGCTGTTGCGGTGGTGGCGAGTGTGGTGAGCCATATTGCAGGTCGAGGTAGTGATGCCAGAGCTGCAATGGTCTGTGACAGCAATTTCCGTGTTTTAGCATACTTCAGGAGTCGACTTGCAGTGACATTTGGCACGGGCTGTATGTCTTGAGTGTGCGTGATTCGCTTCCTCCCCGTGTACGGACGATCCGATGTGGTGCCCTTTCTGATTGCCGGACTGGATTTTGCGGAGGACTTCTGCTTCTTACTCGCTTTCATGACCTGTGTTGACGTGGTAACAGGTTGTGGCACAGTGCTAACTGTGGCGACTAATGGTTGAAACTCATGTTGGGTTGCTGATACGGTTGCTAGTGTGACCGCGCAATGACGATGGCTAATGGGATGTCTGCATGTTGTGTTCTTCGTGCGGGCCATTTTCCCGGTCGGAAGTACTTTAACTGGTAGCTGAGATTCGAAACTGGTGGCTAGATCGGTACAATCTTCACTTTCTTCACCAGGAACTAATGTCACTTCCAAAACGCGGTGCTTATGACGGAGCGTGTGCGTTACTCCGTAACGGATGGCTGTGGAGAGATACCTACACGTCACACAGAAGGCTGTCTGGAGACGATGGTCCTTGTTGATATGAAGAGTGAGGTCGGAATTTCGCGTAAAAGTTCGGGTACATGGGTCTCTACTAGCCAATAACGAACTGCACAGGAACCTCTTCAGGGCTGGTATCGATTCTTCAGATGAATTCGACAACGCTAAGTCTTCAAGGAGTGACATCTCCTCCCCGCATAGTAGCTGTGGTGCGGGTACGTAATCCCTTGTGTTGAGTTTTGACCGGAAGATGAAGTTTCAGAGCGCGCTTCCCCTTTTTATATGATTTAGTGACCTCACTGATTGGCGGATGACCACACCTGGAAGTTTGAAGATGATTCGGTCCTGCCCTATATGGAAAGTTTTTCACTTTCCTATTCTCGGCGTTAAGGGATTAATTCCTCCCATATAAAGGGAGTACTTTTAATTATAGGAAGAATGCCTCATTAACCTCGTCTTATTTTTGCGTATTCGCAAGTCTCTGATCAACGTAAAAACCTGGTACTACTTATTCCCCTGGAGCATCACCTTTTAATTAGCTTGAAGTGGTTTCGCAGATTGGATACTTATAAACTCGCCTGTCTTAATTTCAGGCTGAAGTGCCCGATGGGTGTGTGTGAGAGTGGTGACGTCAGCGGCCGACGCCCCGACTCACCCTCGTCACTCCTCCATCCCACTGTGGTAGTAGTATATTTCGGCGACTCTTTTGTTTATGGCCTTGTCATCCAATTTTTACTGCAAATGATAAGTAGAAGTCACATGTCTCTTGTTTAAACACATGGTTGATTAGAAATTGTAATTATGTATTGTGTACGTTTTTGTACGTACTAGATACGGGTTTTTTAAATGGTGGATCATTGATGTTAAAAATACATCCCTATGTTGTGAAAGGTGTAAACATATATGTTTGATCCCCTGTTCCTTGAAACAACATCAACGTTGTGCGCGAGTTCTTTTATCATGCGCTAGACTGGTCCGTACATATGTATTTTCCAACCAATGTTGATGTGTGGCTGGAATTGCAAGTAAGAGAATTTTTGAAATTCTCTGCTTGATTATACTGTCGGATTTTCGATGCCGCTTTACCGTCCCGTGAACTAATGATTGGTATACACGGTAGGGCAGCTGTGCTCTTAAT
Organism: Chaetoderma sp. LZ-2023a; assembly: GCA_034401795.1. NCBI lineage: Eukaryota > Metazoa > Mollusca > Caudofoveata > Chaetodermatida > Chaetodermatidae > Chaetoderma > Chaetoderma sp. LZ-2023a. The sequence continues at coordinate 155,281,786 of CM067373.1, forward strand.
CAAACACATGACAGTAAAGCTGTATGTAGTTTGATGTGTGGTTTAAACAGTTCTATTCTCCCGGTAAATTAACGTTACAACCCAGCCGAGCTAGCTGTTTTTTCTGAGCAGGAGGGCTGCCAAGCATCCTCCCATATGGGTAGGACTAGCTCCGTCCCTGCCTAAACCAGGCACATTAATATTAATAATAATGACTAAATTACAATACAGCTCGGAAATGAGTGCACACAGTTTTACGATTTACAATGCCGTCGTTTGGAGATTGTGAATACAGTCAACCTGAGTGTCTGTGTTTCTGTCTGTTTCTTTGGTGAAAATTGATTGATACGCGTGGCTGGTTATCTGTGGATGAGTCTTGTGCTGTGGTAAAATGTGACGTTTTTATTGCAGCGGTGCGGTGTCAACTTTATCGAACCTTGCTGGTATTTCGCTCTGTAATGGCTGAGCCCGTGGGCGAGACAGAGTTATTTTAGAGTGCGGATGACCTGTAGGATGCTGGTGTGGTAACTTTGATCAATCCATTATCGAATTCAACTTTTTTAGAAGGTGTATGCGGGAGAAATGTTGGCTGGTGTTGTTGATGCTAGTGAACTGTTGTAGGGAAATCCAGGCTGCTGTATGATGCTAATGTTATGCAAGATGGGCGTATTCCAGTTTTCCATGCAGGTGAATGCCGAGTCTGTTGCTATTGCGGTGAGTCGGGCTGCGGTGAATAATTCATCGCATCTTGTACGGATGGATTTGTTGCGGATATTTTTATCTCTCTAATGGTGATAAATTAAAACCGATAGGTGCTGCTAAACGATGTTGTTGCCGATGCTGAATGTCTCCGTTATGCTGAGTATAACCGAGTATGTGGGTGATATGCACGCAATGATGAATTGACGTACCCAGTCCTGAAAGCAAGTGTGTTCTGCATATGATTGATGGTTTGTCTGAGGTGTGATGGCCTGACTGCTCACGGGGGAGTATGGTGGGCCACAATGGAGAGGGTGGTTGTTGGTCAGTGCAGTGGGTGATGCCACCTCCTCAGTAGCAGCAGTCGCTCTCATATCTGAAGATTGACGGTCAACAGACGATGAGTGGAGTGTGAAATGGACCGGGTCGATGATGTCCAAACTTGGTGTATAGATAAGGGACGCCAGTTGGAGCGGGGGCATTGGTGCGGTATTGGATAAGGGTTCCACTTGGTTGGAGAGTGGTCCGGCGATTTCGGGGCATGGTCGGGTACATCGAGTTGTGGGTTTTCCGGTTCTAGACACACCAAGGCTTCATCCAGCCTCTTCACTTCTGTGCTATTCATCATATGTTCCACTCCACAGGAAGCATGCCTTGGGTCAGCCTCGGCTTTCGCTTGAGGTAACTCTATGATCGGGTGGGGTGGGGTGTGGGGTGGGGGGGGGTGGGGGTGGGTATAGCATGAAGTGGGTGGGAGTGGGAAGAGATCGGTGGCCCAGCTTTTCCATCTAGTCCCTTGGACAAAACAAAACGAAAAGTTCTTCAGATATGGCTTCCCAGATCGAGTAGACCTGTGCTGAGGATGGAGAGGGCGAGTACGTATCTTGTCATCGTGCTCAGCGTTAGCCGCTTGTTCACTGGTGTTCAGGTGCTCTACGCTAATTGTGGGAATACTGCTTTCCATAGAAATTTCTGTCTGGATGCCGGTGTCACGAGAAACGTCCATCCCGAGCTCTGGTGCTGGGTCGTCACAGACACACTATTTAAGCCAATCGAAGTTGATGACTGAGGTCAGGCCATCCGAAGCATGGATAATGTAGGTCATGTCCGACATCTTACCTACTACCACATAAGGGCCTTTCCACTGGTAACTCAGTTTACTTGGCACGTTTGCAGATCGTCATGAATCGTGTAACTATACCATCCTTCCTGCTTCATACGGATTTCCATGCACTCTCTGGTCGTGCCATGTCCTTTGCCGCTGGTGTGCAGTGGATAATGATGCTCTCACTAACTCATGGGCCTGTTCTATCCGTTGCCGCAAGAGTTCAACATAGAGAGATGGTGAATTCTTCTCTCCTGCTATCCGAGGCATAGCCGGATCCAGGGGTAAGGCTAATTCATGGCCTAACATTAACCGCGCAGGGGTATAACCCATGCTGGAATGTACTGAAGTGTGGTAAGCCATGAGTACATATGGGAGTCTTAAATACCAATCTCTACAATCAAGGCATGCTTCCTTCGTCAACATTTCCACCAGGGTGCGGTTGAAGCGTTCCACCATACCGTCGCTAAATAGTATTAAGGATGGTGGCTACCTAATACTATGCACCTTTTGGCCTTTCCCGGCGGGGTCTGTCTTCATCACGAGACGTCGCCCAGTACCTTGCGCAGGAATGCAGCCTAGGCTAGGTGCCATTCCCGTATATGCATGTGAGATTAAGGAGCCTATCCCTCTTTTCTTAGTTTCATAGTTCTTGTTTTGACGATGTGAAACAATTTGCAGAGCTCCGATATGAGCCAGCTCTCAAAAGTACTTCATTGATCGGAGTGTAGTTCATAGGGCATACCGAAATGGCAGAACACATTGCCTGCCAGAACCTCCGCTATGCTGGATGCCTCCTGGTATGGCAAAGCAAATGCTTCTACCCACTTCATAAAATAATCTTGCAATACGAGGATGTATTTATTTCCATCCCCCGTCATATTCAAGGGTCCGAGCACATCAATAGCCACTCGCTCCCATGGTGCACCAACTGTCTTGATTTGAAGAGGTGCGTAGTGATGCTGGCCAACAGCGCGTTTTTGGCATGGGATACATTTGGCAACCCATGCCTTTACACTATCGCGAATCCCGATCCAGTGGAATCTCTGTTTGATGCGGGTAATGGCCCTCTCCATGGCCAGATGTCCGGTGTTATCATGTAGTTTTTGTAGTATAATATTACGATAACTTTCCGGGATTACCAGACTGTTGTTGATATAGAGAACGTTGTTGTTGAGATGACATTCTTCAAACTACTGGTAACAATATTTAGCCGTGGTGGATAACAGCATTACCAATTCCTTAGGAGGACGTACCCCTCCTGGATCCATGCGTATATGTTTCATGTGTGCGCATCTGTTGCTTGGTCATGTGCGATTTTCTCCGGATTCCACTCTGCGCACCGCAATTCGGGGAACTCCGGAGATGGCTGTGTTGACTGTGTCACAGTGGCAGCCTCTTCGTGTTCAGCTTCCGCGCCGATTCTGCTGAGGGTGTCGGCATTCCCATGCAATTTGCTGGGACTGTGAACAACGTTAAAATTATAGGCCTGCAGTGATTCCTGCCATCTCGCTACCTGGCCCTCCGGATTTTTAAGGTTTCTGAGCAGCATAGTGAGGCATGGTCTGCACGGAGTGTAAATGGGCAGCCGTACAGAAAGTGTTTATAGTACTTGACGAAATGTACCACCGCAAGTACTTCTCACTTCGTGGTCGCGTATCTTTTTTCTGTTTTATTTAGAGTACGTGAACCATAACCCAACACCTGCTCTGTTCCATCCTCCGTGACCTGAGATAGAACCGCGCCAATAGCGTAAGCCGACGCATCAGTGTCCAAGATGAAATCAAGGTTTGGATTAGGATGAGTAAGAATAGGGGCGGTCGTCAAGAGTTCCTTCAATGCCCTGTGTGATGTGTGATGTCACATGATATGTGTGACATCACACTATTGATGTAATATATAGGTGAGGGGATTGAAATTGAAGAAGTTAAATAGGTCATTCATCCTATCCCACACACACGCACGCACGCACGCACGCACGCACGCACGCACGCACGCACGCACGCACGCACGCACGTCCGCACGCACGCACGCACGCACGAACGCCCGCACGCACGCACGCACGCACGCACGCACGCACGCACACACGCACACACACACACACACAATCACCTACTAATCCCGTCCCTTCCCCCCTTCCCACTTACCACGCCCCTCATTAGTTCGGTGGACATCCTCATTCACACGGTCAATTTGACTGCTAGGGATGTTGGTATATGATTAATGCAGACAAGACCTGATGTTGTAATTTTGACATTGGGTCATGAAATCCTACTTTACAACGCAATCTCATATTAATAATATCCGGTGACAACTATTTACGCTTTGACCTATAATTAGTTCACCGCGCGCATAGCTCATTGAAAGGCAATCAGCTGGCAATATACATTCTTGAAATTGATATACAGCCACATTACACATGTCGTCTGCTAGGCATAGAAATATAGGGCATGTATGTCTGACTTAAATTAGTAAATTAATTATAGGCTCATGTCATCCAAATTAGTGTTCTGAGATTTTCTCCTCTAGAAAACCCTATTAAAACTCGTTAGGATAGGGCACACTACATATCCGCGGATTATATTATTGTGGCACCTTTATACATCTCAATTTGTGTGTTCATTTCAACAATGACCCAAAAATCAGAGGTGACTCTCTGTGGACTACGATGACATTAATTCGTTACTGACCATCAGGTGGTCAAGATGCCGCATATGACTACATAATTGTGGAACCTGAATTCGCCTTGTTGATCGGTGTGGTCCAGATATATAGGCCGATAGCATGACAGCTACTGTACACATTTTTTTCACTTTGAACTGTCACCGTCTTGCCATATCTGTCAGTTATCCAGTCGGAGGATGAAATCCGGTCTAGAGGAGCAGCCTTGGTGACGCTTTAATGGTCGAATCGGGCATAAGACATTCATGAAGCCAGTCCCGATCAGTGGGAATCTTGTTAATGGTGGTCTAGGGCGAAGATGACTGTCACATCAAGAGCTTGTGGAACTATATTAGTCATCGTGGAACTGTGGTCCAATGACTGAAATTGACTGACTCATTGAATCTCCTGGAAATCATCATGAATTCGTCAATACGAAGGTACCTTAAATTCGAAAGTTAAAGCACTATTTACCAGCCGGTATTCATAATGTGTGCTACTTCTGCTCTGTTAGGATTACATTAAATTATTGATATGATTGCCTGATTGATTAACTTGGTCAAACCATGGGTCCATTAAATAGACTTCTGTTCGAACTAATTAATCAATTAGCCAATCAATAAAATTTTCAGAACCAGATATTAGTATTAATGAAATATGTCATCTAATCAACCTACTTATTATCATACCACTCTGATCGTATTGTCTATTATTTGATTAATCATCCATGTCATATATGATATCACACCTGCGTTTTGCTATCTATTATGTTTGATGCGCGCATGCGATTATAAATGTTTAAATAGCACCTCAATGACTGCCTTTCAAAATTATACTTAACCCCATTACTGATTCTTCCTGACTTGAGCAGTTTCAGGTGTCAGTCGAACTCTTCTCTCACCATTTTTTGTACGAATTAATTGACGTATATCTGTCAATAAGAATGTCATTGTTTTAACCTCCAACATAGGATGAGGGTATGACATTCAAATTGTCAGAGATCTGTCAAACAGGTTTGAAACTGCTGGCGTAAGGCGGGTCCGGACTTTACACACTTGCTGTTTGAAGATCATAGAGGGACCTGGTCATAAGTGCGTATGCTTTACTAGACTTTCTCTTATCTAATAGAGGTCTTTGGTCTTGGTAAATTGGTGCCAAAGCAAACCAGTCATCTCTGATTCTTGATCAAAATTAAATCTTGATATTTTCGGTGTCAAAGGGTTAAAATTAGGTCAAGCGTCAGAAACATGCTTAGCCTCTGTAGTAAGGCCTAAGTTACATAGTGCCATACCAGAGATCATCTTTTAGTGGTCAAGGTAACCATATATCCTGCTAAACTGTATATCTGTAAGTCTGAATCCGGTCAAGTCCATCAATCCATACCATCGTACACTCCAGCAAAGCCGGCCATAAGTCCATCCACTCAATTTTGTTCAATAGCTCAGTCTACTGGAATATCAACCCTGTCTAAGACTTTGAATCAACGAGAATATCACCAAGCCATTTGGGTGTCATGTAGGTTGAATCTTCATGTTTAATTGCCAACTTTATAATTGATCAGTGTAAAATTTGGTGCTTATTGTTGACAATCATTTTGGGTTTCAGTTGGTCAGATAATCAACTTATATATTAACTCGAATATTGCGTTCTGTTGGATATTTGGCGCCTAGTTTTTGCCATGATTGTGAGCTTTATCATTCTAGGTCATGACCTCAAGCTGACCCCAGGTCATAAACTAATCTTTTTCGCCTAGAGATTCCAGCTTACCCTGATTGGAACCTTCACACTCACTCGTCCACTCGAATGGTCGATCTTTTCGGTGATCTTATTCAAGGGTGAAGTAATCTCGCTAAAGTGACGGATGCACCGACGATAGTACTGGCATAAGCCGAGAAAACTCTGAGTTTCTGTGATTGAAGAGGCCGTTGGCCACTCTGCTACTGCCTTTGTTTTTGAAGGCTGAGTAGCCACTCCATCACCAGATATGACATGTCCCAGGAGCTCGACGCTCTGTCTGAAGAGATTACATTTCTTTGGCTCGAGCTTTAGGTTAGCCGTGCGGAATCTGGATAATATGGCATCCAAGTTGGTTAAGGTTTGCTCAAATGTTGAACCAAAGACTATTACATCGTCAGTGTACCACAGATAGATTTCCCATTGTAGGGTGGTTAATACCTGCTCAATGAGATGCTCAAAAGTTATTGGAGTGTTGCACAAGCCATAGGGCATCTTGCAGAATTGAAAGAGACCGTCCTTACATACGAATGCAGTTTTTCCATGTCAGCTTCATCCATTGCTACTTGAAAGTACCCACTAGCTAAATCAAGTGTGCAAGACCACTTGGCTCCGTACAAAGAATCCAATGCCTGATCTATTCGAGGTAATGGATATGCGTCTTTGACGCTAAGATGATTAAGGCAGTGGTAGTCTATACAAAACCGCAAGGATCTGTCCTTTTTGCCTGCTGGTACTATGGGGCTGGTCCATGGAGATGCTGATGGTTCTATAATACCGGTCTGCAACATGTCATTAACTTGTCGATGCGCTTCCGCGCTTCCGCTTCCTTATGGATGGGAAGATGTCATACCAGTTGTCGTACTGGGAGATTATTTCCCGTATCGATGGAGTGTCACACAAGATGGGTCTCTCTGAGATGCATGTCTCCTGATGAGAAACTATCACAGTATTTATAAAGTAATTTCCGTACTTGATGTTTTTGAGATTGTAGTAATCCTACTGTGGCATGTAAGTACAAATCATGTAAATGTTCAGGAAGATCATCAGTCAGTTCTGTAGGTGCGGTGTTATTTGTTGGTGTTTCCAAAGAGATTACATCCACCAACTGGCCACAACGGACTCCTGGTTCAAGAGTTATAGGGTCTGCTATGCCATTGAACACCCGAAATAGTATATGTTCTTTGTTGATGGTATCCACGATCATAAGGGATTTGCGCATTGTGAAGCGATCATGTAGTCGGGGTCAGATTCCAGCATGGTGATGTGTGTGTTGTTTCATAACTGTGGTGCGGTGGCCCACAAGATCTGTTCCTGTCCCGGCTCAACTGTGGCTGTACTTGCACGTATTACTGCACATGTGTCATATAATGACGATTCCAGTCCAAGACATATCCGTCGGCCATGTATGTCGAGTTCTTGTTGTTCGCAGTGAATGATGGCTTCACTGGCACTGAGAAAGTCAGAGCCAAGAAGGGCGTCATTTTGAATAGAAGCGATGACAACTCGCTGTATGAATTGCACCTCCTCTATTTGTATAATAAGATTAGTTACACCAGCTACGGGCACATTAGCTCCCATATCGGTCTGTAACTATACATTTGTTGGCTTAAGGGGAGGCTTCTTATGAGGTGGGATGCTCTCACATAAGCGCTTGTTAAATACAGTGATAGAAGCTCCAGTGTCAATGGTGGCACTGGTGGAAATACAGCTAAACAGACAGGCACACTTATAGATGACTTTGCGGTGAACGTGCGGAAGAGTCTCCAATTATACCGTCTGTGAAAGTGGAGGAACGGAACCATTCTGTATGAAGTCGGTTTGTTTCTGAATTGCTTCCTTTAATGCTGCTGATGGCTGAGTGAGGAAAGGGCCAGTTCGTAATCGCCACTGCTGTGAGTGCTTTGGTGATGACGGAGCTGGTGGTAGCAATGGTGATGGTGCGGTCGCCGTTTCTGTATATGCGGTGTTAGTGTAGACAGCGGTGTGGATGGGATTCTCGCGATCATGGATGCTAGCTACCTGCATGAGCCACTTCTTACAGTGCATCATGGGATGCTTGGTAGATACACAGAAGAAACAGTGACGTTGAGGAATACGTTCATATCGGCGGCGGCGTCATTGTTTGCGGATCCATGATGTGAAATTGATTGTGTCTCCCATACTGCTGCTGTCTGTAGATGCAGGAAATGATGCTGTGCAGGAGGGTGTGTTGCATACCACCAAGGGACACCGAGAGGCCAGTGTCTATGTGGTGGGGCATGGTGCTTGCAGGAACGTTGTATCGGCGGAGGTACTACAACCTACCACTGCCGTTTTACAAAGAAAAGAATGTTTGTTATGAGCAGACATAGCGGGTACACTTTGTCTGCAAGAGGGGGATGGCAGTGCTGCGGATGTGGGAGGCATCGTAGGTACCGGCATATGTGAAGCCATGCATATTGGTGTGTGTGTGAAGGCTGATGGTTGATCAAAGACTGGCTCCTAAAGCCGGTGGAACTCAATTGTTCCGTGGGGGCCGTGCGACCATCGTTGCGGACATTAAACACCACAGTATCATCCCATGAGTTGGGGTCACCAGTAAGCCTGTCCATAGCAATTTTGAGATCTATGGACTTACAAGATTTGGAAGGTGACATAAGTGAAAGTAACTAATATTTATCTCTTATACAAGTTGGTGAGATATAATATTATTAGAATAATACATAACATAGAACAGCCATATGAACCTTTAAACATGGAGTCACCGGAGGTACCACACAGACTCGCAGGTCTGCAGAGGCACCCCTACAAAGGAACCACACCCCCCCTCCCGATATAATATAAGTTATTATACCTCTAAGCTGAAAGGGAAGAAGAGAAAGAAACTCTTGAGTGGCGCGAGGGTTTGTGCCTCACGCGGGCATTACTCCTAGTGCTGTATTCTTGGGTGATGAGTAGTAGCTTCGCGCAGGCCACCATCACTGGATCCTTGCGAGAGGTAAGTGCCTCGCTTGGGCCTCCGGCGAAGGAAAATTCTGCCACCGCAGCAGCGGAGGGACAGAGATGGCCACAAAAGCGGCCATCCTGTGTTCAACCAAAAAGTGCTTCAAAGAAAGGACCATCCTAGTGAATTATAACTAAAAGTGACGGGTGCTGTTTTACGTGAAGACGAGACAAGCGATTCCATAGGATTTCCAAGTCACCGTCCTATGTAGTTCCAAAGATGCTGTATTAGTAGGTGCCGCTTTTATTTATGCAGGCCTTCTATGCCTCACCTATCATTTTAGGTGTTGAAAGACAAGAACAAGTTTAGGCCGCAAATGGCGGGTACCCTACCTAGCTTTAGATATGCCTGTCAGTGGGAGCAGAGACCCATCAGGCATCAATCCTCAAGACAGTATGCGTACATGTCACTTTGCAAGATATCCGAGCTTGATGAGAGTCCAGACATCTTGCTCCGTAACCACATAAAACATCGGAGGACAATGGCTACCTATTTACACAAGCAAATTTATTCCAACTGAACTGCCATTATGATTAGAGAGACGGATATCCACCATAAATGACCTTCCCAAAAGGGCGTGGCAGATTCCATCATCTTGCCCATACATTTGTAAAGAATTCGGTGGAGATACATATCACGTCCATCACCAATCCTATGGAGCTAAGTTATTGACCTAACATTAGGTTTATATCCAAGTTGCCTAAATATGCAATGCGGTGCGGGATATCTATCCTAAGAGAGACAAAGAGATATAATAATAATAATAATAATAATAATAATAATAATAATAATAATAATAATAGTTATAATAATAACAATGTTTTCGCAGTGCTTCCTACCTTGGCAAGGGTAACTAACTAACAAGTATCCTAAGATATGGGGGCAGTGTATATGACACCGTGCCTTGGCCATCACCGCTCGGAAACCTCCTATAGTTTCCCAGAGTTCGATCAGCCCACGGTACGGATAAGGACGTCCACAGAATTAAGAAGCCATAAGGCCTAGTGGAACATGAAGACAGACAATAACCTTATAGATATGAGGCCCTATAAGTAAATTGGTCAATTTTACACAACCTTGCTGAAGTGCGGTGCTAGATTATCGCAACTACCGGAAAAGAGGCACACACTATATGTCTCCTAACGAAGAAATTGTCTCTAATCATATTAAACTATCCTATTGAGCTGAGTAGTCAGGTTTAGTCGGTAGCATGGCGGGATAAACAGAGTTATAGCATGGACAGCGACCTCAGTGAAAATTGTTGGTGGTTGGAGAAGGTGATGCATATATGAATGTTGCTGCATAGTCTTTCCTACATGCACTGCGGTCCTAAGTTCTCTACAAATAAACAAAACATATCAACGAATGGCTACTAGCCATATACAAAACTAACCAAGTACAAGTAATAACAATGTGAATTGATCAGAATAACAATAATGGTACAGCTTGATAGACCTATTGCGGTGCGGGTAGTGAAAACACCTTACAGTAAATAAAAATAACTATGAACAGATAAAGAAATTATAACTAACAGTCCTAAGACCGTTATGGTGCCTTTTAGTCATCAGGACCGTTTACAAAGATGAGTTACAATCATTAAAGTTGTTATTAACAGAATAATTAAAGATGTTAAATATAGTTACCTGAATAGTCGGTAGCCATTCTTAAGGACGGGTTATCGTGTTGCTGAAATTGATACGTCACCATTGGTGTGACGTGAGTCGACACATTCTCTGGAAGCTGGAAGTGTTATTGCATGTAGATTCCCGCAGACAGGATTCCCACATGCTATTCCATGATGGGAGCGCTGCAACCTCAGGATGGTAATCACAATATAAGAATGCAGTAATGTTATCGTAGAACTTACTGACCGTTCGTTAGACATTATTATATTGTCCACACAAGTAAATATCGGCGCAAGCAAACCTCTTTTATAAATAGTTATTGTATTTATTCACATGCGTTTATGTTTGGTAACTAGGAATTATCCTCCGACATCCCCAGTCATGCCAGTGCAGAAATGGTCTTGTCTCTAACACAACCTGGCATGCAGCGAGAGTCTGTAAGGACTGAATCGTTTTGCGACTGTGGCATTCCTCACTATGGCAATATGAACGTGGCTGCTGTATCCATGGCGCTGATTGGATGATGTTTTATGACAATATAGGAATACATTTCTAGCTAAGCTCCGCCCATTCTAACTAAGCTCCGCCCACATTTTTGCACGTGTTTGGAAAGATTTATATACTTTGAACCCTGAATTCTCAGAATAACATTTTCAATGTAAGTACAGGTAAACAGTTGAATAGTTTGAGACTAATTTGACTGGAAGCTGTTGCTGCATCAGCTCCCAGTCAAATTGGTTTCAATATATACAACAGATTGTTTATTAAATATTAAATACATACAATTCGTACACATGACGGGCATTCCAATGTGCATGGCGGGTCTAGAAACCTCACTATGTATTGTGTGGTCAGGCAGCATATTGCGTAACTGTGTGTTATATCATGTAGTTGAGTGACCCATCGGATCGGTCCATTGAGTTCCTTATCCTCGCAGCATGACGTCATACATTACTATTACAACACTGTGCTATACTACTATTACGACGTCGCATTTCCCATGCCGAACTGTCATCAATGGGTCAACATCTGACACAAAGATGGCGGCCTTTTGTAGTCCCACTGCAGAGAGAAACACACTATAGGTCCCAAACAGTCAGGTCCAAGAAGTGGAGCCTGTATAACAGTCTAAGAAATGTTAATGAAACTGACATATTTTCAAGACAGAAATCATAAATAACAATGTAATCTACCCGTGTAATGAGCATGACTTTGTTGTTCAAAGTGTATAGGTCATACATAGTGTCTATTTAAATTTACTGACGATGATTATGATACAGGCAGGGGCATTAATTAAATGATCTTGTAAATTATATATAATGCACGAAAGCTAATAAACCAGGAGATTTTTCTTTATAAAGTAAATATTCTTTGTTAGTTTTTGTCAATGGATGAATACACCGTTAGTTAGTACATGGCCATCTCTAGCTAAGCACCACCCTGAATTCCATGAACCTCAATTTCCAGATAACTATACACGTAAGCTGTTGAATGTTTTGAAACTAATTTCACTGTGTGATGTTGCTACTTGGCGCCCAGCCAAATTAGTTTCGAAATATTCCACTGCATGGTTTATTAGGTATTAAAGACATACAATTCGTACACATTATATGGACTTTTAAAAGTTCATGACGGGTTTGGCCACGTCATTCATTGCTCATATCGATTGTGACGTCAGCCTACAAATGACGTAATTCATTATGACGTCATATACGGCCTATTTAGTTTTCACGAATATTGTGTTATAAGTGGACATAATGAGTAGGATAGTCACCTCACAAGTCTCAAAATTCCCATTATCAATATAATCCATGGCAAATATTATCTTTGCCTAAAAATTAAATATCACTAAAATATAATTTCTGTAAAAAAGATCAGGTTTTAGACATATGGGACCCTGTGTAAGGTACCATTTTGAAAGCATGTTACGTGGACTACCGGGCTGTATTGGGCCTGAATTGGTCCAATACCGGCCTAGTAGCCTGGGTTATCATGATATAAACAATTTTACTACTACAATACGATAGCCCCGCTGCCGGGGAGAGCTGATGAATCACAGGCTATATTTAGTCATTTCATGTTAATAATTCCATGATTTAATATGATGTGAATTCCAAACATTTACTTTTTTTAACAAGTCATTGCAGTTTGAACACGAAAGACGAGTGTCTGTTTACCACAAAAATAAAATGTGCAAAATTGATAAATTTAATATGAATCATCGTTCTGTTTATAATTGCATTTGTCAATGCCACATGCTCGTTTAAACAACACGAAAGTGAGTGACCACATTTTGCATATAAATATATATATATATATATATATATATATATATATATATATATATATATATATATATATATATATATATATATATATATATATATATATATATATATATATATATATATACACTATACTGTATCAGATGTCATATTATTTAACGTCAAAGACGTCACTGAGAATGTTCTGATATGAACAAATCAGTAATATGCATGCTCATGGCCCAAAGCTGGATAAAATAATAAATAACATATAATTATTATAGGATACAAGTAAAATAACCATTCTTATATATAATTGGTATTTGGTTTCTTAGATTTTCATCTGTCTGTTACATGTTAGAATTTTTCTGATATCTGATCTCACAGATTGGGCGGCAAACAGATAAATACATGGATTGATGACAGAGTTTGTGTCGGCAATCTGGCCAAAAACTTGCATTAAATATACTTCCAGCGGTTGCTGAGTTACTTTAATCACGTATACACGAAACGCTTGAACGATAAATGGAGATATGGTCGCGAGGTAAACAACAATGACAAATGCCAAGGCGCCGGAATCGGTTTGTCTGCGCACTTGTTTGAGTCGCTCATCATGTGACGTAGTTGAGCTTGACAACACAACGATTATCTGCTTAGCAACGTGAAAACCGCACGTGGCTAGGAAAGGGGCAAAAAACCAAACTATTATAATCCAGAGTGTTCGGATATTCTGGTTTCCTATAAATAAACAAACATACAGACCGCTCGTCTCAGTGCTTGATATTTCCAATGTCTCATAGTAGCTTGACATTACGCTGGCTTGGACAGAATGAATGCCCCAAATTGCCAGACAAATCTTAAACAGTAGACGTGTGGTCACTTTGGCGTGAGCTGTTAGCGGATAGACAAGCTGGAGGAATCTGAATACAAAATAAAGAAATAAAGTACGGTGGTAAATACAAGAAGTATAATTTCGAATAGTAGTAAAACTAACTAATGGCAGCAGCATCCTAAATGGAACTCTAGGGTCAAGTTCGACTCGTTAGCTATAGTCAGTTTGCTGGTTTACTGATCATGCGCGGTTGATATGCCCAGTCGAACTTGATCGTAGTCAACTATAGTTCGTTGGTACCCGGTTCCCTATTGAATTACTATTGCAGAAAATTTGGAGCCGGGTACCAGTCTCCATTAACCTTTTTTGTCGTCTGTTTTGGTGACCTACGAAAATGAGTTATTTTTGTCCGCTAAGACGTCAAAAAGCGTCCATATGGCATAAAGTGGGAAGGAATATGGGCTTGGGAACATTGACATATAATGGGAAAGCATAATTTCATCAAAGTTAGTTATTTAGTGAAATATTTACACTTTTATATGCATTTATTCGTGGCAAGCGATCGGTGTCCGCCATTTCGAAATTTACGCAAATATCGCACTAACCATCTGAACCGAGGTCGGGTGCTCGGTTGACTATAGTTGACTAACTAGTTAACTATTTGAAGTTCGACTGGTATTCTAGTTAGCTATAGATAACTATGATTAGGAGTCGAACTTGGCCTAGTGTGTAAGAGGGTTGAGGCGGTGGAAGAGCTGTTTCACTGCAAGGTCTAATCACTGAGCGATGGCTGTCAGTTGATAGCGTATATCTGTACTGTTGAATGTTTCGAATCAAACTGGATTGGAAGACATTACTACCTCAGCGTTAAGAAACCCGTGGGAAGAAAGTATCCTTCCTTAGTACTCGTTACTCACCTGAATTCCAACTTTTTCGCAGTTGTTGTTTTTTGCCTTTCGGAATTTAAAAAACTCCAGAAGATATTTGGATCAGTAACCGAGACCGTCATTCCGGGAATAAATTTTCAAAAAAAGTCCTCTATTAGACAGCAAATAGACACTGCCTTAGCAAACACATGAATTTACTTGATCTGTTGATCATTACACATGTGATGGTCAAGCCAGCAAAATCGGCCTCTGCAGTGGTCTTATATAATGACCATATCCAGGACAACAGAACGATATTTTTGTAATTTTCAGTGGTAAATTTTGAATATAAAAAAATATAGTCTTCATTTGCCCGGCAGATGGATATTTACCGAGCACAAATTAAACTATTCTATAAAATCTTGTTGACGGTTAATAGATATTAATATGATTTTGAGCACCAAGGTATGTTGTATTAAGTACAATATGACACACCTTTGGTCCGCCATCCATGCTTAGTTCATGAAATTTTATTTAACTCTGTGTCAGTTGGAGAAAATCGAACATGTGTGGTCTAGACGTATATTATTCATATTGTGCACCTTGCCTCTCTATACATTTTTATTTTAACTTTGTCCAACTTGTTCATGGTGCTTTTGTGTCATATAAGCGCTATCATAAGATCGCGAGATCTAACATAGCGATTGTCATTCCGACAGAAGGCATAACATTTACCTCTCAATAAACACATACATGCAGACGCTTTAGCTTACGCCGAACTCTAGACTCAGCTTCCCCTACAATATAGAGACAGAGCATTTATCCGGGTATGTTTTGATGAAATCGATCACATGAATTTAATAAGTGAGTCGTTATCTGAGATAGGAAATGATTAGACTTATTTTTAAAATAAGATTTATGTACATTATGTACGATTTAATTTTATGCATATATGAGTAAGTTTCATTATTGTGTTGGCTACTCAGTCTGTATGAATATTTCGTTACCGAGCGGGCTTTATGCAGTAGCAAATCATGTCGGTCCACACTGATAGTTTGCATTTGTTTGTGAAGCGCGTTGTTCTAGCATTTGATGTTGTCTCTCGTAGAGAGAAGGTAGCGTGTTAGCGCACGTTATAGATGTAGCAATCCGTCGTCTTGCTGTGTATATAGTCCCGCCGTGACCCCATACACGGGTGTAGTCGGATGGATGAAGAGTGGGTGAACTTCCTGACATGAATTTAAAATCCAGCGCCATATAGAGTGCAACCATTGGCACACGGCCGATGCGCAAGCGATTTTATATGTCAATCTAGAAATGCAAATTGTAACAATGGACCTTTCCGGTTTTAGCTATGCCCCGCCCATCTCTAGCTAAGCTCCACCTACACCTCACTCACACTAAAATAGATTGCCACCCAAATACATTGGAGGCATGAGTAGAAGAAGAAGAAGAATAAGAAGAGGAAGAAGAAGAAGAAGAAGAAGAAGAAGAAGAAGAATTAGAAGAAGAAGAAAAAGAAGGGGAGGCGGATGAGTACGGAGAAAGATGAGGTGGATGAGGTGAGCGGAACGTGGAGGTATGTGAGGAGGAGGAGGAGGGCGGGGTTGGGGCGGGGTGGGGAGGGGGCGGGGGTACCACAAATGGAAAAAAAAGAAAGAAAAAAGAAAAATAATAATAATAATAATAATATATGTACCTGAGAACAGCAATGCCTGCTATATGGGAACTGCTAGATAAAAATGAGAGAAACATCAGTGCCCTCACCACGTTACAGATCCATAATGGTCCTACAACGAAAGGAAGTATAACACTATAAAAAAGGACGTTCCCTATACAGACACACAAGTCAGCCACACCTAGGCTAAGTATAATACAAAACACTGGTGTCTTGTAGCGTTTATAAGCGATAATGTAAGCCAGTAGAACAACGTTAGCTAGAATCCCAAATGCATAAACACAGTAAAATATGTTATTGGTTATCCGTGATGGAAACGCTTCGAGAGATTTCACATAGGCGAGATAACCCGACCCCCGTCCAAGCTTAGGTGCAGTGCTGTATTCATACCAACTTGTATTCATCGAAGTATAATTGTTATTCGACATGGTGTTGATCTAACCACTCTTTCTTCATGAAGGAAGCTTATTTTTTAATTGAATCATTAACAAAACCACAAGACAATAATTAAAATGGGCAATAACTCCAGACTTGCTAAATATTTAGAAATTTCTTTTGCCAGAATGTTGTTAGAAAACTTCGCGAAAATGTCGTCTGCAGACATCTAAGCGTGAAGGTGGCTAATTTGTTTTTACTATTGCTATTAAATATTAATATGACTAAGAAAATGTGAAAATGCCAGAAAATAAAACGTGTTTCATTCGTGACCACAATCACTCAGCTTCAACTGTCTGGTCATGTTATATACTGATTTGTTTGCTAGTAATTATGTTTTGATGCGAGACAATATGTATATACCAGTTTTGCTTTGGACAGCGGCAAATATACATAAATAGTCCGATCAAACATTGTTGTTTTCAATGCAGAATCGATTAAATGGGTATCCGATCGTGTAGACATGGAGGATATTACTAATGTCCATATGATTCCTGACAATGAAACATCAATAATGCCGGATACGCCTTTGTGTAGCCGGGCTACTTAGCTGGACACGTGGAAGCCCTAACGTGATTCACTCGATCACAAATCAAGCAAACAGATTCAGATTCAGATTTTCTATTTACACCCAGGCCACATAATGGCATATGGGGAATATGAATTTACAGAAATTATAAATGTTATGGCGATCAGACATTATATATCAATTCATAATTACATATTTTGGTATTTATCGATTTATATAACCACTGTTTGTGCTTTCGGTAGTAGTAGACAAACAAAGAACAATAATGCAATTATCCTAGGAATAGCGTCGCGGTCGGGTCATTGTCCTATGGTACGGTCTCGCCCTCCCGCTCTGCTCCCGTATCGAGTAGCGGAGGGATGTGAGTGGGCGGTGCGATCGGGTGGGACCCCTCCACCCACACGCACGCTCGCACGCACACACGCAATTACGCACGCACGTACGTTATTAGGGAAACAGTCCAGATGAATTCACCTTTCCAAAGTATTCATCCATCAGCTGACCTCGTATGACGTCATAATCAGCTCAGCTCATTAAGTCACAAAGGGTTCCATATAGCCCATCACCAAATCTCAGATGGTCCGACGCGTTGTATGAATTGTATATCTTTGTAATTCTTTGCTATTTAATAAACATGCTGTTAGGCAGCAACAGCACCCAGTCAAATTAGTTTCAAAATATTCAACAGCTTACCTGTGTAGATTTTTGGAAATGATAGTCAGGGTGTTTAGAGATCGATCGATCCCAACACGAGCGAGGTGTGGGTGGAGCTTAGCTAGAGATGGGCGGGGCATAGCTAAAAATGGAAAGGGCCATTACTTGGAGGTTCTGCCATAGACTCATAGTGAACATGCGAAGCTGTAGGGCATATATGTCGAACCGTTATTAAAATAAAACAGTTATGAAAAGCAGATTTAACCAATAGGCGTACATGTTATTATGAAATTGTGTATGGTATGATTGCTTCGCAAAATCTGCCTCCCCATATATATGCATTACAATTTTAGGCATTTTCTAATTACAAGTATATTCCATTTCAGTTTATAATATATGCTGTTTATAGTGTATATGTATAATGTATATGTACCTACTCCATAGAAATCTTAATATAGTAGATTTCTGTGACCTACTCAGCGGCAGATCTGGCCTTCGCAACTTTCTAACCAATATATTAGCCAAATTTAATATTTTAGCCAATTCTTTGCTTCAATGTCACTTATGAACATGTTTGCAGTCGATCATGATCAGTTAATACTATCAATTCTACAGACCAGATACAATATGGGTTTAATATGTAAGAAGGGGGTTGAATAATTTGAAACCAATTTGACTGGAAGCTGCTGATGCCTATGACAGCAGCAGCTTTCAGTCAAAGTAGTTTCAAAATAGTCAATATCATAGACAGCAATTTTTCCTTTGCTATTGAGACATTGGAATTTCGGTTTTTATCTAGCATTTTCACGAAGTTGAAAAAAGAGATTTTTGGAGAGGGGGGCAAAATGTCGGCGTAGGCGTTGGCGTCGGCATTGGCGTCGGCGTCCGGACAGGTTAATCCTATTAAATTGACATTTGTGATTTTCCGATTTGGAAAAAATTTACACAGTTGTGTTCTATGGGATGCTTAGGACTAATCTGCATCAAAATTATATTTATTTTATAATTTTTCCCATACTTTTATCATGTTTGAACATAGAATATTTTATGTGTCAAGAGTTATCTTTCTTGGCTGCGTTAAGCTTTTTAAAACGACATTTGCACCCACAAGGAGTTATCAGATTTTTTTAAAAACGACACAGATTTTGTTCTAAACGATGCTTAGGATCAGACCATGTAAAGAAGAAATTTTTTCACATTTTTTCCAGAGTGTTTTGGCGTTTGAACTTTGACTATTTTAGTGTGAATTTGCATGCAGGTTATATCCTGATTATGGTTCTTGGCTGTGTTAAACATTTTTCAAATGACATTTACACCCACAAGCTGGTGGGAGATTTGAATAAAACTTCATAGATTTGTTCTATACGATGCTTAGGACAAGCCCACATCAAAAGGAAATCGCCTTTGACATTTTTTCCAGATTTTTTCACCGTTTGAACTCTGATTATTTTATTGCCTGATTAGTATGCCTGTTATGTGGCCAGATATAGGTTTTGGCTGCGTTAAGTATTTTTAAATGACATTTACACACACAAGGGTTTATGCGAGTTGAATAAAACTTCAGAGATTTGTTCTATACCATGCTTAGGACTTTTCCACATAAAAAATAAATTGATTTTCAAAATCCTTCCATAGTTTATCGGCATTTGAACTTTGATAATTTTATGACTGATTTGCATCCAGGTTATATGTATTATGCTGTGGTTAAGGTTTTTCAAATGACAATTTAATCAGCAAAGCCTTGCCTTTGAAACTTGAAACCCTAGGGATGATTATACAAGTGGGCAAGGATGTGCATGGCACTTTTGGAATTTTGTCTGTCCCCCTCCCCCGGGGCTGGTCCCAGGTGTCAAAAGGTCAAAATTGGCAAGTAATTATCGATGATAATGCAACTCGTCCTAGACCATTTCAGATAGAAACTTGAAACTTTGGGGATGATTGCACATATGACCAGGGATGTGCATGACACATTTGGAATTTTGGTATCTGGGTAAAAAATTAAATTTATACAAAAGTGGTCATGTCACATATCATTTTCAAGCCAATGATGAGCAGACTACGGTACAAGGAATTATTTTGATCTTGGGTTAAACTGAGGGTAGGGATGGGGGTAAAAGTGGGCACCAATCGATTGTAATTAACTCCTCCTAGACCGTTTCACATCCAAATATGTATTATGCTGATTGTTTTTGAAATTTTTTCTTCTTTTTTCAGACTATGAACTTCGCTTATGTTTGGACCATTTGCCTTTTGGTTAGTCCCAGGGTGCCAGTTGTCATTAAATGACTTCAGGTTACTTCTGTGCAGTAGGGCTTTATGGTTCAATCTCCAAGCTATGCCTGCCCGAAGCTATGCTTGCCCGATGGGTAGTGCCATGGGTATTTTGAATCGGCATGTTGATTGTTAAATTTCAAAATGAGACTGTATCCGGTGGTCCATCTCATATCCTGTGATGTACAATTAATATACAGTACAGGTAAGCTTATTGCTATTTTCTGATAGCTCTTGTGGAATTTTGGTATGACCACAGGGGTACAGCTCATAAAAATATGATTTTTCCGAAGGTGGTCATGTCACGTATCATTTTGAAACCAATGATGAGTAGACTACAGTACAACAACTTATTTTGTTGTTGAGTCAAGCTGAGTGCAGTGGCCAGGGGTCAAATGGGCAATCTAATTCTATAAATGTACATGGCTTGGACATTATTTTTCCGCAGAATATTTAGTCCAGGGTAGACATAGGCCTGCGGCACCCGGATCTTGGGGTAACTTAAAAATGCGAGATATTGGTATCTTCTGATACCTCTTGTTAAAATGAGCAATCTAAACGGATTTCTAGTAGTTTGAATAAAACATTACATTTACAGGGATTTTAAAATGGTCATCAATCGGTAGAAAGCTTTGCGTGCTTTTATGTTCCATGATTCTCCCTTCAGAATCACTGACAATACTTATTGAATACGGCTGCTTTTTTTCATACGGTGTGCGCCATGCGCTAAAAGCAGCAATACTCATCAAGTATTGGCCACGACGGACCTTTCCATTTTAACCTATGCCCCGTCCATCATTAGCTAAGCTCCACCCACACTTCGCCGTGTTGGGATTGATCGATACCCGAATGCTCTAGCTATCAATTTCCAAAAAACTATACAGGGACGCTGTTGAATATTTTGTAACTAATTTGACTGGGTGCTGATGCTGCCAGAATATTTATTAAATAGTAAAGACATACAATTTGTACAACAACGCATAGCCCGTCTTCAAATATGCGTTCGTGATGTACTTATCGACGTCATTCATGACGTCATTCATTATGATGTTATTCTACACATCACGTAGTTGATTATGACGTCATATGATGGGCAGGTGAATTGTCAAGGAAGAATCATGGAAACCATTAGTCAGGATGTCCGCCTATCAAGAAAGTTAATTTGAATCATTAGCCAATGATTTATACAATTCTGCATTTTATTAACCCGATTTCAATTTTACTAGTATTTGGCTCATTCACCTTTCCAGAGTACCCACCCATCATATGACGTCATAATGAACTGCGTTATGTGCACAATGGCATCATAATGAATGACGTCATGAATGACGTCGATAAGTACGTCACGAACGCATACTTGAAGACGGTCTATGCGTTGTTGTACAAATTGTTTGCTTTTACTATTTAATAAATATTCTGTTGAATATTTTGAAACTAATTTGACTGGGCGCTGCTGCTGCCATAGGCAGCAACAACACCCAGTCAAATTAGTTACAAAATATTCAACAACTTCCCTGTATAGTTTTCAGGGAATTGATAGCTAGAGCATTTGGGGATCAATCAATCCCAACACGGCGAGGTGTGGGTGGAGCTTAGCTAGTGATGGGCGGGGCATAGCTAAAATGGAAAGGGCCATTGAATAATTGGTAGATCGATCCCTGCCTACGTGATTGGCGTTGTTGATGATGATGATGATGATGATGATGATGCAGATGATGATGATGATGATGATGATGATGATGAAGTGGATGATGATGATGATGATGTTGGTGGTGGTGATGGTGGTAGGGTATGCTCCGTTTTGCGTCCTCACGCACTCTTTGTATTGGTGACGTCGTCAATACATGTTTATTTCAATAGATACATCAGTTTTACACACAATTTGAAGATTTTATCAGAATGCAGCAGAAATAAGTAATTATTTTACCTATCTTTGTATTTGACTTCTGAAAAACGTGTGTTTTCACTATTACTTTTTTTGGAGTCCATAAAAATGTTCATAACTGGTAAAGAAATGAAGCAAACTGGTCCAGTTTTCGTATCAGACGCCATATGCCAGTTGCTGTCAAACACGGTATGTTGATTTCACCAACATACCAATAATTCTTTTCGACGGATGCGCTGAAGGGGTGCTTATATTTGTTTTAAAATATAGATTGATTTTTTTCACGCACATGCCCAATCCAAACACCGCCATAGTTTCTCTATATGATAAAAACTAAAATAATTTTAACATTTTATGGTATGCATAACAATCCTTATTCTCATTTTAAACACAAGATTTACTACTATACAAAGCAAGGATATAGAATTTTGATTTTGAAAATGGTGTTGCTGCTGTATTTGTATTACCGGATATTACGAAAAATGGAATTTGACTGGATCTAGATTTACTACAATAACTTAAATTGTGCTCCCTTTTTAGCGGCGCTTGTATCATTATTTTTGCTGACAAACTCTCCTGTCGTCATATCATAGACAGTGGTGTCATATCACAATCTTGTCGCTATATAAATAACGAATTTACATCCCTGTTAGGAACTGGTACCTAAGTACACACAAACCCTCTGAAAACTGCTAATGTGTTTTTACTCACAGAAATTTTTTTTGGATGAATTAAAAACTTTTAATGCATGTATTATTTCACTGAACACTTGCACATTTCTAAATAGAAGTTATTTCTTGACAAAAGCTTTACTCTCTGATGCAATCTGCGAAACTGTCCATACCCTGTTAGAAACCGATACTCGGACCATATAGAAAATTGGCTTTCTTGTGATGTATGGTTTCAATAATATTATGATCAAAGTTCTTCATATAAATAGCTTATAATGCGTTATATCTGAGCCTAATCGTCAAGCAATAGGGGCCTACTGTTCGTGCATGGACGGCGTGTTTACTAGCCAGAAGAGTTGTGCAATGCAGGAAAAGTGTAGGCTGATTACGGTTTTCCCGGCATCCGCTTGTCACGGGCATATGAGACTATGGCGTCTACTTATCACAGGTGTATGAGATTATTACCTCTACTTACCACAGGCATATGAGGCCATGGCGTCTACTTATCACGAGCGTATGAGGCTATGGCATCTACTTATCACAGGTGTATGAAACTATGTCATCTGCTTATCACAGGCGTATGATGCTATGGCGTCTACTTATCACAGGTGTATGAGATTATGGCGTCTCCTTATCACAGGTGTATGGGATTATGGCGTCTACTTATCACAGGCGCATGCGATTATGACGTCTACTTATCACAGGCATATGCGATTGTGGCAGCTACTTATCACAGGCATATCAGATTATGGCGTCTACTTATCACAGGCGTAGGAGATTATGGTGTGTACTTATCACAGGTATATGAGATTATGGCGTCTACTTATCACAGGCGTATGGGAGTAGGGTGTCTACTTATTCCAGGCGTTTGAGGCTATGGCATCTTCTCATCACAGGCGTTTGAGACTATGACACCTACTTATCACAGTCATATGAGGCTATGGCATCTACTTATCACAGGTGTATGAAACTATGTCATCTGCTTATCACAGGCGTATGATGCTTTGGTGTCTACTTATCACAGGTGTATGAAATTATGGCGTCTACTTATCACAGGTGTATGGTATTATGGCGTCTACTTATCACACGCGCATGCGATTATGACGTCTACTTATCACAGGCATATGAGATTGTGGCGTCTACTTATCACAGGCATATCAGATTATGGCGTATACTTATCACAGGCGTATGAAATTATGGTGTGTACTTATCACATGTATATGAGATTATGGCGTCTACTTATTACAGGCGTATGAGAGTAGGGTGTCTACTTATCACAGGCGTTTGAGGCTATGGCATCTACTCATCACAGGCGTTTGAGACTATGACATCTACTTATCATAGGCATATGAAGCTATGGCATCTACTTATCACAGGCGTATGAGGCTATGGTGTCTACTTATCACAGGCATATGAGATTATGCGTCTACTTATCACAGGCATATGCGATTATGTCGTCCACTTATCACAGGTGTATGGGATTATGGCGTCTACTTATCACAGGTGTATGCAACTATGGCATCTGCTTATCACAGGCGTATGAGGCTACGCCATCTACTTATTACAGGTGTATGAGATTACGGCATCTAGTTATCACAAATGCATGGGATTATGGAGTCTACTTATCACAGGCATATGCGATTATGGCGTCTACTTATCACATGCGTATGAGATTATGGCGTCTACTTATCACAGGCGTATGAGATTATGGTGTATACTTATCAGAGGCATATGCAATTATTGCGTCTATTTATCACAGTCATATGGGATTATAGCATCCACTTATCACAGGCGTATGAAGCTATGCCGTCTACCTATCAGAGGCGTATAAGACTATGGAGTCTACTTATCACAGGTGTATGAGATTATGGAGTCTACTTATCACACGCATATGAGATTATGGAGTCTACTTATCACAGGCGTATGAGATTATGGAGTCTACTTATCACAGGCGTATGAGATTATGGAGTCTACTTATCACAGGCGTATGAGATTATGGAGTCCACTTATCACAAGCGTATGAGATTATGGAGTCTACTTATCACAGGCATATCAGATTATGGAGTCTACTTATCACAGGCGTATGAGACTATGGAATCTACTTATCACAGGCATATGAGACTATGGAGTCTACTTATCACAGGCATATGAGACTATGGAGTCTACTTATCACAGGCGCATGAGACTATGGAGTCTACTTATATCACATGCATATGAGACTATGGAGTCTACTTATCACAGGCGTATGAAACTATGGAGTCTACTTATCACAGGCGCATGAGACTATCGCGTATGTGCGTTGCAGCCACAGACACCGAGCTATTGGTTCTTTATCGGCTGCTTAATTAATTTATGGAATGAATTTCATAATATTCAAAATTAATGACATGTGCGAGGCAGTTACTTAACAGTGTATTCTACATTTTCAAAAAATGGATGAAAGAACAAGAGAAACTGTTAAGTGATTTAATATTTTGAAATTAATTTAGCTTGATGTCGAAATATTGAACATATCATCTGCGTTGTAATTGAGTGAATAATTTGACTGCAAAGAATTGAAATATTCCAAGCTAATGAGATGCATATCCACGACCGAAACAAAAACATATTAGGCCTACCTATATAACATCCCCAATTATAATTTACTCGTATTATGTGTTAAGGGAGATAAATCTTGCCAGATTTTACGATACTGATATTCGAATTATCTCCCTTGAAGCATTGTCCTTGAATTTATGACGTAACGTTGATGACGTCATATATAGACGTTGCCTAGCTACAGCAATCCATTATCTTGACATCCGTGTGTAACTCAATATGCGGAAACGAAAGCGGAAGAAATGTTGCTTTTAAAAGCGGCGATTGAAGGCCTACTGGCTGTTTAGGTAAGTAATAAGCATAACTTTAAGAATATTCTGATGACGTCAGTGATGTTTGTTGCTGTAAAGAGTATGTTCTAACTCGGATGAGTATTATATGTAGATGAAAAGGGTCTCTCAGTTCACGTGGTATTTGGATAGATCTGGTCATCAAATTTGCACTCCGGAAGTTATGAGCCGAATTTTGTGGAGGAAAAAAGAAGTGTCTAATGTGAATTTGCTTTGTGAACTGTGCCAATAGGCATATATCTAAGTAACGTGACTAAATCTACAATGTTCCGAGAAGCAAATTTGCATCAGCTAATATATTTAAAAATAGTTTTGTTATATTTATTTTGATGAAATTATTTTTGCTTGTAAACACGTGAAAGCTAGGTAGCAAAATCTCAAATTTGTGTTAGCTATGTTAAGGTCAGAAGTGTGAGGGTGGCGTGCTCAAAACTGTCCATGTACGCATGTCTGCTTGCACGCGGGCGCGGGAGGGGTGGGATGGATACTTGGAACTAAATATGAATGTTTGGCAATTGTTGATCAACAATTCGTGATGAAGACATTAAACAATCAAATTGCAGACGATGTATCTAGACAATTATGATGACGTAATGCGGACAATTTTCATTCATGATCTAAATGTGTTTGTTTTTCAGAAATAAGCAGTATGGCAAAACATAAACGAAGACGGTTCCGATTGAAGAACATAAAACGTCTGTTCTGTTGTTGCGTGAGTAGACCATATACTCATACTGTAGTAGGATATGCCACATGACATGAGTCACAAATGTTGACTAAAAATATTATTAACATTACCTTCTGTTTGCTTATAAGTTTTAGCCCATTCCCGAAATTTGAGTTCCCATCTGAAATTTTGGAATTTCTAACAAAATATCAATAGCCTATGGTCAGAAATTCTAAAATTCTAAAAGGAATTCAAACATCGGAAATAGGATATTCAAACATATTAAGTAGACATAGATATAGAAAATACTGTTTTAACATATTCTTAAAGATCTATATTATTGACCCAATATTATCACCATAGTTTTCAACTTTTTCCAATATTAAAGTCACTATACAAGACAACTGTTAAATATTTAGAAACGCATTTACTGAAAGCTGGTCCAACCTTTCTGTCAAAATAGGTGCCAAATAGAATTTCAGCGATACCAATAAACAGTGCCATATAATTTCCCCCGACCCATTGGTACGGACAGGCGAGAACGAGCATGGGAGGGGCGTGATATGGGGGTGGTGCCGGGTGGGAGGTGGCAGTGATGGGGTTGGTGAGGTCGTGTCACTCTCACGCAATGCCACCCCCCAACCTCCCCAATCCAATTAACTAAGAAATGATTTTTAATCTATTCACATAAACAGATTATATTGGATGAACTAGGCTACTGAACTAATAAATTTATAATTACTTATTATTGAAACTGCTAGAATTGGTTGCTGTTTCTCTGGGAGTCCAATTTTCGCAGATTCCGATGAAACCCCGTCAAGCCGTGTGCATAGATGGCCATCCTTGATGCCTTCAGGTAGGCCCCAATCTTGCTATGGGCCTATAGCATTGGACACGTGTTTCGTTTTCTTAATTATCAATCGATGATGTCATGTGTTTATAACGTCACCGCTTTGTGTGTTGATCACTTCGCGTACATTTTCTCGGAGAGATCATTCATATATTTAGTAATGATAATAGAGGCCCTAAAATCGATTCCTGGGAACATCCCGAAACTATATTAGTAATAGCCTACAACTCAGCATTAGATAGGGCGCGTTTAGAGACTCACGAGCCAGTCTCTGACGATGATATAGACGATGACGTAGGCGATAAGGGAGCCGATGCCAATGGGTGGGGATTTATGTCCGAGGGATAAGCTGCGCACTAAGTGGATTATATAACTATTCAATTAATCCCTTGTATAATTAATTAATGGCAATCAGTTAAAATGTAACATTTTACCGATACAGTCATATATGCCCACCGAGCTCTTTAGTGGACACCCGAATGTGGGCCAAAATACCCATCATCTTGGCCGATACAACTCCCCCCCCCCCCCAACATCCTAAAGCTATATATATATATATATATATATATATATATATATATATATATATATATATATATATATATATATATATATATATATATATATATGACAAACTACTTATATTCAGTGGTAATTCACCTTTCTTCCAGAGTAACCATCTATCATCGGACCTCGTATGACATCATGATCAGCTCAGCGCGTGTATGATGACGTCACAATCATTACCTCACAAATGGTTCCATATCGACCGTCACAAAATCTCAAAGACTCCGACACGTTGTATGAATTGTGTGTCTTTGTAATTCTTTGCTATAGTCAGGGTGTTCAGAGATCGAACGATCCCAACACGAGCGAGGTGTGGGTGGAGCTTAGCTAGAGATGGGCGGGGCATAGCTATAACCGGAAAGGTCCATTACTTAAATTGTCGTCACGTGACTCGATCAATTTAAATAAGATTACCCATAAAGCTTTAACACTTTCACCGATGAATTCTCCCATTTTTAATTTTCAAGGCAAACATACGCGGAATACTGGTGCATATTTTGTAATTAATGTGCCTGAAAGACGTTGCTGCCTATAGCTTCCAGTCAATTTAGTTTCGAAATCCTCAAAAGAATAAGTTTTATATCGCGCACACACGGGTACACCTTTCCCTGGATTAGCCGATGTTTTACAAAATTGGTATTCCAATCCTGGACTCACAGCTTCATCTAAAAACCACCTGACTTTGGTTTCACAAAATGATACTTCCATTCCTAGACTCACAGCTTCATCTAAAGACCACCTGACTTTGGTCTCACAAGATGATACTTCCATTCATGCACTCACAGCTTCATCTAAAGACCACCTGACTTTGGTCTCACAAGATGATACTTCCATTCATGCACTCACAGCTTCATCCAAAGACCACCTGCCTTTGGTCTCACAAGATGATACTTCCATTCATGCACTCACAGCTTCATCTAAAGACCACCTGACTTTGGTCTCACAAGATGGTACTTCTGTAAAGAACCACGGCCCACTGATTCAAAAAATGCTTTTCCCATGGCAACATACTAGCATTACCCATTATCATTCTGATGTCAGATTATCACAAATGTTGTGGAAGATCATGCTGTCGTAGACGGCAACATCGTTCACCAAATTGTTTTAAAATATACACCAGTTTCTTTGTTTTGTAAAAATATAATTTGAACATCAGAGAGGTAAGTGTTTAATGACCACCTGGCTCTCGAGACCACCCTGTGTTCCAAAAGGTGGTCGCTATAGACAGGTTTCATTTACCCATAATACTAAGTTGTCAAAATATTTGAATAAAATCACAATGTCTTATTGTCGTTATTTTCCAGTGTCCGTTTGGAAAGAAAAGCTATTCTTTGGACGAGTGTGATGACGGCGAAGATGACCTAAGAGGCCGTTTTACGTGAGTACATGTATAGCTCGCTAATTAGCATTGGAAAAGATAAAGAATTATGGCTAATTGGCTCTGCCTGCCCGCCCGCCCACCCGCCCGTCTGTCGGCGTCCAATCTCGTGGAATTTCTTTCTTTATCTTCACATATTGCCTTATATCACAGGAATCGTTAATCATATTGCGAGAGAATCGTTACCTATGCCATCCCGAGGCAGTACAATGCCAGTGAGGTCTAGAGGCCAAAGGTCAATCACGCTGTTGCATCTTATGGGACTCTTCGACTTCATTGAACAGTGCAATGTTAACAGTAAAAGCCTTCTTGAAGTTACTTAATGTTAACACTGATGGTAGTTGCTTTGCTATTACTCCTTCAGTGAGACCGCACATTAAACCAAGTCAAACAGACAATACGATCAGGAAAGCACTGGAGTAGAAGGATTGCAATGCAATGGTAATGAGCTGAGTAACCTCTCCATAGAAAACTAATGATTTTATTGTATTTAAGCAACTGTCTCGTCAGTAATCCTTTATGGATGCGGAGCGTGGGCAGTAACAATCAAACTCCAGAAAGAAATAGACGGATGTTACAACAGGCTTTTGCGAAAAGCACTAAACAGACATTGGCAGAGCCTAGAACAAACTGTTGGGAAGCAGAAGCTATGCAGACCACCGTTAATATACGTTGATGTGTGGGATGAGGGATACCAGTCTTACCAGTACTGACGAACTAAAGACATGAATGTTGGTCCGTGACAAATGGCGACTTATTACTGCTATATACCTACACAAGCAAGGCCTTAGTTTATTGTGGACCATTTGCATATCTGGAAGACTTGCCAAGGCTTGTACAGTGACTGCGCTGCAGCTGTGCAGGAAGTAATTATGTTTTACGGTTCAGTCTTGAGGTGTATCCTCACGGTTTCCTATTGGGATTACCATGCACATCTTGGTCCGTCCATCCGTTTGTCTGGCGATCTTTCTGACAAAGTTCACTGAGACGCAACTATAGCGCGTCGGATATGTATGTCAATATATGTACGGCCGTACATTCATATGATCAGTGAGCGCTGTATCTGCCTGTCGGGCTGCGTGCCTGCCTGTCTGCGTCTGTCTGTCTCCCTGTCTGGTAGCCAATATCCATGCTCCTTATATACATGTGACTGATACGATATTTGTTCTCTATTGAGTTTTTCTATGTTTAATGTTCTTTTCAGTCAGTAAAGTTGTCGGTACTATGGATGTCCATGCGATCCCATTGATCGTGCTAAAAGTAGTAGTAGTAGTAGTAGTAGTAGTAGTAGTAGTAGTAGTAGTAGTAGTAGTAGTAGTAGTAGTAGTAAAGTAGTAGTAACGGTAAAATGGGCACACTAAGCGTGTTGCCCGGCCATTTAGAAAATTCCATATACAAGTCAGTATCAAGCATGTTCCGACCTTAACTACGTTCATTTTATTATTTCACAGGCCCACATGGCGTGTCAATAACATAGACCTATCGAACAGCGTGTATAAAAGTCTCTATGGACAAGATTCCTTGATGGTCCCCCAATGCAAACCAGATGAGAGAGATGAAGCTCAAAGTATTCCACTTCATATCAGCAGCGCAGTGAAACGAGGTTCCTTGCTTCAGGAGACTGATGTAATGAGAGAAACTCCGTCAATCCAAGTCCTCGAAGCTCAGATGTGGGAGAACCATTCATTCCAAATCATCCAGTCTCATAGCCAAGAATATGCTTCAATTCAGACCACCGCAATTCAGCGCTGGGGAGTGAATACATTCCATATATTACATGATCATGCACGTGAACCTCTGCCACATACAGCTATTTGTATTTTACCAGCGAACAATGAAACCATGGTCTTTCAGAATACAGTAAGCTGCCTCGAGCGTCTACCAGAACACATATATGCATGGGCGCGATGTAAGAACATCAGTCAGTGGATCCTCAATCTGGATATATTACGCAGATACCTACCACTGCCTACCACTTCACTCATGCATCGACGTCAAGGTGACGTGTATTCTCACGGAAGTTCAGTCCTAGTTTCGTTCCTGCATCTGTTGTCTCAAGGTACATATGACTATGAAATACGGATCTAGACATTTAGGAACCATTGCCTAATTAAGTATCAATCAATGTTCGTACCAGCATACCCGGCTATCTTTAGTTTCATCTTTGGAAGCGCCATCTATACAATTACAACCAGCAGTGTGTCTTTCCAAATGATGGAAGCCATCGAGTGCACCAACAGAAGTGATGATAATTGGGGCAATGACAATGATGCTGAAAATACCAATGACGATAACAAGTCAGATGTTGATGACAATGAAACCGATGATCATGACGTAATCCAAAAACAAACTAATGACAGCACCTCTGAAAACAAATCTGACAATGGTGGATCAATTTCGATTATTACTGGGAATAATACACTTACGAAGACAGACTTAATTATTGTTTGTAATAACCTGGATTTTCAGAATAGATTGCCTAAGAGTGACGTCTTAAGGAAGAGTCGCCCTAACAAGTACAGTGGCATACCGAGGTATTGCTATTCCAAATTACACATACAGGATCCAGTTAAGCAAATTCCTGCCAGAAGCAAACAGAACGGGCGTGTTCGCATAAAGGCTACCCTTTCTGCTGCTAGCGACCCACCGCCTGACGGTCTGACAGCCAGCGCGGGTAAGATAGGACATATTTTAATCTACACATAAGCCTCTTAACATACTCAACTTTAGAAACACTATAGGTTAGTGTTGTTCCGATTAATCGATTTGATTCGATGATTGATTGGTTTGCATGTTCAACCAACTGATCGGTCATGATTTCAGAAATCGATTTTGGTTGTTTATAAATTGACTTTATTAATATATTTTAAAGAATACTTTTTGGAAAAGAAATTAAATTTAATTGTTACAACTATATAGTACTACTCCTTAGTCTAAGACATTCATTCTTCCAGCACTGAAATAGTATGTTAATTTCAAAGCAACCATACCAATAACATGTTGAATATTTTGAAACTTATTTGACTGGAAGCTATTGCTGCCTAAAGCCATGCTCCGCCCACATCTAGCTAAATTCCACCCACACTTCCCCATGTTGGGATTGATCGATCCCCGAATACCCTAACTATCAATTTCCTGAAAACTGTACAGGTAAGCCGTTGAATATTTTGAAACCAAGTTGACTCAGTGTTGTTGCAGTCAAATTAGTTTCAAAATATTCAACAATATTTATTAAATAGTAGACATACAATTCGTACAACAACGCATAGTCCGTCTTCAAATATGCGTTCGTGCCATACTTATCTACGTCATTCATTATGATGTCATTCTACACGTCACGTAGTTGATTATGATGTCATATGATGGACGGATGAAGTGGGAAGGTCCATTAGCATTAACGTAGATCCAAGGTTTAATAACAAGCAATACTAATTATTGATAACTATGAATGAATGATGATATTTTAAGTAATTTGGTTATTACTTAAGCGGTGCACTACAATCTAGCTACGCAATCTGTGAAGTTATTCTTTGTAAACACTCATTATTACTGTCTTAATTGTTTTGTTGTTCTTAGGTCGTTTCATGGTATTTCATCGCTGAGAGGACGATGTTCAAATCACCACCATTCCAGAGCATATGGCGCATAGAGCCTCCTCATCTTTAGAGCACGCCAACTCTTAGTTTTCCCAAATACCGAAGCTGTATCTACTATAAGTGTCCATGCATTCATAGCTTATGTAACCACCATTGTATTGTAGCTATTCCCTCTGTTGGTTTCACAATCTTTTTTAACACACTAATCAGACAGATGTGGTTAATGAAGGGCAGATATTAACAGTCATCAAGCGAGAAATGCATTCTTCTTGGCAGATATTAATAGCGTGTTCTGTTGGCTTTCCTTGAAGCTAATATAATTATCATCTCTGTCTTCATAGAGTCAAAGAAATCTTGAGGAGAATATCGTAGAATTAATCGGTGATTATAATCCCATAATAGAGATTTCAATTGACCAATTGCTCTATCTCGTTCACCAATGAGACCATAATTACTTAAGTTGCACTAAAAGTGTATCTCAGTCACCTATTACTCTCCACATTACCAGTCTGGACACTATGTATTATTGAATCATGAAACTGTGAATTGTCAGACTGCATTATCCTATTCCATTTCGAAAGCTAGATATGCTGATCATTTTGAAAGTTGCGTCGCTATAACCTGTTGCTATACATAGAACACACAATCCATCTGCAACAGGTGTTTTCCTGTACAATTTAAGCATTTCTATCTCAAAATGAGTCCCTGAACGCATAAGCATTAGACACTGGTAGCGAATGCAGTCACGATTGGACTGTTTATTATGACTTACCTCGGACTAACATCATTGTCGAGGAAGTCACCGATTCCAATTACTGTTATGGTGTAGCCAAATGTTCCCTGATCGACCTCTTGACCCCGGGTCGTTTCTGTGTCTTACGGTTCCACCATAACACGTGATATGTATTTTGTGTCATCTTCATGCTTTACATAGAGTATAGCCCATTGAATGAACGTTACAGTATAACCAATAGTGCCTAGAAGTAACCTCTAGACCTCAGAGGTGACTCCTAGATGGCATGATTATAGTGTAAGATGCTATTCATGGGTATGTTATCTTTCTAGTTACAGTAAAGTTCACGTCTATGAAGATCATACTGGTGTGGCTTATTATCTCCAGGCTTAGCATAGTGACATTATTGAAGCATCGCGTCGTCTGGTAGCAGTGGCTAAATTAGGTTTTTACCTTAACTCACGGCATTCAAGGTCACATTTTTGTGGGAACTGGTTGCGGATCTATTCTGATTTTACTTGATGCAATAAATTCTCAGATGAAAGCATATATAATATATGACTATAAAGCGCAAAAACAACCATCATTATTGAACAACAGAATTCGTTGTGTACAATGGCAAATGGTGTAATTGTTTGCTTGCGGATCAATTGACTAGGGTCAGGCATGTTCATTGCAAAATAATATCCGACACGCTTTGACAACTGACTAGAGTCAGACTTGTTGACTGCAGAATAATATGCAATTCACTTTAACAAACTTACAGTCAGGTATGTCTATTGCAGAATAATATACAATGCGCTTTGACAACTGACTAGCGTCAGACGTTTTCATTGCAGAATAATATACATTGCGCTTTGACAACTGACTAAGAGTCAGGCATATTCATTGCAGAATAATATCCCACACGCTTTGACAACTGACAACCGTCAGGCGGCGTGTTCATTGCATAATGATATACAACACGCTTTAACATGTATCACTTATTTCTTGACAAATATTCTGAGATATTCTGAAATATGTCTCATTTTGTATTACCTTATTATGTTTTGCCTTCAACTATATCACTGCTGTTTCATAGCATAACATTCATAACCTATTACATATTGTATAACACGTTAAAAAAATATTATTTTTAATACACCCGTATATATTATATGTTAACTGATTGTGTTGTTTTCAACAAATCCATATAATTATTTCATTTGTGGCATCATTCCTTGTTCGTTTAAATGTATTTAGTGCGCTACCTCCGGTAATGAGGTATATACCTGTATATGGACTCGTACAGGTTATTAAATATCAATGCCTATAAGACTATCTAGATTAAAATAATAGCCACCCTGATTGTGTTGCATAGAGCCATTTTGTCGTCTTAGATTCTCTGCCACCTGTTGAACATGTTAGACTGTATATGCTTAATGGAGGAATCCGATCTGTCAATCAAGAACCTGGCACTATCAAAATGCGTCATCAGTTAGCTGACGTCACAATCAAATGATATAGGTCCAACACTAAGGTGACAGGCGGCAATAACTCCCAGACAACTAAGTTTCAAAACATGCAAAAGATTACCTGTCTATTTATGTGGATATTAAGATCCTGGCAATTGGAGGCGCAAAATGTTAAACTAGCTTCAACCGCCTATACAAATTGGGCGGAGCTTATCTAGAAATGGGTGTGGCATAGCTCAAAAGGGATCGCTCTAGTACACATCGACCGGTTTATCTTTCAAGATGCTCGCTTAAAACTGGTCGAGTCTAGTTCTAGATGACTGGTCATGTGCAACAGTAAACGCCTGAAAATTGATATTTTCAGATTCCTAGGTATGCCATTCTGTTTTATACGACAAGTTCGTTTTTGGAAATGTTGTTGTTGTCCAGGGCCGAACTTAGGACTCAGGGTGTCCGCCGTGCAGTATCTAAAATTCATTACCCTCGGATCTGCAATGTTGTTATGACCAAAGTCAGATGGGTCTCTGTTAACCTTTTGGAGAGTAAATGCTGTGATACTGATGTCGCACCACCTGATGTCTGAATTCAAAGTAACTTACGCCATAATGACATCTTTATTTTTACTAGCATTGACCTGATGGCAGAGGGCTGTAAGGTTTGTCCACATCAGTCGTATAGGTGTGACATCTATGCATGTAACTTGAAGTTATGCAGGCGTCCAAGAAATTATGACAAAATATTTTGTGTCACAGTCTCGGGCCCTGGAAATTTGAAAGCCCTGTGCAAATGCACTTGTTGCACTGCCTTAAGATCGGCGCTGTAGTTGTCTAAGACACTAAGGCATTTCAAACAAAACATTGGTTCCAAGATTTTCCTCATCAGTGAACATCGCGTGCAGTATTGATGCAGCCATCGTAATGACCTTTCACCCATCGGCGATTTTATAATTTATCCACATGCCAGTCAAACACTGTTAATCACAAGGCGAGCTAACAGATTTTGCAAACCCGATTTACATATTAGTGGTACAGTTAAAATGAACATTTAACATCTGAGGTTATATATATATATTGCAATGATTAGGTGCAGAGCCGGATTAAGGCTATTTGGGGTTCACCCCTAATTATATTTGGTTCCTGCCACTACTACTACCAAATATAATACATTTGCTACGTATGTCTCTAGCCGGCAGTCAAATTGGTTTCAAAATATTCAACAGCATATGTATATCCTGACTATAAAGGTGAGATAGTGAGACTACAGGTTCAAATGAGTCAAGTGAAGCGATTGTTTATGATTTGGGGCCCTTATTTCTTGGGGAACAGGGGCTGTAGCTCCGTTAACCTTGACTTAATCTGGCTCTGATTAAAGTGTATATCATATAGCAAACTGTATAATGGAGAGCTGGTTATAATCAGCACCATCGCGCGAATGTTGCTTCTCTGAGCCTCAGTGATGCTGGAATGAGCGCATTTGTTATGTGGATGTGGATACGATAGCCATATTAGCCAGAAACTGTGCACCAGATAGAGAAAGGTAGCATGTAGGAAATAAGATTGTATTTGGGCACAACTTTTAGAGCTCATTGTCTCGACAAGAGCGCCGCCTAGCAGGGCTTAATATGCCTGTCTTGAATGGATTTTAATCTTTTTAGGTAATATAACTCTGGCAAATATGAACGGCTCTCGCCAAAACACAATCATGGCATATGGTCTCCACCTAATATGTAGAGCTAAAATTTCAAATGTAGGTTGATGTTTCTGCTGAAACTTTGTGGCTAAATGATAGTGGCTCCTTAGGATGGATGATTTTAACTGTCTGACTGCTGCAAACCACCAGATAATAATTGCAATGGGCACTAACTTTGGACGTGCTGAATATTTTGAAAACAATTTGACTGAAAGTTGTTGGTGGATATGGAGAATGTAGTGTGCAGAAATTTAGCAAGCTGACAGAAAGGGAAAGAACCACCAACATTTAGCCCCAAATACAGGTATCTAGTTTTATGTGTAAATGAAGGACTTGAGTGAAGGTTATGTCGTAATGAAGACAAAACTAAAAACAGATTACCTCTGAATTTGGTCATCTGTTTTATTCACATATAAATCACAAGCAGTTACGGTGCAACATTTTATAGATGTTTATTTTTTAGATTTCGTTACAAATATCACTGAATTATGTAATCATGGTCCTCCTTTATACTTCACAGACATTGTCAACAAAAACAACATTTAATTACACCACAAAACTGGAATGCAACATATTGTTAATAATATTCGGGAACTAAAGCAAATTTTTACACACCCCCCCCCCCCCAACAATATATTCACATTACCCATTCTTACGTTAAATATTATTATTAATAATGGGGGGATCTGATCTGTCACTCAAGTATATGACGTCATAATCAATGGACCTTTCTATTTTATCCATCATAATCAACTACATGATGTGTAGGATTCCGTCATAATCAATGATATCATGAATGATGTAGCCGAGTTCGTCACGAACATTTAACTGATGACGGACTAAGCATTGTTGTACGAATTGTATGTCTTTATTATTTAATAAACATGACGTTGAACAATTTGAAACTAATTTTAATTATCGGGAGCAACAGCACGCAGTCAAATTAATTTCAAAATAATCACCAGCTTATCCGTATAGTTTTCTAGAAATTGATAGTCAAGGAGTTCACGGATCGATCGATCCCAATACGGGCGAAGTGTGGGTGGAGCTTAGCTAAAGATGGGCGGGGCATGGCTAAAACTGGATTACGTCACGAGTTAGCTGACGTCACAATCATAATGACGTATCTAGCTCTGTCATGAAGATGAAGAGGTCAGTCAGTAGTACACTAATTGTATATCTTTGATGAAATTACAATGTAATAAGCATGCTGCTGAATATTTTATAACCTCATTTGACTGACAGATAGGCAGCAATAGCCATTACAGCGACTACAGTCCCAGTCAGGTTAGTTTCAAAATATTCAACAGCCTACCTGTATAGTTACCGTAAAATTTAAATTCTGGGAATTCAGTTTCAAATCGATTGCAACACACACAAAAAAACTGGGCGTAGCTTAGCTAGAAATGGGTGGGGCAGAGCTAGAAATACATCCATTCATTCTCTTTATAAGATTGATGACCCTGTAATTGAATTTTGGAAATTGTTGAACAGTACAAGTCGGTCTGTCAAATTTTCGATATTTTTGACAACTCTGCCAAAGTCGCTGCTATAGCGTGTTACTTAATTGCATTTTAACCAGTGTATTGTTAAGAAATTTGATATATTTTTCTTATTTATTGTCCATTACAGACCAAGAGAAGACTATTTTTGACAATTTTACAACTGAAATGAGTGGCAAAAGCAGTTTTAGTCTGCCTTGACCATTAAAGTGACCATCGGTCATTAGTGAACACATTTTGATGACCTACATAGAGTATGCTATAGAAATGTTTTACTGTAGTAGATACGAAACACATAATGCAGGCACATTATGATCAATTACTTACGAACAACTTGTAATTAATTTTTACACTGTACATGTAAGCGCATTATTGTGAAATAATGAGCATGCGGAGAAAACTATGGCGACGAAGTAAAGAACAATAAAAACAAATACTAAAAATTATTTAAAGTAGAATTCATATATTGGCAAACTTCCAAACTTTTAATTACCTTCGAAAAAACATCTTAAGATAAATATTTATGTAACTAAAACTTATATTGCTTCATTGTGACCAAAACAACCCTGAAATCCTAATATCTCGGATCAAAAGCACGCAGATAGGCCAGCGGTTGAATATTTTGAAACTAATTTGACTGAAAGCCGTTGCTGCCTAAGGCAGCAACAGCTTTCAGACAAATTAGTTTCAAAATATTCAACACAGTTTTGCATATGGTATGCCGCGTTCCGTTTAAAGTGGTACCCGGTAGTCATAAATCGTTGACATTGGAAAACATTGGCTAAAATAGTTCAGATTTAGCTAAGAAAAAAGGTAGTTGGCTAATCTATTGGCGGATCGCAAAAAAGAGATCTCAGCAATAACTGCTATATAAGACATGAAATGGCATTGACCTTTCGCTTTAGGATTATTATTATTATTATTATTATTATTAATAGATCTCACACTACAGCACAGTAATACTACCTCTCTGTGCAACAATAGAGCGATCCATTTTAATCTATGCCCCACCCATTTCTAGCCAAGCTCCGCCCACTTGTATGTATGTTGGAATCCATTTATATACTCGAAAAATGATTTTCCAGAATCCCAATTTCAAAGTAAATATAGAGTTAAGATTTTCACCATTTTGAAACCATTTAACTTGAAGCAGCAGCTCCCAGTCAAATTCCTTTCAAGATATTCAACAGAATGTCAAGGTTCCCAGCACTTTATCAAAACTAAATTCCCTGAGTTTTCCCTGATAAATTTCCAAAATTCCATGAGAAATCTTTTCATTTTAATGAGGTGTTGCTGGAAGGCCAAGAGGTAGATGCAGCAGAGAAACTAAGATACTGATAAATTTACAACAGTGTGGTATTCTGTGCATACAATAATTGTAATTTATTTCAATTTTCAGTCGATGAACACAACTTGGACACTGGCCATGACACAAGGCACACATACAGTAAACTGACACAATTTGAAAACCTTCACCCCATCACCTCTAGGTGACTCAAATTTCCTGACTGAAAAAATGGAAACCCATTTTCAAGTTTTCCCTGATTTCCAGAGTGGCTGGGAACCCTGAATGTTTATAAATTTAATTCAGCAAAAACACAATTCATACACTGTCGTTATGGAAGTTTCAACCTTGGAATCGCTACAGACTTACAACATTTTGAGTGTAACACCAGCTAACATAATGGAGGAATCCAGTTGTAGCTATGTCCCACCCATCTCTAGCTAAGCTCCATCCACGCTTTCCCGTGTTAGGATCAATCGATCCCCATACTCTCTCCAAAAAGCTATATAGGTAAGATGTTGAATATTTTGAAACTAATTTGACTGGGTGCTGTTCAGCAACAGCACCCAGTCAAATTAGTTTCAAAATATTCAACAGAATGTTTATTAAATAGTCAATACATACAACTTAACAGACTATTAAGAGTTTATGACAGACTAAGCCCTGTCATTCATGACATCCTTGATTATGACATCAGCCTACATGTGATCTAGTTGATTATAATATCATATGATTGACTGAGAAACTGGATTCCTCCATTGATTATGTCAGATTGTTGAGTGACAGATTAAAAACCTCCATTGTTACAAAACTTTGAACATCAAATAAAGCTAAACCCTTATCATGGCTACGATTGTCAAAAAGTGAATTATTTCACAACAGCAGATCCAAAACATGAGAGATCAGGCCGCCTGTGATGTTTCAGGCGACCTAAAAACAATCAATCATTTTACTGGTTATAACTTCGAAAACTTATCCTAGTTGTTCCAGTGCAAAGTTTTGGAAAATATTTTTTTCTTGGCCAACAAGTGGACATGTCTCAAGACCATTACAGATGAAATTTCTGGATGGCTTAAAATTAAGATTACCAGTCCGTGGCACACATAAGATTTATATTGATACAGGTAGCGGTGTAAGCATCAGTTATATGTGCTATGTACAATATACATACAACTGGCTTTATCATTAATGGAGTTTTAGCCATACCCCGCCCATCTTTAGCTAAGCTCCACCCACACTTCACCCGTGTTGGGATCGATTGATCCCAGGACTGCTTCACTATCAATTTCCAGAAACCTATACAGGTAAGCTGTTGAATAATTTGAAACTAACTTGATTGGATATTGTTGCTGCCATAGTAAAGACAGTTAGCCCGTCATTAATTAAGCATGTGTGATGAACTTCTCATCATAACTCATGACGTCATTGATTAAGACATCATCCTACATAGTTGATTATGATGTCATTGGATTGATGGATACACTGGAAAGGTCATCTCTATAATCTTATTAGGAAATTCAAACCTATAAGTACTAATGAAAATGGTCAAATTTTAATGTAACAAATTTGACTACATTTTCCTTAAAATGGCTGACAAATGAAACATATCTTTTGGCATATTTTGGCACTGGACATAGTGCTTATAACAGTACAATAACTTTCAAACAGTACAAAACTGAAAGCCATCACCTGATGAGGACAGTAACTCAGTTAAAATCAAACGCTAGATATATCTGATAGTACACAGGGTTAGTTAGTTGAGCAGTATAAGATTTAAATAACAATAGTAATAACGCTCCACGCTCTTCCCGTGTTGGAATCAATCGATCCCTGCACTCGTTGAATCTCAATTTCTGGAAAACTATACAGGTAAGCTGTTGAATATTTTGAAACTAATTTGACTGGGCGGTGTTGCTGCCATAACGCCATTCATGACATAATTGATTATGATGTTAGACTACATGATGTAGTTGATTATGACGTTATATGATTGATTGATAGCATTGATTCTTCAATTTTTTGAGTGATTTCTTGTGTCAATACGAAATGCCTGAGCAGAAAGGTCTTACTATAGACGTAAACTTTAGCCATTTCTATTTTGTCCCGCCAATTTATACCTCAGCTTCACACACTTTTTACGAATGTGGAATCATTTGGAAACTTGAATCTAAATTTTAAGGTAACTATACAGGTACGATGTCTAATATTTTGAAACAAATTTGACTGGGAGCTGTTGATGCCTTTGGCAGCAACAACTCCCAGCAAATTTGTTTCAAAATAACCAACAGAATGGTGTTTATATTGAAAATGCACGGAAACTATGAATCAGATTTCACTAAAATCTTAACACAAGAAATGAAACTGGGAGTTCCAGTCTTGGTTCTAATCTGAAGAAAGCAAATCTGAAAAAATGACGTTAAGCAACCCGCAATTAC
Organism: Chaetoderma sp. LZ-2023a; assembly: GCA_034401795.1. Lineage (NCBI taxonomy): Eukaryota > Metazoa > Mollusca > Caudofoveata > Chaetodermatida > Chaetodermatidae > Chaetoderma > Chaetoderma sp. LZ-2023a. The sequence continues at coordinate 155,323,704 of CM067373.1, forward strand.
TCTTTGTTTAATTCTTAGAACTTGACTAGAACTTGTTGCTGCCTAGACAATCAATGATGGCCCCTCTAATTCATCTCAAAATGATTTAAATGAACGACATCGCAAATACACAGCACTAATTATATTAACATAAGCAACAAGAAGAAAAAACAGCAATCAATTCATCAAGATACAAACATATAGCACTAGTCTTGAAATACATATAATAAAGAAATGAATTACATTAAGAATTAACATGAAACCCACGCTTAGATTCAGATTTAAGTAGACACAATACAATATTCCCAAAATCATAGACAAACAAACAAACAAATATGATTAGACAACACTCATATAAATTTTGAAAATCAATGGCTTCCGTGACCAAAATTTCATGACCTTGAGAACTAAATAGATACTCAGGAACTTCAGGGGTCAAGCAGTTCATTCTCCATAAGTTCTGTTAACTTGCTGACTGCTGCAGGCCACTGGACAACACATTTCAATGGGCAATAACCCTGGAGCTGTTGAATATTTTGAAAACTATTTGTCTGAAAGTTGTTGGTGGCTTAGCTTGGTTTAAAAAAATTCTGCATATTTACCACGGAAAATGTCGTCTGCATAAATTCAGTAGGCAGGCAGGTAAATGAGAAACCGTGCAGGCCTTGCTTCTAAATTCTCATGTTTTATTCCGTTTACAGTAAGACCTGTGTAAAGGGATGACAAGTGGTCACAAACAACAGGTGGTCACTAAACACAGGTGCTCCATTAATACATGTGATCCTAACAACAGATGGTTACCAAACACAATTTGTCTCTTTATATTGATGGTCCCCAAAGGTATACGGTCCCCTAAATACAAGTGATCACTAAACATGGGTGGTTTCTTAACATAAGTCATGTAGGGTTTTTTGGCTTAAGCTTTGGGGGGGTTGGGGGGTGTTCGTTTTTGGTTTGTGATTGTTTATTTCAGGCTCAACCCTTTTCATCCTGAATTTCTTAGAATTTCTATAATTTGGAAAATTGTTATGCAGCATAATTTTCAAATACAATTTATATAATATATCTATATTCTGAGAGGCGGTGGTAATGACAGTTCTAGAAGTATGCTCAAGGAACACCAGAAACAGGGATGACATACATATACATATAGTAGACTTGCGCGATTACGTGATCAAATAAAGAATCGTGATTATTTATTAAATGATGAATTTATACGACTAATAATAAAATAATCGTGAATAATTTCTACTACATAAAATATTTCAAAACCTACCTTTTAATTACTCTTTAATGCGATCGGTCACGAAAATTGACATTTTGCAGAGTGAATCTATTTACATTTTCAGGGCGATAGACTATTTAAAAAAATATATCACTAGAATAACTTGCTCGAGCACTGAGCCAGCCATTCCAGTGATACATTTTCAAAAATAGTCTTCTCTTGGCCTGCAAATGAACATTTCTAAAAGCAATTGCAAGTTTCATCTTTGATATGCCTTTGCTGTCATGTCTGGTTAATTTGTACCCATGCAGATTAATCCAGTAATCACGATTATTAAATAATCAATCTTAATCATTCAAAGCAATAATTACACCAGCATAACATATAGATATGTACATGTAAGCTTAGTCTGACTGTCATAATTAGAACAGTAGCCCTTTAATGGTCAAGAATGGGCATGATAATCCAGATTCTTACTCATTGTATGTCATTTTGCGGTCCTCGAGACAGGGATTTCTGCGATAGATTTTCAAAAATACTATTCTCTGGACCTGCAATTGGACATTCCGTAAGAGTAGTCGAGTCAAGTTTTGGCCGACTTGACCACGTGAAGGCTAAGCATGAGATATTCTGCTTATAACTTTATATAAAAAAGCAAATATTTCTATCATTTAACACATCTATCATCAAATATATAAGAAAACTTCAATAATTTAATGACATTTAAAAAATAAATCAGCTTTTTTCCTCAGTGAATGTCAATTTGAAGGTAAAGAAGACTATTTTTGAAAATTTACTTCTGAAATAACTGGCTAGGTTATCGAGCCAGAGCCAGTCATTCTAGTGGCAAGTTTTCAAAAATAGTTGCACTGACCGCTTGACTATCATGATCTCTGTATGAAATTAATAGATGACTGATGATATCAGTGTTAGATCTTCACCTGAAATTCTCTTCCTGCCTGCGAATGAACCGTATATATATCTCATCATCATAAGTGATGATGCGCTCTGTCGATGATGTGCGAAGATAATGACTTGACAACAAAAATAGATTACATAATTTATATTTAGAACATATGATTTAACGAAAAACACAATAAATCACATAACAGTTAAATTTTTTTCTGCGGAATTGCCAGATTCACATGCTCAGTTAACCCCTTTTACATCACACCCCCACCACCAAACACCCCCCCCCCCATCTTAATATGACAGAAGCTGTTGCTGTAAGGTGTTGCTAGCTAACACAGTGGGCAACAGTCTCCGTACCAAAGATGTTTTCAGTTTTACTATTCAGTAGCGTTGTTCCGATTAATCAATTTGATCGATGATTGATTGGTTTGTATGTTCAAACAACCGATCGATCATGATTTCAGAAATCGATTTTGGTTGTTTATAAATTGACTTTATTAATATATTTTTACTGGTCAAGCTAGAAAACGAATACTTTTTGGAAAAGAAATTTAATTTAATTGTTACAACTATATAGTATTACTCCTTAGTCTAAGACATTAATTCTTTCAGCACTGAAACAGTATGTTAATTTCAAAGCAACCATACCAATAACATGTTGAATATTTTGAAACTTATTTGACTGGAAGCTGTTGCTGCCTAAAGCAGCAACAGCTTCCAGTCAAATTAGTTTCAAAATATTCAACAGATTATTTCTTAAATTATGAAGAATCTGTCATACTTGCAACTTTATTTGAAAGGGGTAATTATCCTTGAATACGCTATAATTACTGCATTCAAAATGGGTAAAAAATGAGAACCTGTTCTGATCAATCATTAATTGATCATCGGTTAGTACATAAAACCAATCATCAATCACAAAAGTAGTACCAATTCCCAACACTACTATTTATTCAGCGTAATCATGGAGATGACAAACCACTGTATGTAATATAGGAATTCATTTCCACCTAGGTCACATCCATTTCTAGCTAAGCTCCGCCCACTTTCTTATGGGTGTTGCAAGCAATGTATACACGTGGAATCCTGAATTCACACAATCCAAATTTCAAGGTATGTAATTGTACAGCTAAGCTGTTGAATATTTTGAAACGAATTTGACTGGGGTCAGTTAGATTAGTTTCAAAATATTGAACAGAATGGCCACTAAATTGTAAATTCATCAAAGACATACAATTTGTACACAACTGACAAACTTCGATTTTCATGACAGAGATATTGCACACCGATATGGTTGTAACGCCAGCTAGCTAGAGACACAATGGACCTTTCCAGTTTATCCATCCATCATCTGATGTCATAATCAACTACATAACGTGTAGGATGACATCATAATCAATGATGTCATGAATGACGTAGATAAGTTCATCAAGAACGCATAATTGGGGACACTAAGTGTTGTTGGATGAATTGTATGTCTTTACTATTTAATCTAGGCTGCAACAGCACCCACTCAAATTAGTTTCAAAATATTCAACACTACCTGTATAGTTTTCTGGAAATTGATAGTCATGGAGTTTAGGGATCGATCGATCCCAACACGAGCGAGGTGTGGGTGGAGCTTAGCAAGAGATGGGCGGGGCATAGCTAAAACTGGAAACATCCATTGATTATGACATCAGATATTTGAGTAACAGATGGGCTCCCTCCATTTCTGAAAGAAACTCGTTCCCTTGCTTACAGAGATTGGTAATTGATAATGATAGGCATTGTTTATTATTAACATGGAAACATAATATTTCTGAAATGATCCTAACATTGATATGTCTGGAGTCGATTGCTTTATTTCTATGAAGTGGCAAGCACTGGACACCTCTTGGACAGGTTTGGTCATTAAAATCTACACTTGTAATTAGTGAACGTCCCTTTACAGGCCATTAAGAGAAGACATATTTTTGACAATTTATCTCCGCAATGGCTGGCTCATTAATTGAACCACAGTAATTGAAGCAGCCATTTCAGTTGTAAATGTTCACGAATATTTTTCTGTTGGGATACAAATGGACATTTCTCAAGATCACTGTAGCTTTTTTGGCCGGCTTGATCACCGAGACATTAATGCATCACCAGGCAGAGATGGTCAAGAAAATAAAGGATCTCTCAGAGAATGTAAATTTGCTGGCCAAGAAAGGAATATTTTAGAAAACTTACCAATCGAGTGACTGGTTCAGTTACCTGTCATATCAATGTTAAACTTTAAAAAAAATCCCTCTTGGTCAGCAAATGGACATTTCTCAAGAATGCCCCTCAGATGCCTTTTCTGTCCATCTTGACCAATACAGTGCTATACATGTTTAAACCAGTTTTAATGATCTACTTATCAAGCCGATCCAAAAAACCGAGTCATTCTAGTGGAAATCTTTCAAAAATAGTTTTCTCTTGGTCAGAAAATTGGCCATTCACTAAGGCATTATACATTTTTTTCAAGGTTCACGGACGGAATTGGCTAAAATGGAGGAAAATATATATTTTAAACACCAAGATGCAACTTTGCCAGGCTCTGATCCAACAGACAGACAGGCGTGGCCCCGATGCAAATTAACCCTTTGAACTCTGACATTCCATGTGTTGATACCTTAGACACCAACAAAATCCAGTCAAATAAAGTTCAAAATAGTCCAAATTTACTCGCTATACTTTTGTATTTTTGCTGAGGTTCTGGTCAGACCAGATAGGAGGCAAAAATAACAACTTAATTCAGATCTTTTTTCCCTGTTTCTGGGCATTTTTAAAGTAGGAGTGCACTGTGAACCAGGAAAAAAATTGGTGTGGCCTAAGATAAAATTAAAATTTCTTGACAAAATTTGACCAGCTAAGGGTCAAGAAATATTTTCTCTGACTAGTAGAACTTTGTCGCTAATTCCCCGACGCCCCACCTATGGCACTACATGATAAATATAAATTCAAATTACCTACAAATCTAAATGGATGCCTAGAAACATGAAAAATATGGATAATGGGTTTCATACAAAATGCATTACAGTGATTAATATTGATGATTTTTTTAATATTTTTTAAAAATGTATCTATTACATGATCATAATTGACCAATCATCCTCTATATTTACTCCTGGTTTCCGTATCAACAAGGCTTTCCGATCCTCTGTATATGAATAAGCTAAGGGCTTGCTATCAGTTCCTGCAGAGAAAACACATATAGAATTCTCTTATATTTATACAAGCATTTCAGAGCATTCCGAGTCTCGTCCCCACCTTCCCCCCCTATCAGGCCCTTTTAGCTCACACCTTGACGTTTAGATCAACAAATCAATGCAGGACCTCACCGGAAACCTTCTACCGAAGCGTGGCCAAAATACCAAGACACTACAGAAACGTGTTTTTAGTACAATTTTGAACACGATGCAAGAAATGTTCTGTTGAATATTTTGGATTTAATTTGCAATGGTTTCCAATCAAATGGAATTCAAAATATTCATGTTATTGCCTCAAACATTTTAACCTTTTCTAAGACCTTGACATTTGACCTCTAAATCAATACACTTCTTCAAGCCATCAAGCCATACATAGTGTTGTTCCAATTAATCGATTTTATCGATGATTGATTGGTTTGCATGCCCAACCAACAGATCGATCATGATTTCAGAAATTGGTTTTGACTGCTTATAAATTTAGAATATTAAAACTGCAGATGATTCTTTTTTTTGGCAATACCATTTTAATTTCATTTTTACAACTTTATACCATAATATTACTCCATACGAGTCCATAGTCTAAGACATTAACCTTCACAACACTGAAATAATATGCTAATGTCAAAACCACCATACCAATAACCTGTTGAATATTTTGAAACTTATTTGACTGGAAGATGTTGCTGCCTTAGGCAGCAACAGCTTCCAATCAAATTATTTTCAAAATATTCAATGGATTATTTTTTTAAATTATTACGGTTAAATATCCATGAACATGCAATAATTGCATTCAAAATTTTAAAATGGGTAAAAATGAGAAAATTGTTTTGATCGATTATTAATTGACCAATCATCGATCACAAAAATAGTAACAATTCCCAACACTAGCCATGTCTCACCTAAGTTTGGCAAATATCCCCTCATTAGAACACAAGCGATTACAGTGGAAACAGATGGATGGACAGACAGACAGACAGACAGACAGGCAGGCAAATACATATAAAAAGGCAGACATGTAGGCAGGCAGGCAGGCAGGCTTCATACTCCCGGACCCTCTATGAAATCATAAACCCTGCTTATTCCAAGATCTTTGCTCGACTGGAATATGTAGCCACACCACTAAATCAAGCATATATATATAACCACCATGAAAGAAGTGTATATGGATACTATATTTGCATTAGACATACATTAAGCATACCTTTAAGGATTAAGAGTACTTGAGCAGGACTCTTATTTATTCCTATTATCACAATACGCTCTATCCAAGCTTTTGTGCTGTAGTGACCGCTAGGGTCAGCTGACCTGCAAAGAAAAAAAGAAACCTTCAGTCTACCCTCTTTGACCACGTACAGGGCTTCGCATGTTCAAAATACACAATAACATGTGAGACAGGATTGAGTTCTATGCAGATAGATAGAAATAAATTAAATCAACAAATAAAGAATAGAGGGATCAATCTCTAGCCATGCTCCACCCATTTCTAGCCATGCTCTGCCCATTTCGAGCCATGCTTCATTTCTAGCCATGCTCTGCCAATTTCTAGACATGCGCCGTCCATTTCTAGACATGCGCCGCCCATTTCTAACCATGCGCTGTCCCATTTCTAGTCATGCTCTGCCCATTTCTAACCATGCGCTGTCCATTTGTAGCCATGCTCTGCCCATTTCTAGCCATGCTCTGCCCATTTCTAACCATGCGCCGTCCATTTCTAGCCATGCTTTACCCATTTCTAGCCATGCTCTGCCCATTTCTAACCATGCGCCGCACATTTCTAGCCATGCTCTGCCAATTTCTAGCCATGCTTTGCCCATTTCTAGCCATGCTCTGCCCATTTCTAACTATGCGCCGCCTATTTCTAGACATGCGCCACCCATTTCTAATCATGCTCTGCCCATTTCTAGCCATGCTCCGCCCATTTCTAGCTATGCACCGCCCATTTCTTTAGTTACAACTCGCGATGCAAGTTCTCGCATAAGTCTGTCTGCCAAATATGTTACATATAGGATAGTTACTTGTTTTAACTGTCTTGCTGCTACAACCCACCAGACAATAATTTCAATGAGCAAAAACTTGACTTGCTCAATATTTTGAAACCAATTTGACTTAAAGTTGTTGGTGGCTTAGTGAACAAAAACTTTCAGTCAAATTGGTTTCAAAATATTTAGTAGGTCCAGAGATACAGGGATTACATTACATATATATATGCATATATATTCGGTTTAATGTATTGACATACAGTTATTTCAACAAGTTAAGAGCACAAACAACAAATTATTTCTGTGTGAGTTTAGGCGAAAACTCTCGTATCTAGTTTAGGGAGTGTACACTGTAGATATACCACACGATTAAATTACATTGATTTCAATACAAACATGTCACTTACTCGACTTAGCCCACTTTATAGGTTATTAACCTCAAGTAGGTACTAGAGTATGTACTCTAGTTGCTTAGGTGCTACTCCAGTAACTTGTAGCTACTATACAAGGGGCCTAAACTCACCAACTGATTTACCCTAGAGTAGGTACGAGGGTGTCCATCTAAACCCAGCCATGAATTTCCAGAGTATCAATTTCAAGGTACATTCTAACCATACAAGTAAGATGTTCAATATTTTGAAACTAATTTGCCTTTAAGCTGTTGTTGCTCCCAGTCGAATTAGTTTCAAGATATTACAAACTACTCTACATGGGGAGGGGGGGGGGGGCTAAACACTCTCTACTTTTTGTGATTATTCCATAATTCTGTAGCTTCGGTGCACGCGTTCAGAATAGATGCTAACACATGTTTACAAAAGATGTAAATCTTGTAATTAATGTACTTACACGCTTTGTATTTTATTATTTTCAAACTGAAATTCTCGATGTATAAATTCTCCATTTTTGTAGTTAAAAGAATTATAATCATCGACGTATAGTTCACCTCTCGCTCTCCCCTGAAACATAACAAGAGATAACATGTCACTAGATACCTGACATGCCTGAAGGACCTGCATCGCTCAGTGTACATCATCAGTGTTTGAACACAAGCATAAAAGACAGTAAGAATGGAGGAATACACTTTTAGCTAAGCCCCGCCAATTTCTAGCTCAGCTCCGCCCACGCTATGTTAGTGGTGGGATCAATTGATTCCTGCACTCTGAATCTCAATTTCCAGAAAACTATATAGGTAAACTGTTGAATATTTTGAAAGTAATTTGACTGGGTGCTGTTGCTGCCATAGGACGCACCAGCGCCCAGTCAAATTACTTTAAAAATATTCAACAGAATGTATATTAAATAGTAAAGACATACAATTCGTATAACTTAGTGGACTACTAAGCGTTTATGATGGACTAAATCTCGTCATTGATGACGTAATTGATTATTACATCAGCCTACATGTGATGTTGTTGATTATGATGTTATGAGTGAGCGATAAACTGGATTCATCCATTAGGCTAGACATACAATGACAAACATTTCTGCAAGGTGCATGGAAATCTATTCTAAATATGGAAATTTTAATAGGAAATCTGAAGATTTAAGGTTATGTTAACTAAAACAGCGCAAAATCCATTAATGGCCACGAGTTACACTTGGGCAATGAGGTTTGTTTAAACACTCTTGGATCTCTAAGACCCCAGATTACTTCAAGCTAAATTTGGTTGAAATCTGCCAAGCGAATCTTGACGCTTGGTTTTTATGGCAAGGTTGCATTGACGATGGCTGGATGGACATGGTGAGCGTGTCCATTTTTGCATGTTGAGCTTACAAATACAAATGTATAAGCACAGTCCATCCTGGATGAGGCACTCTCAAGTTAAGCGAGTGATTCTCTTGACTCTAACACTTATGGGCCAGATTCACTTTTACCACTTACATGTATATTACAGAATTTTGAGGTTGTAATATTCTAATCCCTCTCTATGAGAAATTGACAAATCCGGTAAAGTACTGATTTTCTGGCAACAAACTAGCCAAAATTTCCTAAATTATTAACCACATTCTCCAGAACTGTCGCGTATTTAAACCTTCAAAACCTTTGTAATAGGAATTAAATATTATTTCAGCCATTTGATAAACAATCTATATACATATCTCATGACTAGGATTGTCTAAGGTACAAGACAGCTACATGTGTAATCTTCTCCAACATCAATACCAATATAATGACTATACTGTTATGAAGATTTACATTTCACTTAATAACATGTTTCTTAATACCACCTAGCCTTGCAACAATCTGTTTTCCACCCACAATTTACACTGCATGTACCTGTTTATCCAGACAGATTATCAATGTGAAGGGGTCATTATATGTAAGCGTAGACGAGCGACGAATTCTCTCCTTACGCGAGATGATGCTCCCGCCACGCTGAAATACTGGGATCTGAAACAAGAACAAAATTAAAGTTAGTGACTCTTAAAAGGGTCGCCAATACACCAATAATAATGCAAACGAGGACCCCAACATACTTTTGAAAGGGGTCCCTGGAATAGATCTTTCCAGTTTTAGCTATACCCCGCCCATCTCTAGCTAAGCTCCACCCACACCTCACTCGTGTTGGGATCGATCGATCTCTGAACTCCTTGATTATTAATTTCCAGAAAACTACACAGGTAAGCTATTGAATATTTTGTAACTAATTTGACTGAGTGCTGTAGTAATTAGTTTGTAAATATTCAACAGCATGTTTATTAAATAGTAGTCATACAATTCGTACGTGTTAAAACTTTTAAGAGTTAGACGGGCCAAATAGAATTATTTATGATGTAATGATTATGTCATCCTACATGCTGCTTAGCTGATTATGATGCCATATGATGTCAGACGATAGATGGATACTCTGGAAAGGTGAATTGTCTATCATTGTTAAATATTGATTACCGGTAGATCAATATGCTTTTCGCGGATTTGGACCTCATTTAGCATTGTCCAAAATTCAGGTGTCATACTAAACACTGAATGATGTGCAAAAAATACATAATGACAAGTGGTACTGATACAGACTATAAATGTATAACTGCGTCAATCATCTCTGTAATGGTAAATATTGATCAAGAAAGTTTTTTGCTCCTAATTATACTACTCCGAAGGTTTCTATCTTTACCACTAGTAAGATGATTGGAATAGCCCTCATCACTGGTTGGTAGAATGTAATCATTGGCAATTTAATAGTGACTGGAAAGGTGTCGACCTTTAACACTCTGGATGTCAACATTCTATCTTTTTACGGTGTCAGTATCAAAGAAACTGGTGTACATTTTTAAACAATTTTGGTGGACGATGTTGCTGTCTACGACAGCACCATCTTCCACCAAATTTGTTTAAAACTAAACACCAGTTCATCTTTTAATTTAATTTGAAAATTAAAAATCTTGACATCAGACTGGTAATGATTAAAGCATGTTTTAACCCTCTGGGCCCTACCAAGAATTTACAAAAAAGTGCTAGAAACCCTACAGCCTAAAGCTAGAAACTTGCTTAGAAACCTAGCCTGTTAGCGGTAGTGGAGTGATAGCGGCGTAGTGCTACCATGCCAACTATATTAACTATTTTTGGCAAAGTCACAGATTACTATATATAAAACTATATATCATTAGAAAGGGCAATAAAATACCTTTAAGTACATATAAAATTTGTATAAATAAAATATATTTTAGTTAGTCAACGTGCCTCTCAAAATGGCCACACCTTATAGGATAAATACATTGGTCTATTTTTGCAAAGTTTATCGAATTTTTTTTTAATTTTACAAATGCCATTGATAAAATTAATCACAATGGTATTAAAACTAACAGATACCAAAGTTTCGTGAAGGTTTTCATCCGATAAGATGTGAAAATGACAATTATATTATGTCATGGTACCGTAAGATTTCGAGAAATTCCGGTCATGATTTGGGGGGGAAGCCTCATTCAATGTTGAATAATTCCTTTATACATAATCGAACACATACCAGGGTTTCTCAGCGTTGACAGCGAATAAATGGCAAATTTTATGCTATGTAGCATTACTGGGTGCACTCAGCCGTTTAAAAAGCGAACGCGAATGTTTTACACTAAGATTCTATAGCATCGGACATTTTTTCGTAGCGGCGTCCCAAATAGGAATCGTTTATCGTGAAAGATCGCCAGAGAACGACAGGAATTTGTAGAATTGTACCCGTATATAATATACGAGTACCAAGCTCATTACCCATTATTGGCAACACCGTATCGCGTACTATAAGATTGATGCGTCTGATTGGTCGGGAATACATGAATATTAATTTTTCCGGCAAGATGGCGACACGATCAGCTGTTTTGCAAAATAGTTGTGTGTTCAAATATGTCAATCTATGCATATTTCTTGTACGCCACAAACTAAAAAGTAGACAGATCACTAGATTAACGATATTGCCAATCGGGAAGTGGGATGCCGATATATTTGACAACTTTCGCATCTCAACTCGGCCTAATTAATGCTAGTAATTTGAAGAGTAAGTTATCTCGGAAATTGTAAACAAAGAGTTGAAAGACACGCATCGATGATTGAGATTATCGGATTGTTTATCTATAACCTTATTGTGATTTCGCGACCAGAGGTAAACGAAATTGATTTATATATTTTTGGTTCAGCTGCTCTCTTAACACAATCTATAACTTTCTCGGTTAAATTAGTCATTGAGTAACTGAAAACTTACAAGTAACAGCACATTTACTAATAATCATTGATGACTGGAACTTACAAATAATTCCTTAGAAAACAAATATTTCACTATTGCCCTGGTTACAAACATTCTATCACCATTTACTGTGTGGCCAGTATCCTCTGATCAAAGATATAGAGAACCGGGGCCCTGAAATAAACTTGTGTGCCCAAAATCAAAAACAATTGTCACATTTGAACCTGAAATTCCAGAACTCCACATTTACAGTCATTATAAATGTAAGATGTTGAATATTTGGAATCCAATGTGAAGCTGGTGCTGCCTTAGCCAGTTTAATTAGTTTCAAAATATTCAACAGAACTTTGAAACATTTTGTAGCAAATTTATTATTCGCTCTTGTCGATTGAAAAGGTTAATCCAGTAACTAGTAGTCATACTCCCTCCTTGGATGATATATGCCCACCATTTATTATATTATTCATTTCATTTATGCGCTAAAATCTGAGGGTGGTGTATGACCATAACACCCGTTGTCGGGTCATAATGTTTACCAGTATATCCCTTAGTCTGAGTCTGCTCTGACTCAACCTGCCCCTGTGACAGATATTTGGACAGACTGTCAGTCTGTGACAGTCTGTCCAAATATCTGTCACTGGGAAGGGTTGAGTCAGAGCAGACTCGGACTATACAGTATATCCCTATGACCTTGCGCCGTACATGTATATTGTTAACCATTTAACATTTGAGTCAGACCAAAACTGCTGCAGTTGTCGAGGAAAATGTAAATTTTCCGACCAAAGTAAGATTATTTTTGAAAATGTATCACTGGAATGACTTGCTCTTGGTCTGCATATGGGCATTGTCTATGAGAAAATTTAAATCTTCATGAAAAAATTGGATTGTTAAAGTCTTAATATAACACTTCTAGCATTTGGATATTTCTAATTTTTGCAGGTGACTGATGGGCGATGGCTTCTAAACTCTAAACGGACTCAGTTTTTCCTGCTACGCCTAATGGATTTACTAACATGGATTTTATAAAAATAAAAATTTGATGACCTGTGTTACTCTATAATCTAATTTTTGTATGGAAACAGTATATTTGAACTAAAACATGATGATGTACGTTCGAAACATGATCGGCTACTACACACATCAATGGCTGACAGCTATGCCGGCGGCTGTTCTGGATCGACTGCTGACTGTTATCAACCGTATTCCTGAGGGCTCAGCTAATGTGCATCTCACATAAGCTCTATGTATCATTTGAGATTGGGTGGGATTTGAATCAAATATCAATAAATTAAATTTAATCTCTTAATTATACCCACACGTTTTGAAAAAACTGCAGGGATATTACAATCGCCTCCATCTGTGTGTCTGTCCATCCATCTCCTCAGAAAGCTTTTGGTAGAATTCAATCAAAATTATTGTGTAAATTACCGATATGCTTGTGGATTGGGAGACACCATTTACACTAGGCTCCATTCCCAGAGGGGTGTGGGTGGGGAGGGGGGGGGGGGTATAGGGTTGATGGAAGACTGTCAAAGTTAAAGGAATATAACCAAATCTGGTGATTTACCATATCATGGCCCTATGGGTGTAGAATGTGAGACAACCTAATACATTAGGCTGTGACACTGCTCGGGTCGGAAGAGGCTGATGGGGGAGGGGCAAAATGTCAACTGAATTTGTTATGTGAGTAGCGGCGACAGCAGAGTGAAATCTACACAATGTAACGTGCACAAGATAAAGGTAAGAGATGAATTGCCCATATCTCATTTTAATGGGAAAAAATTAAAATTTATAAAGGAAAGCCGGTGAATATTTTAGAATTAGTTTGCCTTTGCTGACCTGGTGAGTTGGGCAGCAACAGTTTCCCGTCAAATCAAAGTACTTGAAATTGGTTTCAAAATATTCACCAAGTTAGCTGTATCTATTGTTACCATGAAATTTGGAATTCAGGATTCAAAGTATATAAACTGATCCCAACACGTGCAAATCATCGATGGAGCTTATGTAGAGATGGGCGGGGCAAAGCTAAAAAATTATCCATTAGAGAATCTAAATTTCTGCTCTCCTTCCCTTTGTCAATTCCAGTTTTTACTATGTTTAACCCTTTCGTGACAAGTCCTGAAAACAATGTGGCATGGCAAATGATGGTTGTAGCCTAATTTCTCAATCCGAAAGAAAATTACATTTTAGTATGATGACTGAATTAATTATACCTACCAACCTTGTCTCTTTGAGTCCATTCATTATCCCCATACCTACCTTGTCTCCTCGAGTCCATTCATTATCTCCATGTTTTGAAAAGGAAATTTATTGTAAGCAGAGATTGGAGTCTTCCAGATTTATCTAGATTTCTGGATTTTTCATAGACCACTCTCGCACACCAGTTGACACCCTCTCCATGAATTGAAATTAAGCCAAATGAGCCACTATGTTCAGATAGGACTAGTGATTACTAGATTCTACTTTAGCCCTTCAAATTTTCTATACAGACCAAGGGAAGACTATTTTTGAAATATTACAACTGGAATGACTGGCTCAATTACCGAGCATTCTAGTGGTAAATTTTCAAAAAGTCTTGCTCTGTTAATCAACATTTCCTAAGATCACAGCAGAGGCATTCATTGGCCACCATGACCATTAAAGGGTTGACAAATGAAATTGTTGCCATTGGGCTGGTCATTGTATTAACCCTGGTCAATTTCTACTAGCCTCTGGCTCATGTTAATTTTAACTCCTGCTCTCACAGATCACTTCCTCTGATGACATCCAGATTTTTCAAATCAATCCACTCGTCTCTGTGTAATGAAACTAATTAAAACAAATTTGGTATGTGATTATGGAGTGCAGAGGAGACTCCCCCAGGGATGGGATGGGTAAAGAGGTCAAAGTGGTGAGCATGGGGATTTGCTATAATGCGTCATCGACCAAGCAATCTAGTTATCACTCACTTACCATCATTGTCGAAGACTTGATGCTTGATAAATAACATTATGAACAGGAGTAATCATAGATTGTAAACCACCGCCGAGACCACCCTACCGTTTTTGTCATATCCAAATTTGTTAAATCTTTATGTATGATCACACAAAGTCTGGAAACTCTTGTATAGGTTATGTTGGTTTGTTGTGTTAAAATTTTAAACGAATCGGATCAGTAGTTTTTTAGATGCAATACTGGATGCATGCACACACATAATACCCTTTCCCCTTAGGGCAAGGGTAATAATCCAGGAATGAATAGCAATAAAGATCAAAAGTACCTGCAATCTAAAGAAACAATCTGTTGAGTATATTTTGACAAATTCAATTGGAATCTATTGTTGTCCAAAACAACACCAGTTTCCAATCAAATTGGACTCGATATATTCAACAAATCTACTATACATAGTCCAGTCTGATTACCTAAGATGAGATTCTCTCTCTCCCTCTCACTTCGAGTAAACTTTATTTGATATTTACACTGATAGCGTACAAATAATACAGTATTCAACCCTTTAATACGCAAGCTTTACCACTGGAACATGTTGTCACCTAATGCAACAACATCTTCCAGTCCAATCGATCTCAAAATATTCAACAATTTAATCACCAGTCCTACTAAGTAATATGACACTCTTACATAGAAGAAACTGTATTTGACATACATGTAGTTTACAATGGCAGCTTATACAATAAGTGAATCGAAATAAAATGGTACAGTAGATTTACATCAAGCGCATCAGATTTAACCCTTACCACTCTTATGTCAATATTCTATCTTTTAATGTGCCAATAGCATGGAAAACTGGTACTGTTCTACTTCTACTAATAGAAACTGGTGTACATTTTTTAACAACTTTGGTTTGGTAGATGATGTTGCTATCTATGACAGCAACATCTTCCACCAAATCTGTTGAGACAAGAACACCAGTTCTTTTAATTTAATTTGAAAATTTAAAATTTTGACAGAATGGTAGAGGTTAATAAAATAGTGCAGAAGATAGAATTACAGAATCATCATTTTCATGAAATCTCAACCAGATAACTGTCCTATTCGCCATATGATCCTGAAGAAAAAAAGAGGAGAAACATTTACAAGATGAAAGAACAATAGAAAACGGAAATAAAACTGGAACAGTCAACAAAGGTGATTTCAAAGAGCTAATATGTCTCATGGCTGGCATTACTTTAATAATGCATGTTACGGGCCCGTATTGACCCAGTAGCAGCCCCGTAACATGCGGTATCATGATAGATGATTGAGGAACAGAAATTAGACCGTAGATGCAGGCCAATATCTCCCTAGAAGCTAAATGACGGGTGTGATATAATGGTATTAATGGGCAAGCTATGTAAGGATGCACACTTTAAATTTTGTAGGCGTCAGTGTAGCTGTTCAGCTGTATGTAATATTTTACCAACGCAATTATAAATTAGGTTAGACATTCTCACTAAGCGATTCCGGCCATCAAGGAATCGAGTACTCGGTTAAATAAAGGAATCGACACGCTATCGTTGACGATTTTACGCTAGGAATTTCATTCACAGAAAACTATTTATATTTTCCCGTAGAAATTTGTAAACAAACTGAATTAACCAATCAACAGTGGATTTATAAAATTCAGTCATCTGCCGTAATGTAACGCTACATTTGATTGGATAAAACGCCCGTAATGCTTGCGTATTTAGTGATCGAAAACTGGTGCTCTTAAAACCGTCCAGACGGCGCGTAGGTCTCTAGGCAAGTTTATTGAAAACCGTCCAGACGGCTCGTAGGTTTATTTGTACGCTTTTTGCGCGCCGTCTAGACGGCTCGTAGGTTCCTTAGGGTTAAGTGACTGATGATTAGTCAAATCCGTTACCCATCACTGTTACAACTAAATCATGCCTCTGCATTATCACACATGTCTTGTATGCTCGTTACTTTAGTTTCTGTACATTTCTGAGTGTGCTTGGGAAAATAGACATAATTTTGTGGATCACTTTATGTAGAATCAGCATTGGCTTAAGCTCGATACACACGACACAAAAAGTTGCATACAACAAGTTGGTTCTGACAGTACACACGAGCCAACAAGTTGCATACAACATTTGTGGAAAATCCCAAAAGCGGCATAAAATATTACATGTTAAATCTCAGAATTAGTAAAATATTATATGTCTCCTCGCTTATCGCGATTGACGTAGTCCTGTATTTTCACATTAAATAAACACTCGTACTCCTCGTAAAGCCGAACAAAATTATGAAGTCATAATAAACTACGTTGCATGTAGGATGACATCATAATTAATTATAGAATGAATGACTCGATTAAGTATAAACGCTTAGAATAGGTTGTACATGGGCGAAGTGTAGGTGTAGCTGAGCTAGAGATGGGCAGGGCATAGTTAAAACTAGAAACGTCTATTGATTGGTCACATAAAATGTTGGATGAAACCGATACACATGGTACATTGTACAACTTGTTGGATGAAAATAGAACACTGTTCTATTTATTTAATCATACCTTTTGTTGCATACAACATGTTGCGAGTGTGTACACACGGTACAATTTGTTGCAGGGTTCTGCCTACACTGGTCGGGATTAATCACCACTCAACAATTTTAACCAGCACTAAAGACTAAACTATCTTTTTTAACCACCACTTTTCACATATTTTGTTAAAATTAAGCTTCATTTCAAGGGACTTTGTAAAATTTCCGTAAAATGTCCGGGACTAATTTCATCCAGGGCAGAACCCTGTTGTTGTACACAAACATGTTTGATCATGTGATCGACCTTTAGGTGTTATATTTGAGTGTTAATGGACAGTTCCATTTTTAGCTATGCCCTGCCCATCACTAGCTAAGCTCCACCCACACCTCGCCGTGTTGGGATTGATCGATCCCCAAATGCCCTAGCTATCAATTTCTTGAAAACTTTACAGGGAAGCTGTTGAATATTTTGTAACTAATTTGACTGGGTGCTGTTGCTGCCTATGGCAGCAACAGCGCCCAGTCAAATTAGTTTCAAAATATTCAACAGAATATTTATTAAATAATAAAAGCAAACAATTTGTACAACAACGCATAGACCGTCTTCAAATTACTTATCGACGTCATTCATTATGATGTCATTGTACACATCACGCAGTTCATTATGATGTCATATGATGGGTGGGTACTCTGGAAAGGTGAATTAGCTGATACCTTATTCAGAGGTGCCTCTATATAAGTCTGTTTGTCGCCTTCAAACGGCTGCCAGGTGAGCACATCATACCAGATCTGCAAGAAAATAATAAATAAACTATTCAGATAAGAAGCTATTTACAGCCCAGCAACAACAAATTATTTATTAGTTTCAAAATATTCAACATAATATTCCTACCATATAAATATCTTGAAGCTATTTATAGACCAACAACAACAACAAATAATTCATGATATAGGAATACTCTGTTGAATAGTTTGAAACTAATTTGACTGAGAGCTGTATGGCAGCAACAGATTCCAGTTAAATTAAACTCAAAATATTCAATAGAATATTCCTACATCATACATATTTTTGCCTGCCTATGGCAGCAACAGGTCCCAGTCAAATTGCTTTCAAATTATTCAACAGCTTGCCTTGTTATAGAGACAGTGTAATTTCAAGGTTTATGTTTTAAAAAATATTTCAGAATTAATAAGCAAAGATTACATTTGAGATAATTCTCTGACACATCTGACTAGTTTAGTACAAAAACAAACAGTTTTAATCGTGTAAGAGACATTGTTAAATATTTAGAAACTAATTTAACTGGAAGGTAGCAGTCAAATTATTTTCAAAATATGCAACAACTGTCCTGCATAATTACCATGAAGTGGAAATACAAAGTTTCATTGATTTTGGATAAATAAAGAAACTGTACATATATTGTATCTTTATAATTGCTGAAAACAGATGTTTAGATTATCTAATCTTACCTCATTTTTTCCTGGAAAGAATACATTAATACCGGTAGCTCCAGCTTCAACAATGGGCTTGACAAGCAAAGCAGAACCTAGAGAGAAAGAATCAAAAAAGCATCCGCTTTTGTTTCTACGAGAATTCTTAATACTTACCAGATGTACTATTATGATAATGTCTATTATCTAGTCTAGCTCAAAATAAACAATTAAAACTCCGCACTCTCCTGGTCCTGCCCATACTGTGTCCGGGAATACCATAGCCGCAGGTACCGAGTCTATTCCCAATCACAGTCAGATTCGTCTTATATTTGCCTTGGCAAACTGCGAAAGCAGCTCAGCCTCACCTCAGCGGGGCGGCTGAGGCAGGGCCATAGTATATCTGGTAAGTATTAAGAATTCTCGTAGAAACAAAAGCGGATGCTTTTTTGATTCTACTTCGAATAATACTTACCAGATGTACTATTATGATAAACTCCGGATTTCGACAGCCAGGAAATGCCGGTGGGAGGAGGTGAGGCTCGAACCAGCACTCATCAACCATCCAACAGAGAAGGTTGTGAAGAGACTAAAACCCTGGCATACGCTTGGGTTCTGCTATCTGACTCATAGAGTGCTAAACTTCTATGGTCTAGACCGCGCTCCCCCCCCTCTTTTGTCCGCACAAAACCAGAGGGATGTCCATGGGGATGCAACACCCACCAGACCCGTGTCAGCCCCAAGTCTCAGCTAGGGCAGTCCAGAAGAGTGCAAAGAAGCTACTACAACTTCAAATCTTTGAAAAAACTATCAGTATATCGATTAGATTTTCAAATTGGAATGAGTCTCATGTCTGTATGAGAGGATAAATATACTCTTGTACCAGACTATTCACTTACTCAGTCTGGTATTTCGACTGGAAGTAAACATATTTATAGTCACTTAATTAATGTAAACACTCACCATTTTTGAGTGGTCGATCTGTTCTTGATCATCACAGGAGCTAGGCCCAATCCACGGTCGTACTCGGTCATGTGCATAGCGCTTGGTCAGTGTAGGCGGAAGACTTGTGTGATGTGTGCGAAGTAGTGGTCGGACGTGGCTTAGTTTAGGTTCGACAAATTGGCGACGGCTACTGGGTTAAGTGTGCTGGAGATGTCGCGAAGGTAGAAATCAGTGAATGACGACTCGGCATGCCATTGTGCTACAGACATCACCTGCTCTAATGAGACACCCTTATAAAGGGCCGATGATGCTGCTAGTGCTCGGACCTCATGGGCATTCGCACGATCAATCTGCTTTCCTGTAGCGATCTTGTGCGACATCTGAATAGCGTCAACTATCCAACGAGAAATAGTATCTTTCGAAGCACGTAAATGGGGAGCTTTGAGACATAACCACAGAGATTTCGGGTCGTCTCTCCACTCAGAAGTACGTTTCTTATACATCTTTAGACATCTGACAGGACACCAAGCACAAGAATTTGGGTCATGTCTAGTTAAACTTGGCAAATTGATCGGCTGTCCTGGATATTTAAGTGACTGATTCTTTGCCAGGAAACAAAGACGTGGAAGTAATCTTAAACCTTCACCCGTGACGACAAAACGGTCTTGTTCGGCAGAAAGCGCATGAATCTCGCTTCTCCTTCTCGCCGACGCTGCTGCAACCAAGAAAACTGATTTAATAGTTAACAGTTTAATGTCAATAGATCTAATCGGTTCAAAGGGAGCATGCCCTAAAACCTGTAGAACAAGAGATAGATTCCATGATGGGATAGGAATTGGCTGTCTAGGTCGCAGATTGCTCATTCCTTTGATAACTTCATTCAAGGTGTCATTCTCCACTCCCCCAATGGTGAGACTAGGAATGACAGAAGCTAATGCAGACTTATATGCTGCTAGGGTAGAAGGTACAAGTTTGTCAACTTCGTATAAATGACAGATAAAATCTGCTACGTGTTGAACAGATGCAGAAAAGGGATCAATATCTCTTCTCTCACACCACTGTGCAAATTTGTTGATTCTATAATTATATGTTTTTGTGGTCGAAACTCTTCTGGCCGAAGCAACAAACTTCGATGCTTGCTCAGAAAAGCCACCCTCAATTGCACGCTGCTTGACAACATCCATGCAGTCAATTTGAACATTTCTGGTCTGTCGTGAAGGTACAGACCCTTGTTCTGAGAGATTACATCTCTTGTGTCTGGAAGAGGGATTGGACTGCAGACCAGAAGGTCCAGCAGATCCGTAAACCATGATCGGCCTGGCCAACAAGGAGCGATCAGTAGTACTTGGCACATCCCCTCTCTTATCTTTGCCAGAACTTTCGGGATGAGAATTGTTGGAGGATACGCATACGCGTACATTCCCTTCCAACTTATCGCCAGTGCGTCTACTGCTAGAGCTAACGGGTCCGGGATCGGTGACACGTACGTGACCATCTTTGCGTTTTTCTTCATCGCAAATAGGTCGACATTTGGCTTGCCCCATTGTTTGAATAGAACCTCTGCTACCACTTGGTTGAGCTGCCATTCCGTCGGACGACAAACCGTCCTTCGACTGAGAGCATCCGCTAAGATGTTCAATCTTCCTGGAATGTGTGCTGCCCGAAGAATAATATTCCTCTCTTGGCACCACAGCAGAAGGTTCCAAACCATCATACACAACTCCGGTGATCTTGTCCCGCCCTGGCGGTTCAAATAAGACACCACTGTTGAGTTGTCTGTCCTCACTAGGACAATTTTGTCTTGAATTAGACTCTCGAACTTCTGCAGTGCTAATACCACCGCTAATAGCTCGAGCACATTGATATGTTTCTGCGCATTGGTCCGATCCCATTCCCCTGACACTGACTGATTGTCCAATACCGCTCCCCAACCTGTCAATGATGCATCCGTGAATATGGACATCTGAGGTTGAGGAGGTTGTAGAGGAACACCTCGCAGGAGATTCTGTTCCGACAACCACCACTGAAGGTGGAATATCAATGGTTCTTTTACTGGTATTCTCAGAGATAACGGATCTGTTCTCTGTGACCAGAACGACATCAAATACATCTGAATCGGCCTGCGCCTGAGCGCCGCGTACGGCACCACCTTCTCCAGAGATACTAGTAAACCGAGTATTCTGAGAAATTGACGCGCCGTCAGATAGGCTCCTAGAGAAACTGACTCCAATACTGCAATCAGGCTTCTGACTCTGCTCTCCGCCGGAAAAGCTACGCCGTCCCTGAGATTGAAAAAAATTCCCAGATAAACAAACTCCTGTGATGGAGTCAGTTCTGATTTCTCTAGATTCACAATCCAACCTAGCTTCTTCAATAAGTCTAGGACTACCTTCAGATTGCTGCGCAGAGTGACTGGATTCCCCGCCTTTAGCAGCCAGTCGTCTATGTAAGTGTGAACAGCTATGTTTCTCCTGCGAAGTAAAGAAGTCATGGCGAGAACCACCTTGGTGAAGACCCTCGGAGCCGTGGTCAGGCCGAATGGAAGAGCATTGAATTCCCAAACATTGTCTTGGAATGCAAACCGCAGGTACTTCTGAAAGGGAATTGACATTGGAATATGAAAATAAGCATCCTTCAGATCTATTGATACCGCCCACATGCCTTTCCTGAGGCCTGTCATCACCGCTGCTACCGTCTCCATCTGAAACCTGGGAGAAAGAATAAATTTGTTCAACGGTTTGAGATTGAGAATTGGTCTCCACCCTCCGGTACGCTTCGGAACTAGGAACATAATCGAATAGAAGCCCAGTGATGACTGATCGGCGACCAGGTGAATCGCCTTCTTCTGACGAAGCGATTCTATCTCTGACTGAATGGCAACTAAACGGTCTAATTCCCTTGGAATAGGAGTCCATATTGGAGTCGAGGTTAACGGAACTAACGATTGATGGATTAGCCAGTCCGGATCGTAGCCGTTTCTTATCCACTGACAGACTAAATAGTCGCGCACGACCTGTTCCCATTGGCTTAGGAATAGCTGAAGTCTGCCTCCGACGGAAGGAATCTGCACACAGTTGTCGGTCGAGATTAGCCGACAAGACGCTACATCGCTTGGGTGAAGATTCTCGACTCCATTTGTTTCTAAAGCCGCCGGTATTGATTCCGCCGGAAACCCGTCAGGAACGAGCCCCACGGCCGCCCCGTGGCTTCTTGTGGTATGACGGTCCGGAACCGCCGCCACGACTATCCTTACGGTAGCCGCCACGGCCCGAACCGCCACCCTTCCTGTCGTCCTCATACGGCCTCTTACTAGAGGGCTTGTATGTGGACGAACGGCCAGGTCCTTGTGCACCGGATGGCCTATGGGCATCACGGGCAGAAGGATGGAAGGGCGATCTAGGACGCTGCCTCTGCTGCTCCTGTCTGTGTTGACGGTAGGACTGTTGCGGCTGAGTCCTCTTGGTCGACTTCCACGACTTGCCGACCACCTCTTGCTCCGCCACCATCGATGCAACTTTAGAAAGCGCTTGTCGTGCCGAGCCGCCGAACAAGCCTGGACCTATGAAAGGCGCAGAAGATAACGCTGCCCTCATTTCCGGTCCTGGTTCCACACAATCGAGAACCATTCTCCGTCGCTCTGCTAAAGTTCTTGTGATCACCCTGGCCAGGCAATCCTAAGACAGGCGCATGGTGTCCCGAACAACTCCGGGAGCAGCCTCTGGCACCTGTCCGCCTTCCGCCGTGCAGTCCAGCATACCCTGCAAGACGGTACACCCGTGCGACAGCGCAGCCATGGCTGCCCTAGCCGCATCCTCAATGAGCGTGAGCTCATTAAACGGGTCTTTGTTGGTCTGAGAAACCAAGGGACGTGACCGCCCCTTGGCTTTCCCAGCCAACGGCCTATTCAGCGCCTCACGTTCCGCAACGGAAAGCCGTGGAACTCTGGCGTACTGATGATAGGCCTGCTCCGGAAAACGGACCCTACTCCTTATCCCCTTCGGGGCCTTGGGCAACGCATAGTCTGGCTGAACCAGACGATATGCCGCAACTTCCAACATGTCAGAAGTCTGCGTGTCCAAGGGGAGTGTAGGCATGGCCGAAGAGCCACTGGACAGAGCGCTAGCCGCACGCTCTGACATCCGCTCCATCGCCGGATCGCGCTGAGATCCTAGATCCGATGCCAACCCGAGACGATTGGTCATCCATCCAAGGACCTGCACCCATTCAGCTTCGGCGCAGAAAGCGGAATCGTCCATTAAAGAACTCCCGTTTTCATCCTCCCTCTCTCCCTTAGATGAGAGGGCCACCGACGATCCTTGCTGAACGCTACGATAAACGTCTCTGCCAGGACAGAGCGCATCCATAGCGCGATTACCAGCGGCACCAGTATCCAACGAATCGCCGGATACGGATTCTCCGCAGTCCATCGGCTCCAACACGGGATCCGGGACTACGACCGCCTCAATCACGGCTGGCACTGTCACTCCGATAGGAGCCGCGCCTAAAGCCGCCGGGATAGCCGTCGGAACCGCAAACCACGGCTCCGCCGGCATATCCGGTTGCACAAATGACGGATGAAAAATGCCCGACGGAACGTCGACATCACCATCCGCCTGGCAAACACGTACAAATCCCGAGGGAGACCCCTGGGACGTACTAGGCATTGCCGACATTGAAAGATCCGGCATGCCGGAGTCTTCCATCAACAGGAATTCTTCCTCCTCTACCGACGGCTCTTGAGCCGAGGACAGAGAAGGGTCAGGTGCATGCCCCTCAGCAGAACTAGCCGGACCACCTAATGGTTGCCCTGCACCAGCTTGCCTCACCGGGACCGTGGACTGTAACGAATCAAACATGGCCTTGAACTGGGCCGCCCATACGCCCAGTGCTGAATCCATCCTCTCATTCAGCCGACCTTCCAGTCCAACCAACGACGCTTGCTGCCGCTTCACTGCCTTATCCTTCTCTATACGCTCCAGCCTCGCCCGTCGATCCCTGTCAAACTCAGCCACCATTGCCGACGACCACTTGGCGCACACATCACACGGGCTTCCGACCTTACACTTCGCACACGCCACACAGTGATGACCCAGATACTTCCGTTTCATGAACCTGTTGCACTTCTGGCACAACGTATCTGGGTTCTTCGGTTTCTGCGAACACAGAGAAGAATTAAAACGCTGCACATGACAAGTGATGACGAGCAATACGCACAATAGACTTGATAGTTAAGATTTCTTAAACACATTAACTTTCTCTTAAATTAATGATAACAAGTCTTAGGCAGGAAATATTTGAAACTTTTTTTTTTTTTTGAGTGAAAATTTTTTTAAAAAACACAACTTAGCCTTTAACTAACGTTAAATAACCAAGAATAAATCGCCGATCACTACAAACACCCTCGACAACTAAGCGAGAGCTAAAATCGGCGACAACAGAGTGCCTGGATACCCCAAGCCAAGAACGACATAATTCATGGGCGCCGCCATCTTGGCCAAGGACGCATCCATCTTAGAGGAACCGAGTCGCAAGAGAAATTAACCGAGTACCCGAATTAAAACTGAAAGTTAACGGGTACAGAAGCGACTCCAACAATGGCTAACATTATAAAACAATGTGCCAATTTAAGGAAATTTCAAACAGTCATTATGGCACGAATGTATAAATTCTAGATTGATACAACCTGCCCCTGTGATGATTTCCCTAGTTCCTCCATTAGTCCAGCGATGGTTTTCACAAACACGCGCTAAAACTGCTTAATTTATCAATTAAATGACACTCTAAACACATGCGACTTGAAATAAGCGCAAAATAGACGAATCTGACTGTGATTGGGAATAGACTCGGTACCTGCGGCTATGGTATTCCCGGACACAGTATGGGCAGGACCAGGAGAGTGCGGAGTTTTAATTGTTTATTTTGAGCTAGACTAGATAATAGACATTATCATAATAGTACATCTGGTAAGTATTATTCGAAGTAGAAACACAAAGCAGTGTCATAAAAAGCCAGCAAATGTCATCTAATCACGAAGATGGCCAACAATGTCTTCTGTAGTCATCTTGAGATATGTCCACCAGCGGAACAAAAGCGGGCCATTTTTTACACTTACGACTTGAATGGCTGGCTCGATTCGAGTGGTAAATTAAAAAAAATAATCTCTTGGCTCGCAAATGGACATTTACTAGGCACAAATTTTCATTTAGTTGCCCATTCTTGACCAACCCGAAGCATGTTCAGGCCTGGAAATAACTTTCAATAGTGTCCAACACTTAGTCAGGTACTGTACCAGCTACTTACTACCGGACATCCACAGTTTGCTTACTGCCTGTCAACGCTATTCGACTTCACAGTGTTCTTTACTTGAACTTACGTGTATTAGAACCATGTCAAAAAGCAACTATGTCATAATGATCGCGATACACCTTCTTCTTCTTCTTTTCGTTCGCTGATCATACCCCTTAGGTAGATGAATATTTTATGGCTTTGTCAACACTTGTCATGCTTGCATGCAGACTCTTTTGTTGCACACTGCAACTACCGGAGCTGTTTAAATCTGTAGCTGACAAAATGTCAGGAACCGGCAGGACTGTAACTGACATTTGATAGTTTGGTGCCTGACAATGTCCTTGACAGGCACCTTATTTCAAGGCATGTTTGATAGATATTTATGCAAATGTACAGAAAGTGAAGCTCACTTCTACCGTATAAGTATTTAACTATAATCTGAATTTGGTTAAATCCGGTTAAATTCAAACAAGAGACTAAAACAGAAATGATCAAATTAACGAAGGTCATATTTATCAACCCCGGGCAATATCTGAGCAAAATACTGACCAAAATCGGTTTAATTTATTTCCCAAAGCCGACAAATTAACAACGGTTGCATTTTTAATGGTGATAACACGGACGAAAACTAACAGAACATAAGCATGAACTCTGTCTGAAAACGATTAATCTATATTCTGAAATTGGATCAAATTTGTTTTTCCTACCATAATTTAAATTATCGCCAAGGAACCAATTTCTACACTTGTACAGCACAGATGTCATATGTCAACAGTAATACTATTCCCACCACACCCCACCCCAGTCACATTGCAATAACCCTTTAACACTCATATCAGTCAAAAAACAGCTTCTGCAGTGGTCTTGAGAAATCTCCATTTGCAGACCGCGAGAAGACAATTTTTGAAAATTTACCACTGGAATGAATGGCTCGATAACCGAGCCAGTCATTCGAGTGGTAAATTTTCAAAAAATAGTCTCCTCTACTTGTGCAAATGGATATTTTAAATGAGAAAATTTAAATTTTCTTGAACAAATTCGAGGGTTAAAGGGTACAGTAAACGTTTGCAAGTTTCCTTCACTCACAAGTTGACCAGTGGTCAGTGCCCTGTGCAGTAATAAAGACACTACAGTTTCCAACATCTTACCTAACATATACTCGTGATCAATGGTAAACGTTTTCTTATCATCAGGAAACTCGACCCATAGCGGTCTCATCGGCGGCATACCCGTTCTCTCATTCTCATAAAACAGTGTGTACCAGTAAGGCAGGAGTGCGTAGCGGGCACGCAGGGCATCGCGGACAATGTACATGTTCTGTTCAGGCAAAAGCCACGGCTCACGTCGCCGTGTATCCAAGTGTGCGTGTGCGCGGAAAAATGGCTGGTAAGCGCCCGCCTAAAAGACAAGGTATCAGTGCTATTAACATTCAGAATCTGAAAGATTGAATTGAAAAACTTCTATTGAATATTTTGAAACTAATTTAACAGGGAGCTGTCAAATGCGTTCCAAAATCTTCAACAGGTTACCTGAAGTCGCTAATTTGAAATTGAGATTCTGTGACATTAGGGTTTAAAGGGTTAACCCTTTCACTGATGAATTCCCCATATATCAATTTCAAACCTACCATACAGGAAAAATGTCGGATATTGTGAAATTAATTTGACTGGAAGCCATTGGGCAGCAACAATTTCAAAATATTAAAAATATTCAAAAGAATAAGTTTATGAACTGTAAAGGACATACATTTTTCAGGGATCTGTCGATGACAGAGTTAAGTAAATTCATTAATATACATTAGTCATTCTTTCCAGATCATACACGTCTAAAAATTGACACATGCGCCAATATCTTTACGAACAATATTATATAGATGTTAATGCTTCTTTTTTAAAATACTGACAGTAAATATGAGTACACAATATAGACTACAATTATATATATTGTATTAAACTATGTAGAAATCTTATTCAAATTTAGGAAAAGACTGGGCATTATGTTAAAGGAAAGGATCCTGAAGGGAACTAACAATATGCTCTTGAATGACAGTTTTATATAATAATCAACCTATAGCTACACTGCCACCCCCACCCCACCCACCCCCCACACACCCAGGCCCGAAAACCCCAGAAATAAATCAGAATAATTAGAAAAAAGCAGCTAAATATCATTTATGTCACTCTGGCAGGAACGAATTAGTGACGCAGCTGGACCTATGCGCTCTGTTGTATACGGAGCGAATAAATAATACCCGCTACTGCCGGTCATATGAGCTCAGTTATATTTGCGTTAAGCTGATTAGCCACTACTTCCTGCAGGTAAAATACCATCTAGTTTCCAGAAATGGGGCCTACATTCAGTCACACAAATTTCAAAATATTCAGTAGGCATGATATTGCGACCTTGAAAACCAGCAGTGTATTTTGAAATCATTTTGACCGAAACTTGGTATTTCCATAAAAAAAAAAGCGACTTTCAAGTATAACGTTTTCAAAAGGTTTCAAAAGGATCAATAGTGAATTAGCAGTAGTGAGTTAATCGCTCTACATCGGTGCCCAGTACAGAATAGTATTCACACCGCTTGCAAAACTATATTCAGGTGTGCTTTCACTATATTCAGGTAGGCCTATGCGGTATATCTGCACACACAGTTGGCACACGGCGGAGTGAGAAGCACCAGCACGGTCACTAATTGGCTCCAAGTTAAGCGCTCCTAGATTTACTAAATGCTTTTTCTCAAATAATCCCGATTCATTTCCGGTTTTTTACTGATGGTTGTTTATTTAATATTGTATGAAATTACCAATAAAGAGCATTTGTTATTTCCCTTTTCCATTCCTTAAATAATATATAGGCGGCTGGATGACAATCAGTGATAAAGTGATTACTTATAAGTATGGGTACTGCTTCCTCTAGGCTTGCGCGATTATTCGTAATCGTGATTACTCGATTAATCAACTTGGGTAAAAATTACCAAGACATAACAATAAACGAATATCAATAACGAAAGCTGCAATGGTGTTGAGAAAAGTTCATTTGCAAGGAAAGAGAAGCCTATTTTTGAAAATGTATGACTGGAATAGCTGGCTCATTCCAGTCAAACATTTTCAAAAATAGGCTTCTCTTGCCCGGCAAATGGACATACATTCATTAAGAAAAATTAAATTTTTCATGAACGATCGCATTAAAAAGTAATTAAGTTAGGTTTTGAAATATTTTATGCAGTAGAAGATATTCACGATTATTCGATTATTTAATATTTAATCATATAAATTCACTATTTAAAACATAATCGTGATTTTCGATTTAATCGCGTAATAGCGCAAGCCTAGCTTCCTCTCTAGCTTCAATTTAACTGCAATCTTGTGACCACCAACCAAGGTAACCTTTCAAATGCCAACCTTCTACTAATATAGCGTGCTAGCAGCACCAACCAACCTATGTGCTAATGGACCTGTCACTTTTTTAGCCATGCCCCGCCCATCTCTAGCTAAGCTCCACCTACCCCTCGCTCGTGTTGGAATAGAATGATCTATGAACTCCCTGACTATCAATTTCCAGAAAACTATACAGGTAAGCTGTTGAATATTTTGAAACTAAATTGACTGGGTGCTGTTGCTGCCTATGGCAGCAACAGCGCCCAGTCAAATTAGTTTCAAAATATTCAACAGCATGTTTATGAAATGGTAGAGATATTACAATTCTTACAACGTGTTGGACTATTAAGAGTTAAAGACTCATATAGAATCATTTATGACATAATGATTATGATGTCATCCTACACACCGCTTAGCCGATTATGACATCATATGACGTCATTAGTCTGGAAAGGTCCATTGATAGAGAAATCCAGTTCTAGCTATGCCAGTCTTTTTTCTAGTTAAGCTTATCACACAGCACCTGCAAGTTTGAATTGATTTTAACCTTTGAAACACTGATTTCCACGAAATCGAATTTCAAAATACATATATATAACTATACAGGTTTGCTGTTGAATATTTTGAAACTAATTTGACTAGGAACTGCTAAATCTTAGAACTGCTCAAATAAGCTTCAAAATATTTAACAGAATTCATATCTGACCTACGTCATTTGATTGTGACATAAACCAACAAGTAACATAATTATAAATTTGATTATGGCGTCAGTTACTTGAATGACAGGATCCGATCATTCCTTTGTCACAGTAATATCGTGAAATTGACCATCTCTAGAACACATTTATGTAGATCTATATTAGCACTATACAACGACATCACGGCGACTCACCTGGTACCAACGTGTTAATAATTCGGGATCAGGATTTTTGAAGAATCCACCCACATCAGCACCTGAGAATGTGATTCCTGTCACACTAAGTGACAGCATCATCGGCACAGTGGCTTTAAGGTGTGACCAGTCACCAGCATTATCACCTGTCCATATACTACCTGAAAACACAACACACAGTCCATGAATACAAGTGACGAATAGCAGATACTATTTTTCATTTGCCAGATTAAAGCTGCGCAGATATTCTATGGGCTCAACACATGTGCTTGTGTCAGTAGTCATGTCCAAACACGGGCATTGACATGTCACAAGCATTCGACACAATTAAATGCTCAAACATCCTAGATGTACTACACCAGCCCAGTTGCAATGAAGATGAGCTGTGACAAATGAGACTACAATCGTAGACACCAAGCTGAGAGTACGAGTCAAGAAAAAGAAGTCTGCAGAGTTTGAGACGTCAAGCGGCTCCCCACAGCAAGATGGTCAATTCCCTGTGGACTAGCTAAGCTCCACCCACACATCGCCGTGTTGGGATTGATCGAACCCTGAATGCCCTGACTATCAATTTCCTGAAAACTATACAGTTAAGTTGTTGAATATTTTGTAACTATGCAACAGCAACAGTCAACTTAGTTTAAGTATTCAACAGGATATTTATTAAATAGTAAAGACATACAATTCGTACAATGCATAGTCCGTCTTCAACTATGCGTTCGTGACGTACTTGTATCTACGTCATTCATGACATCATTGATTGTGATGTTATTCTATACATGTATGTCTCATAGTTGCTTATGATGTCATATGATGGATGGCTACAGTGGAAAGGGCCATTCCTTGGCGTTATAACAACCTTTCATGATTTCCATGATATATCCTGTGAACGAGATTATATTATATCACAGGCATCAAGAGAAAAATTATTAACACAGGTACATTGTAGAGGTTTTTTTTTTAAAGTAATTTAACTGGCGCACCAACATCTTCCAGTCATATAACTCTCAAAATATTCAATAGAATCTTTCGAATATTTTAAGAGTAACAAGCTGTTGTATCTTGGTTGTCGTGTAAAAAGGGTTCAAAGCATTCTTGAAAGAACTCACCAAACTTTTGAGAACCTGCAAAGAATCCTCGCACTAAGAGGAATGGGCGCCGTTTATTCTCCATCCTTCTCATCAGCCCATCCCAGGTTGCGGCGTGCTGTAAGCAAGGACAGATAATAAGAAAACACGTTCCGCACAACCACTTTCAGATTATGCATTGTTTGATGGCCAAGTTCTATAACTGCCTCACCACATTCAGAAAACACACCAAAAATAACCAGAAATGTGGTTACAATGCAACAATGAAGCTCGACTTTACGACTTTGCAATGAACTATGAAATATAGAACTGTTTTAAATATACTTAAGTGACCATAATCTTTGCCCTTTTAACCTTTGGCCTATTGACGGCAAAGTAATTATGTCATCACCTCTCATTAGCATGTGTTCAAGTTTGGGTGCAGTATGACTAACACAACATGATTTATGAACTGCTAAGTCGGGGTAAAATCAAAATGTTATTGTTGAGAAAACCCTTGAATTCTCTCATTATCACACTGGCCGTGACATTTTGATGCAAAGGTGATTGTTTAATTATAATGCCATCTCATTATAAGGAAGGATGTGTTCAAACGTGCGCCCTGTTGCTTAACGAAGAATGAGATACAAACTGTCATGTTGAGCTAAACGCAAAATGTTAGTGTTGAAAAAACTAGGTTTTAAGAAGTAAACTCGACCATTGACATTTTGACTTCAAAGCGCCATGAAGAAGTTATTGGTTTGGTTGGTGTCTATCGAGTCCCTGATTCCAGGTCCCATTCACGCCATTCTAGGCTGGTTTCTTCTTCTTTTCGTTCGCTGATCATACCGCCAGTCCTGTAAGTGACTATCGACATGATCATAAGCATTAAGTGCGTGGATCCATGGTTTATTAGAGTGCGCCGTGCGGCCTGGAACCTCCGTCTTCAGCATTCGAGGTTTCTGTCAGGGTTACCTCACCCTTACCTCCTTTAGTCGCCTCTTACGACACGCAGAGGATACGGAAGGTGTATTCTAAGCCCCACCTACAGGGCAACTAGGCTGGTTTTATTTCAGTCTATTATTGGTAACTTCCCCAGCTTTTACACAGGTACCCATTTATACCCCTGGGTGGAGAGGCATCGAGGAGTGAAGGAAATTGCTTATGTTTCCAGCGACCGTCAGTTGGACAAACAGAGACGTGACCCAGGGGTCGCCAGTTTCACAGCTCCACTCGTTACCGCCTGAGCTACCGCCTCCTCTTCAAGGCGCCATGTGTTATTCTCTCCCATTATAAAGAAACATGTGTCCAATTTTGGCCTCAGTATGGTTCAAAGCAAACATGAGATATAAACAGTGAAGTTGAGTTAAACACAATTTAATAATGGTGACAAATTTTCCCAAGACAACAATGACCGTGAACTTTGACATTTGGACCCCGAAGGACATTGTGCGATGTTCTCTCATCATAAGCAAATATGCGTTTAAGTTTGGGTCCAGTATGATTAACCAAAGATGTGATATGAACTGCTAAGTTGAGCTACACACAAATTGGACAACGCCACAACCACCGCGGGATGACGTGAAGGCTACCACAATACATGTTGTTCATTTTACTTCATTTATAAAGTCAAGGTAAAAATAGTCTTGCTGAATATTTTGAAAACAATTTGACTGAAAGCTGTTGGTGGCTTAGCCACCAACAACCTTCAGTCAAATTGTTTACAAAATATTCAGCATATCACGAGTTAAATCCCATGGAAAATGAAGTCTACAGAACACGATACTGAAGAAAGCTTATTACCGTACCACATATAATGAAAAGACATTATGTGTATCTCTGTGCTCCCAGCCATTATAATGTACAGCATCCTTATGCATTGTGCCCTCAGGACCACTAAACACCGACGGCTCATTCATATCATTCCAGACATAGACATCATTGGTGGTGCCATGGTAACGATCTAGAGCAAAATGATCTGCCCACCATGTACGCACTTCTGGATTCACGAAGTCTGGCCACGCTGAGGAGCCTGTAGAAGAATATTATTATCTAGATATTAATATTTTAATTAAATGATTGGGAAATTGAAATTATTAGATCTTACTATTTTTCTAAAGTTTACCACTGGAATAATAACTGAGCCAGTCATTGCCATGGTAAATTTCCAAAAACATTCTTCTCTTGGCTGGCAAATGAACATTCAGTAAGCAAATATTTTGGTTTTCTTTACCAAATTTAGCCGTTAATCCTTTAATGACTAAATTTATTTCAAAAATTAAAATATTTACTTATTGTATGTCCATTTACATGCCAGGAGAATACTATTTTTGAAAATTTACCACTAGAATGACTGGCTATTCGAGCCAGTCATTCCAGTGGTAAATTAAAAAAAATAGTATTATCTTGGCCTGCAAATGAACATTCTCCAAAGACCAGTAAACAGAGGCCGGTTTTGGCCGGGCTTCGTATTGAAAGGGTTAAAGTTCTAAGGAGCATACCTGGCCAACACCAGCCTTCATAGTCATTGCCCGCCTTGTCTTTCACAAGAAAACCTTTCTCTTTAGCGTCTGAATACACGTGGTAGTTGTCATCGCGCTTTAAATGCGGGTCAACGACGTTCACCAACTTACGACCTTTAACACTGAGGTCATTCACCATCTGTGTGGAGTCCGGGAACTTTGTAGCATCCCACGTAAAGTATCTGAGGAAGATGGCGTTTTATATTTAATCAATAAAATTAAGCGAAACAAGAGCAAGTCGAGATTGCAGACACAGAACTCCTGTTTATGTCACATTAATGGAGGAATACAGCTATGCCCCACCCATCCCTAGCTAAGCTCCACCAATGCTTTGGCTGTCTTGGGATCTATTGATCCCTGAACTCCCAGAATCACAATTTCCCAAAAACTATACAGTTAAGCTGTTGAATATTTTGAAACTAAATTGACTGGGTGCTGTTGCTGCCATACCACAGCAACAGCACCCAGTCAAATTAGTTTCAAACTATTTAACAGCATGTTTATTAGCAGACAGTTTATTAAATAGTAGACATGCAATTCGTACAACAATGCTTACAAATGCAGTCCCTAATCAATTATGCATTCATGACAAACTTAGCTATAGTCTTCATGACGTAATTGATTATGACGTCAATCTACACATTACGTTGTTGATTATGATGTCATGGTTGATGGATAAACTTGAATATCTCCAATGACCATTCTTTTCTTTTTCAGTTTTAAAAATATTTCTTTACGGATCATGCCACAAGTTGTGTAAGATGCCTAGTGCATGATCACAATCTTTCCTATGTTACAATGTGAGACAAATCTCACCAGTAGTTTCCAAGATATCAATAGAACAGGAATTTAATATGATACAATTTTGTTTTGTAACGCGTATCATAGGCAACGTCTCGGAGTCAAATCAGGTTAGTAGTTTTTTTATATACAGCTACATGTACATTGTATCGTGGCTATGAAAGAAAATCTTGATAGAATATATCAATGTGACCAAATATTAAACCAATCTCAAATTCTCTACTAGCTAAATTTTGGAAACAACGTTGCCAAAATATTATTATTGTCATAGGAATACTGTTGCAAAGCTGAACACCAGTGAAAATTAGTAATATGGTATTTCAGTGTCAAATAGGCTAATAAATATTGAAATGTCACATTTAACTCCATAGACCAGAAAAAACAAATTCTTTCTGATGTAAGGAATACTGTCAAATATTTTGAAATTAATTTAGCTTCGAAACGTCAACAAATTCATTTCCTTTCAAATTAGTTTCAAAATATTCAACATCTTTCCTGCATAGTTGTATTTAAATTGAGATACAAGAATTGCAATGTTTAAAGGATTAATGAAACTCAGTGTTACGCTTACCTCTTTCCGTCAGTGTGTTCAATATCAAGCCAGATGACATCATACGGTATATCGTGCTCGTCGAACTTGTTGTCCACGCTGAAAAATATCAACATTTATCAGGCACGTTATTAGATAGCAAGATTATACAGGCAGCAAGGTATCTAATGTTTAAAAAAGGAAGATATTTTAAATAAATGAAAACAAACAGAGCGATCAGAGATTGCAGACCCCCACCCTCCCACTTTTGTTACATTACACATTTTTCGGCACTTTGAAGCACATTAAAAACTGTGTAACACAGACCCACTACTTGTAATGGTAGCACAAAACTGATGCGTAATGTGTGAACATGATCTTCACATGTCAGAGAAGGCACCAGCTCTGAAAGCATTATAATTTTCAGTACTAGAAACCAACAAATATTAAACATGCAGAGGATGCCATAACATGAACTTGCTAAGTGCTTTGCAATCAGACCTCAGAAACGTAATCTAAGACCACTAAAGGAGGGAAGAACCAAAGATATTTACAATGGACAAGACACAATGGAGAAAGATGAAGAAAACTGATGCGGGCTGAAAGATGTGTCTACTCTTTGTAACCGCAGGACAGTCACTCATCATCATTAAATGTTTGACTGCTGCAAACCACCAGACAATAATTTCAATGAGCAAAAACTCTGGACCTGTTGAACATTTTGAAAACAATTTGACTGAACAACAATTTTCAGTCAAATTGTTTTCAAAATATTCAGCATAACCAGAGTTAAACCTCATGGAAAATGTAGTCTGGAGAAATTCAGCAGGCACACAATTAAATCAGTCAATGTGCTACTTACTTTTTGATATCATCCTGATCATTGTAATTCCATCGGCACTGGTGATAGGACATTGCAAACAGCTGAAGGTAAAGAGAAACAACACTGGTCCTCATCACCCAGATTAGAAAACAATAACATACACACACGCACGCACACACACACACGCACCCAATAGATGGACATTACTAAATGATACGCCAAAAATTGTGTGAAAATTAATAAAGTTAGTCGTAAAAGGAACTATTTTTTAATCCAAAAAGAATGCCACACAAAAATGCACCCACATCACACATGGGTGCACACGCACGCACAAATCCATGAATACACGATCACATGTCTGCGCACGCACACTCACACATATGACCACACATTCAGCACCTGTGTGTATGAGCAAATCAACATCTCTGCATAGTAGTGTTGTTCCAATTAATCGATTTGATCGATGATTAATTGGTTTGCATGTTCAACCAACCAGTCGATCATGAGTTCAGAAATTGATTTTGGTTGTTTATAAATTTACTTTAAATTTATAAATTTAAAATATATTTTAAGTGGTCAAGTTAGAAAACGAATATTTTTAGTAAAGGAATTTAAATTTAATTATTACAACTATAGTATTACTCATTAGTCTAAGACATTAATTCTTTCAGCACTGAAATAGTATGTTCATTTCAAAGCAACCATACCAATAAGATGCTGAATATTTTGAAACTTATTTGACTGGAAGCTGGTGCTGCACAACAGCTTCCCGTCAAATTAGTATCAAAATATTCAACAGATTACTTTTTAAATTATTATGAATCTGTCATACCTACGACTTTGTTGGAAAGGGGTAATTATCCGTGAACATGCTATAATTACTCCATTCAAAATGGGTAAAAAATGAGAACCTGTTATGATCAATCGTTAATTGATCATCGGTTAGTATATAAAACTAATCATCGATCACAAAAACAGTACCAATTTCCAACACTACAGCATAGTGCGATAAACTTAAATTTAAGGAGCAAAACATGCATGCATTCACATGCACACACACTCACACTCGAGCGTGTGGATCAACATACCGGAGGTAATGGTGTGGTTCCTGTGAGCGCGGCGTACTGCTTGAAGATATCTGCGGGTGTCGGTCCGAGTATGATGAAGATATCAATGACACCACTCTCAGCAAACCAGTGCGTGTCCGTCTGTGGTAGCTCATTGTCACCAGTAACCAAGTTCACCATCTTAGAGAAGTATGTCTGTGGGTACAAAGTTTGAACACATAACATATAAATCATTTACTCTTCAAAATTGATCAAGAAATCAACATTTTTTTAGGGGGTTGGTGGGGTAGAAATCAAAATATTACTTTGGTGTATACCTACAGGTACATGTACAAATAATTTATTTGAAAATTTGAGATTTTCAAAACTAGTCCTCCATTGGCTTGTAAACTTGGACATTTTTTTAACTGTCTCGCTGCTGCAAGCCACCAGACAACAAGAGGCCCATGGGGTCTGTATCGCTCACCTGGAACATAGGTATTTAAACTAGAAAGGCGATTGGCTATAAGTAGAGGTTCTGGAGTTGTTTTTGTGAAACCTAGGTCATCCAAGATGGCCATTAAACAAATTTCGATTTTTGCCCGAGATGATGTTTTACGAGTCTTGAATTGATTCCACAAGCAGTTTCGGAGATTTTTTAAGACGTTTCTAAAAATCAAACAAAATCCAAGATGGCCACCGGCTAAATTGGTTGATCGGCTTCGTTTCAACAAACTTGAATCTCTACACCCTAAGGATGCTTCCTGCCAAATATAATTGAAATCGGCCCAGCAGTTCTCAAGAAGACATTTTAAATTTCCTATTGCTTTAGTACGGGAGCTTTTGATGGGAAAATGAGCCGAGACGACTGCCAAACTGTTTATCCGACAGTTTCGAAAGTTGCAAATTTGATATCAGAATAATCAAAAATATATATAAAAACAATTTCAGCCTCAAAATCCATCAAATAAAAAATTCCAATATGGCCGCCAAACACGCTATATTTTGATTGGCCGGGTGCGGCCACCTTTTTTGACAGATTAACTTCCCTTGAACAAACTTTAATGGGCCTTAGTCCCTAATCATATCTGCCAAATTTCAGCCCCGGTCCCTTCAGCGGTTCTGGAGGTCATTTTCGCTAAAACTACGTCAACCAAGATGGTCACCGAACCATGGGACCAATCAAATTCCCGTGAACAAACTTGATTCAGCTCTTGCCCTAGATCATATTTCATGGGACTTCCTTCAAACCACAAAGCAGTTTCGGAGATTTTTAGACTTTTATAAAAATCGGCCAAAATCCAAGATGGCTACCGGCCAAATTGGCCGATCGGCTTCGTTTGAACAAACTTGAATCTCTACACCCTAAGGATCCTTCCTGTCAAATATAATTGAAATCGGCCTAGCAGTTCTCGAGAAAACATTTTAAATTTCCCATTGCTTTAGTATGGGAGCTTTTGGAAGGAAAATGATCCAAGATGGCCGCCAAACCGTTTATCCGACAGTTTCAAAAATAGTAAATTTGAGATCAGAATACCCAAAATCATACATAAAACCAATTTCAGCCTCAAAATCAATCAAATAAAATCCAATATGGCCGCCAAACACGCTATATTTTGATTGGCTGGGTGCTGCCACATTTTTTGATGGATCAACTTCCCTTGAACAAACTTTAATGGGCCTTAGTCCCTAATCATATCTGCCAGATTTCGGCCCGATCCCTTCAGCGGTTCTGGAGTAGTTTTCACTAAAACTAGGTCAACCAAGATGGCTGCCGAACCATTTGACCAATCAAGTTCCCTTGAACAAACTTGGTTCACCTCTTGGCCTAGATCATATTTCATGAGGTTTGCATCAATCCCCCAAGCGGTTTCGGAGATTTTTAAAGACGTTTCCTAAAATCGGCCAAAATCCAAGATGGCCACCGGCCAAATGGCTTCGTTTTAACAAACTTGGATCCCTATGCCCTAAGGATGCTCCCTGCCAAATATAATTGAAATCGGCACAGTGGTTCTTGAGAAGTTGTTTAAAGGAAAAGTTGGACAGATGGATGGACGGACGGCGCCATGGCATAAGCTCACTTGGCCTTTCAGGCCAGGTGAGCTAATAATGTCAATGATCGAAAACTCGTGACTCGCTGGATATTCTGAAAACAATTTGACTCAAAATTGTTTGTGGCTTAGTCACAAACAATTTTCAGTCAAATGGTTTTCAAATTATTTAGCAGGTCCAGAGATATAAGCCTTGGAATATGTTGTCTGCAAAACCTCGGCAGTCAGACGGTTAAGACATCTGTCTAAGGAGGATGTAAATTTTTGGCCAGCTTGACTATTAAGCAATCAATAATTTATATGAAAGAAAATACATTTTGAAAACTGATCATTTTAATGCTCTCCTGTTCAGACATATAGTTCATATGTTATGAATTTGATAAATATACACAAGGGTCGTAACTCCAACCAAATTCAACAAAAATCAACCAACTACAAATTTGGCTTGAAGATTCATATTACATAGAAAGATTAGGAATTCAGTTTAAAATTCTGTTACGTCAGTTCAATCTGATAGAGGCTATATCAAAGAGAAATGATAAATGGTCATATATATTAACAAGAGGCCCTGTGACGCTCACCTGCACTATTAGCATTTGAAACATTTGCATTTAAATATACATGATTCTTTACATTAAACAAGATGGCCACCGGAAAAATTGACCAATAAAAATTCTGAATGGAAGTTATGGAGCCTATCACTATAGAACACATCTAACCATGTTTGGTCGATATATGTCAAGCAGCTATGGAGGAGTAGAATTTTGACCATTTCCAGTAAATTTTTCATACAATCGAAGATTTTCATCCAAAAAATTGATGAATCAAAATTCTGAATGGATATTCTGGAGCCCATCACCACAGGATCCTTTCAGCCAAGTTTGGTTGAAATCGCTCAGAATGGTAAGGAGAAGAAGCAATTTCCGTAGATTTTTCACAAAATCTAAGATTTTCACCCAAAAGAGATCAATCAAAATTGTGCATAGAAGTTCTAGAGTTTACCACCATAGAATCCATCTAGGCAAATATGGTTGAAATATGTCAAGCAGCTAAGGAGGAGTAGCATTTTGGCCATTTCCGGTAGTTTTTTCATAAAATCTAAGATTTTCACCCAAAAAATTGATCAATCAAAATTCTGAATAGAAGATCTAGAGCTTAGCACCATAGAAGCCATCTAGGCAAATTTGGTTGAAATATGTCAAGCAGCTATGGACGAGTAGCATTTTGACAATTTCTTGTAGATTTTTAATAGCATCTCAGATTTTCACACAAAAAATTGATCAATCAAAATTCCGAATTTAAAAAATTCTAGAGCTTACCACCATCGAATCTATCTAGTCAAATTTGGTTGAAATATGTCAAGCAGCTAAGAAAGAGTAACATTTTGAGCATATCCCGTAGATTTTTCATAAAAATTTATCAGACGCCCGCCATGGCATAAACTCTAAAGCTAACAATAGACCTTTACAGTTTTAGCTACTCCCTGTCCATCTTTAGCCAAGCCCCATCCACACTTCGCCTATGTTAGGATCAATCGATCCCTGAAATCTCTGACTATCAATTTCCAGAAAACTATACAGCTAATCTGTTGAATATTTTGAAACTAATTTGACTGGGTGCTGTTGCTGCCCATAACTACAGCCATACAAATTAAATTTTTTGCTTAGTGAATGCTCAATTACAGGCCAAGAAGCGATTTTTGAAAATTTACAATTCAAATGACTGGCTCGTTTATCAGGACATTCATTCCCATTGTAAATTTTCAAAAATAGACTTCTCTTGACTTGCCAATGGCCATTTCCCTGCAGAGACCAGAATTGGCGTACTTGATCGTTAAAGACGTAACATACGTATAAGTATGAATGTGCACAATATAAATGGTCAATATTAGGTATTATTATTATTATTGTTATTACTATTATAAATTGCTATTAATTTACAGACCTTATCTGCGATATTTGATCGGATATCGATCCACATCTCTGCGGAATTCAACCAGAAGACGCCTATCGATCTCTTAGCGCTGAAACAGAGATATTTACTAATAGAAAATTGCTATTTTTAAAAACAAATTTGAGGGTTAAAGGGCTAATATAATCAAATTTCTCTCATTACTTTTTTCGACAAATTATCAGTTATTACATTTGTGTTCCTGTGTCCAATCAATACCAATAACATTCTCCTTACAGGAAAGATGTTGAATATCTTGAAACTAATAAGACGAAAACCTTTTGCTGCCATAAGCAGAAACACTTCTAAGTTAGATTAGTTTCAACATATACAACAGAAAATTCCATCCATCAGAAAGATTTGGTGCTTCCAGCTTGTAAGTCAGTGTTTAAAGAATTTTGCTTCAATAATATATGCATAAGATTAATGAATTTCCTTCACACTGGCGGTGACTGTCATATACAATAGATGCTAAACTCCTGGATGGTGAGAGAATTGAAATGTTATGTAACATTGAGACTCTAAGCTAGGTAACCATGTAAAATATATGTTTATTGCATGATACATGTATCTATGACATGTATGAAGTCGGAACAGTCTTCTTTTAAATACAGATTTTCTGTTATATTGTCAATTGGTTTGACTTTTTTGAATGAAAGAATAGTTTTAATTCACATATGAAGAATCTATATAGTGTATGCAATTACAGACACTTGAACTCAAATTATTTCACAAATAGGGCGGAGTATTGGCATATACATATATATACACGAGAGCTGTAAATGTATATAATGTATGTGTCGAATACATATACTGTATATTAGCCAATAAAATACTGCAAGCGTAGATAAAATCATACAGGGGCACAAATATTGGTGGGTGACAAGACATTTCGGACTGACCCACAAGATAAGAGACAGCAGACTTCTTCATCCGCAAGAAATCCACATGAACAGACACACTATTTTCAAAACATTCAACAGAATGTTCTTCACAGTAAATAGAAGTTGTCAATAGCTGCATAGTCTGCAAAGTATAGAGTTATTCAATTCACCTATCCAATTTATCCATCGATCATCTGACGTCATAACCAACTACGTGACGTGTAGGATGTCATCATAATCATTACGTCATGAATGACTCAATATATCCCGGCTTTTACGCTTAATAGTCCAACACGCTGTATGAATTCTATGTTTTTGCTATTTAACAAACGTGTTGTTGAACATTGTGAAACTAATTCGACAGGGCGCTGCTCCATAGGCAGCAACAGTGCCCAGTCAAGTTAGTTTCAAAACATTCAACAGCTTACCTGTATAGTTTTCTGGAAATTGAGTCAGGGAATTCAGAGATCGATCAATCCCAACACTAGTGAGGTGTGGGTGGGGCTTAGCTAGAGGTGGGTAGGGCTTAGCAAAAACTGGATCGGTCCATTGAGACGTAATTTGAGCCTATAGTATATGTTGTTTGTTGTATTGCTTACTTATGCGCAATCATAACTGGAACTGCTCCATACAAAGCCATTGGGCTATCCATCTCATATTCAAATACATCCAGGTTATATAATCTGTAAGGATCTCCGTCTCTGTAACACATACAAATGTACAACATCACATTGAATTCATCCTTTAATCATCACGATTGGTAACAAAATACAAATATTTTCTTGCCCCTTTAACCCTTTACTGGTCATACCAGCCAAAACCGGCCTCTGTTATCGCCTTGTTAAATGTCCATTTACAGGCCAAGAGAATAGAATTTTTGAAAATTTACTACTGGAATCACTGGCTCGATAACCGAGCCAATCATTAGTGATAAATTTTCAAAAGTTCTATTCTCTTGGGCTGTAAATGGACATTCAGTTGGCAGATATTAAAATTTTCTTTGACCAAATTTGACCATTAAAGGGTTAACAGTTAACCCAGCCAAAACAGTTTCTGTAATGCTGTTCAGATATGTCCATTTGCAGGCCACAGGAAGACTATTTTTGAAAAATTATCGCTGAAATTGGAGGCGTGGTGGCTGAGTGGTTAGGAACTTGAGCTCGTAACTCCAGGTTCGCAAGTTCACTTCCTGGCTGGTCTGCTACGTTGTGTCCTTGAGCAAGTCACTTAACTCTGCGTTGCTCCAGTCAACCTAGCTGTAAATAGGTACCTGTGATGGCATAGCTCTCTGTGCGCCGTATGTGGCTGCCGGGCCACTGTCAAATGAACAGGGGATCAGATGTACAGCGCTTAGAGCATGCAATCGCATGGAGTTCAGCGCAATATAAATGCACTATCTATCTATCTATCTAATTCAGACAGTCATTCTAGTGCAGGGCTCCCGAAATGGCCATATTGTCCGGGAAACATTCTCAATGTCCGGTAGCATATAATACATTTTTTTGTACCAGCCGGACATCTTGACACGAGTATGTACTCGAGGCTACCATTCAAATTATAATTTGTATAAATGTTCACCTCCTATATAGAATAACCTCAAAACGCGTGATAAATGCCCTTAACTTACGTATCCTATCATTGCCAGCACCAAAGCGTTTATGTATGAGGTCTTTTTATTCATATGGTTACAATCATAAGAACCTACCCATACATGTATATATGGGAACCCTGTTCTAGTGGTAAATTAAAAAATATATTCTTCCCTTGGTCTGCAACTGGACATTTGCTATGAGAAAACTGAAATTAATGAATGTCCATTTGCAGGCCTACAGATGATTATTTTGGAAAATCTATAACTGGACATGATGGAATGAGTGACTTGGTTAAAAAGCCAGACAGTCCAATGATAAATCTTCAAAAATAATTTTCTCTTGGCCTGCAAATTGACATTCCTGATGACCACTGCACCGTTCACCTGTGGAATCCCAGTAGATTAATATCAGAGCAAATATACTTATGATCATGTCGATAGTCACTTACAGGACTGGCGGTATGATCAGCGAACGAAAAGAAGAAAGAAGAAGAGCAAATATACATGTACAGTGTTAACATGTACATTTAAGCTGCCTAAAAGTAAGCGCCTCCAGCCAAGTTAGACTTAAAATAATCCAGGAAAACATATTTCTTACATTGTCATCATGTTCATCAATATAAAGTTCATAATCTTCGCTAGAAATTATAATTTTCAGTATATTTATGCCAATATATCACATTTGTTCAAATAAATTCGCAAAATTTATACAAATACATTCAGTTCTCTGTCCAATAGCAAATTATACACATACCTCTGACCCATAACACCTGAAATCATTTAACACCTGAAATCATGTGTCTTAATCAT
The DNA here is from genome assembly GCA_034401795.1 of Chaetoderma sp. LZ-2023a. Taxonomy (NCBI): domain Eukaryota; kingdom Metazoa; phylum Mollusca; class Caudofoveata; order Chaetodermatida; family Chaetodermatidae; genus Chaetoderma; species Chaetoderma sp. LZ-2023a. Next base: position 155,368,142 of record CM067373.1, read on the forward strand.
ACGACAACTATACAGCAAATATTTTGAAACTAATTTAACTGGGAGCTGTTGAATACATGTATTTTAGAGCTAATTTGACTGGAGATGCAGTCATAGAAAGCAACATCTCCAAGTTAAATTAGTTTCAAAATATTCAGCATAATATTTCTTACATTAAGATTAAAGTTTAAGGGATACACAGTATTTTAACGAAATTTCATTCAAATAAATAATAAAACATTCATGTCTCTAATAGTTTATGGGAGTAAAACCCTTAATGATTAAGTGGGCCAAAACAGTCCTCTGCAGTACTCATGACATGAATGAGGAATTTCATGATCATTTTCAGGACAAGACAAGACTGTTTTTGAAAACTTAACACCAGAATTACTGACGTTATCGAGCCAGTCACTCCAAGTGCAAAGTTAAAAAACAGTCTACTCTTGGCCCGCAAATGAACATATCCAGAGAAACGATTTCAGAATTTCTTGACAAAAATGGTGTCCATTAAAGGGATGCTAATCTCATCTCAGATGTTGCATTTTACTGATGGATTATAGATTTCATATCATCCATATCCTGTCACATTCACTTATCTGTATCAGAATTATCTGCTTTGTAATATCGCTTAAATGATGAACAGTGATCGCCACCATTTTGTCTCCTCAAACGGTAGTGTGTGATGTCATGCAAGCGCCAATGCACCACATTCTTTATTATGCAATGCTTATCCTGTTGAATATTTTGAAATTAATTTGACTGGAAGTTGTTGCTGCCTATGGCAGCAACAACTTCCAGTCAAATTAGTTTCAAAATATTCTACAACTTACATGTACATGTATTATTGCTTTAATACGAAATTGCCAATCTATAGCTGGCACCTCTATGACCGAGTGTATATACCGAGGAGGTAGCGCTAGTTTTTTTCTGATTGGTCAAAATGTAAATCATGGCAGCCATCATAGGATATAGAAATGTTCCAACCTTTAGCTACTAACGCCTGGATATCTTTCTTTAGCGGCATGATAAAAAGCTTAAAATTACCTGCAAAGTTTATGAGTAGCATATTAGATCACTTGAATAGCTATCAAGAGATGAGGTTAGTTATCCTTTAAAGTGATAAAAAAGCACACGTAGTTCTACTGAGAAGTCTGTTGATAGTACTGATGCTGAATACATGTAAGTTAACATGTTTCCAAAACAAAAATAGAAACAGAAATGGACTCGAGTGAAATTTTGAACATACATACATGTATGTTCTGTTGAATGTTTTGGACTTAATTTGATTGGAAGTCATTGCTGCCTTAGGCATCCAATTCTGTTCAAATTATTCAACAGTAGCAATTACATGATTAAATAAAAAATCATGATTATGTTTTAAATCGTGAATTTATATGGTTAAAAATTAAACAATCAAATAATCGTGAATATTTTTTATTGCAGAAAATATTTCAAAACCTAATTTTCAATTACTTTTTAATGCGATTGGTCATGAAAAATTACATTTTGCTTAGTGAATGTATGTCCATTTGCAGGGCAAGAGAAGACTATTTTTGAAACTGTATTACTGCAATGACTAGCTCGAGCAGGCTCAAGCCAGGCATTCCAGTGAGATACTTCCAAAAATAGTCTTCTCTTGCCCCTGCAATTGGACTTTTCTAAATACCATTGCAATTTTCGTCAATGATATTCTTTTGTTGTTTTGTCTTGGTAATTTGTATCCAGGCTGATTAATCGATTAATCACGATTATTTTTTAATAATCGATCGCAACCACTCAACGCAATAATCGCACAAGCCTAAACAGTATGTTTTAATTTGTTTTGAAAATAGGTTACATTATTTCTGAGTTGTACTACATGTAGATATGCGCTATCATACATGTATCTCTCTGCTTACTTGGTGGATTTTAAAGCAAAGCTATCCGCATGCTCTGGGATACCATAGACATGTTCAAATCCTGGAAATGAGATATCTATCCCAAGAGACATAGGACCTGAAAATAGGAGCACACCATGTACAAATGTACATACAGAGCCTGCAAAATATTATTAATCATTTAATGGGCAAGACATCCAGAAACAACATCGAGTGGTTTTGAGAAATGCTGATTTGGAAGACTACAGAAGACTATTTTTTCAAAAATGTATCGGGTCTCGATAACACGAGCCAGTCATTAAAGTGATAACTTCACCAGACATTGACTAAAATTAGAGCTATGAATATGATCTTGGTCGTATTAACTCTTTCACCGATGACCTCCCAATATCACATTTTCAAAGCAACCATACAGGAATATTTTGGAATTAATTTAACTGGAAGATGTTTCTACATGTACCTTAGGCAGCACTCAACAGTTTCCAGTTACATTAATTTGAAAATATTTAACAGAATAAGTTTTATATCGTATAGAATTTACTTTTTCAAGGATTTGTCATTGAAAAGGTTAAGCAATATTTATAAATCGATCGAAATAAGCTTATTCTAACATAGGTTATTTTTCAGTAACAAGGAAGTTCCGATTTTTTTCAAGGCTGAGAACTATGTCAAACATACATGCATAAGAAAAGTAATGTACTTGACCTTTGCCTTAGTAGTATCTCAAGGCTACATTCTTAACCCTTTAACCCTCGAATTTGTTCAAGAAAATTTAAAGTTTCTCATAGAAAATCTCCATTTACAGACTGCAGAGAAGACTATTTTTGAAATTGACCACAGGAATGACTGGCTCTTTTCGAGCCAGTCATTTACAGTGGTAAAATCTCAAAAATAGTCTTCTCTGCAGTCTGCAAATGGACATTTCTGAAGACCACAATAGAAGCCTTTTGGCTGTTCTGGGTGCTAAAGGGTTACTTCAGGTAAACGCTTGACACGTTACCATCCAGAAACTACGTTATGTTATTTTTTAGATTCACTGTATACGTGTATCATGAAGTCCTTGAATGGTATGAAAATAATTTGCTTGGAAGACATTGCTGCCTTGGGCAAATGAATTTCAAACTATTCAACACAATCTTTCAAAATGTCATAGAGAATTGTTGGACATCAGTCTATTGACATGATTGAGATGAACACGTTAACAGAGAACCAAGCATGTTACAGGCTTACCATTAGGTTTACTATCTGTGTGCGTTTTGAAAGTTTCTTCCCAGAGAAGCGTCTCCTCCTCTTCCTTCTGTTCCTCTTCCTTTTCATCAGCGTTAACCTCTTCCTCATTCTCTCCCCCAGTATCTTCTCCATCATCCTAGAGATAATACATGCAAGATTAATCTGCCATAGCCAGTAACTAGCCGGATGAATAATCAGTAAATTCTGGTAGTCCAGAGATCAACCAAGCATTTCGAAATGATTAGCCAACAGACTAACCAACTACATTTTTCTTAGCTAAATCTTAATGTTTGACTATATAATGTTTTCCAATTTCTACTATCAGTTATCACAAGTCCAATCTTCCAAATAAACACCACTCACAAGATGTTCTTGATTGAATTATCCATGTGTGTACTGTATTATGTTTGAATACTGCCAAGCGACATTCAACGAGTCAGGTTCTTGGTTGAATTATCCTTCTGTGTGTCTTAGGTTTCGATGCTGTGAGGCGACGCTTAATGCATCCGGGAATCATCCTTGTGTATTTCTTACAAATGTATGCTTGCTGAATGGTGGAATTGATTTATACACACTGAAGCCTGAATGTCCAGAATCCAAGTTTCAAAGTAACTATTACATTAAGCTGTTGAATATTTTAGTTGTTGTTATTATGACATCATATACATTTAAAGTACTGGGAATAAGTTTTGAGACAATATATTTTCACTAATTTTTGCTAAATTGAAGTATTTATAGGTCAATTCTCTAAAAGTAAGTACCGGTACAGTTAAATTCCAAATTCAAGCGCTCTTAAGCACCCTATGAACCCGATTTTAAACTTTGTGCTAATTTTAAGGTCTGCTTATTCAGTTCCTTTTTATGATAGTAGGTGTATTGTTGAAAACAATGTTGACGTAAAGTGCTCATGTTAGCTGGCAACATGGTACATCAGGGCAGGGCGACTTTCTGAAAATTTGTCGACTTAACATGGAATGAACAAAAATCATGGATGGATGCACAATTAAGTCAGGAAATATTATGTACAAATTACCTGTTTGTCATCCTCTTTTTCCTCTTGGTTTTCTTCGACTGCCTGCGCTTCTCTGAAAGGGGTGGAAAACCAAGAATAAACAGCCGTGCCCAAGCTATTCAACCAGCTCCTACAACGGAGAGCAGCAAGGTATGTGCAAATGGCCATGCGGCGGCACCTTGACACATGCTGACAGGATAGACTTATTAGTGAGCAATGCTAGGGAAGGTGTGTATAACATTGAAAAAGCCATGTCAGTTACATGTAACTCACAAATTTTCTCAAGAAATTTCAATTTTCTCGAAGAAAATGTCCCTTGGCAGCCCAAAACTAAATTTTTTGAAAATTTACGACTGGAATGATTGGCTCGATTAGCAAGTCAGTCACTTCAATGGTAAATCTTCAAAAACGTAATCTGCAAATAATGGACATTTTCCTAGACCACTGCAGAAGCTGTTTTTGGTTGGGTTGAGTGCTATTTAATAATTAAAATATGCACGTGTGACAAAGCGTTCATGCCCCAGGAAAGAATAATATTCAATACTTACATGTACCAACCAGTCTAGATTCTAACACGAATGACACACGCAGTCAACCACCCACCTCTCATCTCATCCCTACCTCTATTATCAGTTCTCTGATAGCATATTTCAATAAATTGTAAACTCTGATTCGTCATGACCCCTCACCCACCTCAACCGGCAGATAGTGCCGACCGAGTGTCAAGTTACGATATTTCAGCAAAAAGGTTTCTGCATAGGCTCAATTTTGAATTTCTTGGCCAAACCTGACCATTAGCCCATAGCACTATGATGTCAAAATTCATGTTTTTATTGCTTCGACAGCGAAGGATCTGGTGTACAGTTTTCAACAATTTTGGTGCACGATGTTGCGGTCTATGACCGTACCATCTTCCACCAAATTTGTTGAAAAATGAAAACCAGTTCATCTTTTAATTTAATTTGAAAATTTAAGAGTTTGATATCAGAGGTTAAGTTCGACTCGCTAACCATAGTCAGTTTCATGGTTTACAGATCATGCGCAGTTGCTATGCCCAGTCGAACTTGATCTTAGTCGACTATAGTTCATTGGTACCCGGTTCCCTATAGAATTACTATTGCAGAAAATTTGGAGCCGGGTACCAGTCTCCATTAACCCTTTCTGTCGTCTGTTTTGATGACCTACGAAAATGGGTTATTTTTATCCAGCTAAGACATCAAAAAGCGTCCATATGGCATAAAATGGGAAGGAATATGGGCTTGGGAACATTAACATACAATGGGAAAGCATAATTTCATCAAACCGAAGTTATTTGGTGAAATATTTACACTTTTATATACATTTATTCGTGGCAAGCGATCAGTGTTTGCCATTTTGAAATTTACGCAAATATCGCACTAACCATCCGAACTGAGGTCGCGTGCTCGGTTGACTATAGTTGACTAGCTAGTTAACTATTTGAAGTTCGATTGGTATTTTAGTTAGCTACGTATAGCTAACTATGGTTAGGAGTCGAACTTGACCAGAGTGGTAAGAGTTAAACAGGGAGACTTGAGCTAGTTTTGACCTATACAATATCCACCCTTTCATATGTCAATAATTCACTCACTTTTTTATTTGAACGTGCTCAAATTTCATCAGCCCACGTGTGTTAAGTCCCATAACAGGCTCATTGTTCACGATGAAGTCAATGCGGAATGGCTTAGATGTTATCATGATCTTGTTATCCAGAAATCCAAGTGTCATGCTCTCCCTGTCACGTGCCAGAACATTTATACTGAGAATGAATAACAACAAATACATTTAGTTGAAAAATGGAAGACAATTTGTCACATGATTCCACCGACCATTGCCGACCCAGGCATTTTACCCTTTAACCAACTTGAAGAAAACTCAATTTTTTTCATAGAAAATATCCATTTGCAGATCACAAGATTATTTTGGAAAATTTAACACTCGAATGACTGGCTCGGTTATCGAGCCCGTCAGTCTAGTGAAAGATTTTCCAAAATTGTCATCTCTTGGTCTGCAAATAGACCATCTATCAAGACCAATGCAAAAGCCATTTTTGGCTGGATAAAGTTTTAAAGAATAAGATTAAATGTGAATACCAAGATTTTGAGGATTTTCTTTTTAGAAGGGAGATAACTCTGGCATGTCTGGTAAATATAGATGGTTTCACTAAGCGAATTCTTAGCTCAGTTTTGTCACAAGATATCCATAAAAATCCAAACTGAATTTGTTCTGGTATTCTAGAAATATTATTTGAAAATGAGAGTTTCAAGACAAATTTAAGAGTTTCCTAGTAGAATTGAGAATGCTAAACCACAATTCCATCGCAACTGTTATGCTGCAGAGTGAAAATATAAAATATATTGCCGTTTGCCATAAATCGTCATTTGGTACAATACTCACTCATCAACTAAATTCATAACCAACTTGCTTTAGATGGTACGGCTCAGAAATATGTTAAAGGAATGGAAAAGGGAAATAACAAATGATCTTTATTGGTATAATTTCATATAATATTAAATAAATTACCACCGGTAAAAATGGAAATGAATCGGGATTATTTGAGAAAAAGCATTTAATAAATGTAGGAGCACTTAACTTGGAACCAATTAGTGACATAGCCGGTGCTTCCTTGCATTCCGCCGTGTGTCAACTGTGTCTAAAACGTACTCGAATATAAGGAAAGTATACATGAATATAGTTTTCTAAGCGGTAGGATACACCTAGTACACTATAGGCGCTGATGTAGAGCAATTAACTCGCTACTGCTAATTCACATTGAAAACATTATATTTGAAAGCCACTGTTTCTGGTGGAAGCAACCCGTTTTGGTCAAAATGATTTCAAAATACACTGCTGGTTTCCAAGGTCGCAACATGATTCCTACTGAATATTTAGATATTTGTGTAATTGAATTTAGATCCCGTCTGTGAAAACAACGGCTTTCAGTCAAATTGATTTAAGATTAGAGTATTATTTTACCTATATTCGCTCGGCGTACACCAGAGTGCACAGCACCACCTGCATCATGAATTTATTTCTGCCAGAGTGGCATAAATGGTATTTATTTGATTTTTTCAAATTATTCCGATTTATTTCCATATTTTACTGGTTGATTATCATCTAAATCTATCATTCAAGAACATTTGTTAGTTCCCTGATCAGTCCTTTCCTTTAACATGTTTCCAAAAAATAAACAGGATAGTTAACAAGAAATGGCAGCAATGTCTTCCAATCCAATTATGTTCAAAATATTAAACAGTACGTTGTATTTGGCTTTGGAAACATGGTAACTTATTTCTGGGGTGCACTGTATATGCATCTTCTGATTGATTTCCGCATGTCAAGTCCCTTTGTTTTTTAACATATCTCTCATCACATGTGCCTGTGTTGTGAAATAAGGATTGCACTATGGTATTCTATGCTATTGTACAGATCATGGTATGCTATTTTATTGAGATTGGATAAACCTGTAATGAATTAAAATGTTCAATGAAAAACCTAACATTCTTCTAATTGTTGGTACAAAATAAATCAGTTCAAACTAAATGTACATAAAAAATAAACAGAAAAATTTTGAAAATCATTTTCAATAGGATGAAGACTAGATGCAATGATGTTTTTTTATATTAAGACCTGCTACATGTAAATCATTGAGGTAGTAACTGTCCATTGAAAAACTTACCACTTACTTGATTTCTGGTGCACACAGGACACCATTTGGAACGCTTTACCATGTACATGTATGTTGAGCCATCCTCCGCTTCTCATAGGTGGATTTGACCAGGAGAGATGATTGATTCAAATTATCAACGCTTTAATCCTTACAGATCAAAAATGAAAAATTCTTTGAGGCAAAGAAAATTGTGCCAAATATTTTGACACTAATTTAACTGGAAGCTGTTGCTGCGCTGCTAGTCAAAGTAGTTTCAAACTCGGGGCTTTATATTACCCCTTATCTGTGACTTTACAAGTCATGCCCAAATGAAATCTGTCCATATTAGTGGGCCCAAATTAAAATCCTACTGGTTGCTATGAACAGTAATTAACTGATTTACAGTCAATTAAATACTCAGAGATGGATTCTGCGACATTGTCTGGTCATTCAGAGATAGTATAGTGCTATTAAAACTAAAATGGCTCAAAATCTAGCTTTCAAATTTCAAAACTCTGGTTTCTATGGGCATTAATGGGCCAGATAGGTGGTGAGCCCAAATGAGGTAAATCTTAAAGGCCTGAAAACTATTCAACAAGTTTCCTGTATCTAGGTGTTTTATCTGATACACTGACATGCCAAGAGTTAAACGGGAAACAATACATTGACCCTTATAACTTTGATGTCAAATTGAACATTTTCAAATTAAATTAAAAGATGAACTGGTGTTCATTTTTAAACAAATTTGGTGGACGATGGTGCTGTCGTAGACAGCAACATCGACCACCAAAATTGTTTAAAAATGTACACCCATTTCTTTGATACGGGCGTCATAAAATGATAGAATGTTTACATGAGAGTGGCAAGGGTTAAAGAGGTGTGATCAAAGTATTAGCCGACGCTTACTTCGACTCCTTTAAATCCCCGACAATTACGAGATCATGAGGCACTTCAAAGCGAGGCTTGAGAGGCGATAATTCATTCACTTTCAAACGGGCCATATTACCGTCGAGGCTGAACAACTCAAGCAAAAGTCGCACATCATTTTTAGTATTCAGAACTTGAACCTCGATTTTTGTTGGAAGAATCTTGACTGAATCCATCAACACCACATATGGAGATTGGCCGGGCTGCATAGCGCGGTGACGCCTGTGACAAGGAAAAGTGGTATAAAACATATTTTAATGCGTAAATGGAATCTAACTGTCTGCATGTTGAATATCTGCAGACTACATTTTTCATGGGGTTTACCTCTGCATATGCTGAATATTTTGAAAACAATTTGACTGAAAGTTGTTGGAGGCTAAGTCACCAGCAACTGTCAATCGAATTGTTTTCAGAATATTCAGCAGGTCCAGAGTTATTGCCCATTCAAATTGTCTGCTGGTTTGCAGCCATCATGATCAGCAAGCGACATATGTACATATACATGTTGCATATCCAACAAGAGTTTTAGTGAAACTCAACATACGCCCGCAGACATACTTGTTTGAGGAATGCTAAATGTGAACAGTTTGTCTTTGATACATGACACTTCGTCTATCCCTAAAACATCTGCTGAACAAAAAATTGTGAGTGCAGGTTTAAAAACTCTAATGAGATCTGGACTGGGCAAGAAAAATGACGAATTTTAGCTTTTCAAGGGAGATAACTCGGGCAAATATGGCCAGATATTGCCGAAACGAAATCATTGCACTTCGTCTATCACTAACACATCTGCTGAAAATACAATTGTGAGTGTAGGTTCAAAACTCTTCGAGATCTGCTTCGGAAAAGAATTCGGACGGACGGACGGATATATATATATATATATATACACATATATATATATATATGATGTAACCAGCAACAGGTTTCAGTGAAATTAATTTCAAAATGTTAACAGTTTGATGCTAATTTTAAGTCGGATGTTAGTAAAAAAGGCAATGATACATGTATCTAGTTATGACATTCATAATTTTAAGGGCATTAAATTTTAGGCAGTTTCGAAACACAACGGCAGCTCATGGCGCCCGATTTAACGGGTGAAGGTAACATTGCATTTCTCAGATAATCAAGATAAAAAATCAGCTTATTTCCCTTGTACACTAAACATTACAGTCAGACATTGTTCAGTATTGCTGTCTACCAGAAGGATAACATTGTACATGTAATTTGGAAACTTTAAGCCTTATGTATGAATATGATAGGTACCAAGGCAATGGGGATGGCACCAAGAAGACAGTTGTTGCCTTATATAGTTGGCAAAATTGACGCCAGAGGCATCATGGCAAGAAGCAATGGATGGAACCCATCTGTCACTCAGGTACAATGTATCTGATGTCATAATCAATTATGTCACATGTCTAAGCTGATGTAACAATCATTATTTACAGAATACTCCGTTATGAAGCTGGAAACTTAAGTCCTTCTGTTGAATATTTTGAAACTAATTTGACGGGGCACTGTTGCTGCCCTAGGCAGCAACAGCCCCCAGTCCCATTAGTTTCAAAATATTCAACAACTTACATTGTACCTGTAAATTGAATTTCAGAGAGTTTAGGTTTCAGAGTTAAAATAATCAAACACACAGGTCTATAAAGTGGGAGGATCTTAGCTAGAAGTGGGCGGGGCATATCTGGAAATGGATCCCACTATTCGAGCATCGAGAAACTTTAGAACTCACTTGCAGAATCCACTCTGATCACATGTTTTGAAGTTTCCACGATCCACAGCAGAGACGATGCTTGCCAGCAGCAGCAGCACAAAGGTTGCCATGGTGATAACTTGCCACTGCACACCCATTCTGAATGGAGATACATGTAACAGTCAGAATAACAGTAAACAGGTTGAACCATCGTTGTATTATAACGCGAATATTAAATTCTTATTGTTAAAATTTTTACATCGCATGACGAATGGAAATTTCATGTCTATTTTGAAAATGATGTTGCTGTCTGCAATTTCATCCAGTCAAATTAATTTCAAAACATTTAACAGAATGAATTTTATATTGTAAAGAATACACTTTTTCAGGTATTTGTTTGTGAAAGGGTTAACAAGCTAATGATTTATAATTTAATCAAAAAACTTTATTGCAGTCGATCTATTGCCTGCCGAATCTACATGCAGCAATAATCTGCGCCATGGACAAAATTAAAACATTACAACTTCAACAAGGCAAAGCACACAATACAAATCCCCTCGATTCCTGCTTTTGTTGAAATAACATTTAAGGAATTTGGGCAATTCATTTGCCTCCTCCCTATAACTATGTTCGAACTTTTCAAGGGTCATAACTCTGCCAAATATTGATGGAAACTCACGAAACATGAATTTGACCTCCGTCGTAATATTATTAATCTAAATTCTGAAATTGCTTCAAATCCGTTTAGTAGAATGAGCTACATTGTATTGCCTGGAAACGTCCAAATTAACGAAGTGTATCTTTTCAAGAGCGATAAATTTAGCAAATACTGACGGGGAAATTAACGAAACACTATGGTAATATCTGTCTAAATAGTATTGATTTAAATTCTCGATTTGGTTCGAATCCGTTTAATCTAGCGTGAATTATTGCCAGGAAATAGCCAAATTAACGAAGTTTGTATATTTCAAATTGTAGCTCTCCCAAATATCAACAAAAAATAATAACACACGAACGGTGACATCCGCCTCAGTAATATTAAGTTATAATCCAAATTCGATTTGAATCGGTTTAGTCTAACACAAGTTATTGTCTGGAAAGAGATGATATTTTTTTTAATTTCATAATTTCAAGGGCAAATAACTCTGGGTAAATTTGGCGCAAATTGACGGACTTAGAACTTGGCCTCCGTATTTGTATTACTAAGTAGTATGCCAAAGCTGGTTCAAATACATGTAGGTACAGGCAAACAAGTTATTGTCTGGAAACCAATCTGTAGGAAAAAATGTAAGTACGAACGGGTGCATTCCTACATGTATATGGCGCTTGAAAACCTTTACGAGGAGATAATTAACCTTTAAACACTTAAATTTGCTCCAAAATATTGGTTATCGCGCCGGTCATTCCAATAGTAAAATTTCAAAAATAGTCTTCTATCATCTTGCTCCAGTTCCTGGCCACCAGTGCAATCTTCTTCCTCACCAGAATCACGACTATCATCAGAAGCATTATCGAAAGTTTAACCCCTTAATCGTCAAATTTGGTCAGGAAACAAATTTTTATTTTTTTTGGCCTCAGGCCTGTCCAAATTGAAAATGTGCACCCATTTTTGGGTTAAGCAAATTTATTTTAGGTAACCCATTCGGTTTAGCGCAAACATTTTTCAACGTGAAAGGAATTGCGGGAACGGAAAACGGGTTGTGTCAGAAATAGTTGCGTAACCTTTGCACGAACAAAAAATTGGCTATGCCAACGCTATGACCATAAATATATGCAGCCCAGTTCTGACGCTAGAGGCTTATTGATGCTTGCTGTCAGTAGAGAATTTGCCTAAGTTTGTGTAAGCTTGGCAAGTTCAGTGCTAGGAGACATTCTTCGTATGGCATGTCTTTACATGTACTGGTCGGCCAATCCTTGACTTTTAGTCTTGGTGCGGTGGTCCAGTGGAAAGATGCCTGGTTGCTGATGCTATGCAGAGTTGCAAAATGGCGGTTCGATCCCCCGACCAGATGGTGAGCAACAAATTAAACTAATGGGTGCATGACTGTCGGCTAAGTTAGCACATGGAAATTGAAGCCGCACGTTGCCAGTGCGTCAATAAAATAAAAATACATATACTTCCAGAGCCGTGCTGGTGTCAGAGTACAATAGGCGTAAAAGCCTCGGATTGAATTGTGGCAGGTGCATCCACAGATAGTCCCATATGAATCGTCAGTGTGTCAGTATATCAGACATGTGAAAGCTGGTCGGCCAATCCTTGACTTTTAGTCTTGGTGCGGTGGTCCAGTGGAAAGATACCTGGTTGCTGATGCTATGCGGAGTTGCAGAATGGCGGTTCGATCCCCCGACCAGGAGATGATCACTCGGTTGCTGAAGAACCGTTTCATTTTGTATCTATGCTGAACCGTTGCTTTCATGGCCTCAGGTTCAGTCACATTTGTCTGATTGGAGCAGCTGATCTTGGTCCGCACTGTACATTTCATATGTAAACTTGTAGGTTTCAATTAAGTCGCCTCACACACGTCTGCAATCTAACTTGGCACACTCTTTGAGTCCTGGTACCATCTTATTTGTGCGGCGCTGAACATTTTAAAGGTACTGTATGTCTGTCTTATATAGCGGGATCCACACGACATTGCTATGTATATTCATGGCTCAATGAAGTCATGGGATTTCATGGATAACATGGTTAGCATGTATTTGATCTAAATGCAGGTGAATTGCTCACTTGAGTAGACTGGATAGCAGCATAGATAATGGTGACATTTTATGGTATTGCAGCAGCGTGTGTGTGAGTTCCTTTTCAGGAATCCCCTCAGATCTGCTTCCAGTGACCATGTATGCAATAGTACCAGTTTCAATGTTGGAGTAGTTCGTCCTCATCTGTTGACAACTTGATAGTCTGTCCAATTGCCAATGTATTCCATCAACATTTTTGGTTGCCAAAATGTTGCTTTGCTTTAAAGTCATACTCAGTAGCGTGTTTAGTGGGTCTGCGGCCTCCTGCAGGGAGTGTTCTTTTCTATTGGCATTGCCAATACATTACTTTATTCTTTTCAGACTAATTTAAATTAGTTTTGTGCTCAAGATGTTCGAGTCTTACAAGTTGGTAAGAAATTAAGTATTGGGGCTGCTGCTGCATATAACGACATATACACAAAGTAAATTCATGATATCACAATGGATCAGTCTGACAGTCTTTGTTGACCATACCACTCCAAGTGTAAATGGCTAGTGATTTTGAATCATTTATCCACACCCACACCTCACCCCATGTGAGATTGTGTCAAATAAAAATAGGTATAAACTTAAAGCAAATTAAAATAAAGATTCCCTTTTATTAGCCACAGGGTTCATAAACAAAATTGACAAATTCCATGACCTCCAAGAATTAATATCTAGATTTGTGTGTATGACGTAGGTCCATAAATTATGATCCGAGACATTCTGCAAAAATGTCTGAATATTGAGTCTTGCAACAACTAAGCCAACACCTTGTTTTGATAAGCTGTCACCATGATTTTTATCGCAAAGGTGACGGCGGGAATTTATGACAAACGATATTCATAAATTTTTCATGATTACCATTTTCCATGGCTTTTCCATGACCTATGATAGAAGATGCTGATTTTCCATGACCTATGATAAAAGATGCTGATTTTCCATGACTTTCCTGGCCTGGAATTTAAATTTTCAGATTCCATGACTTTCCATGACCAATAAACCCTGTAGTCAGAATGTAGGAGATTGCATCTAAGGGCATCTAATTTTCCCAGGAAGGACGAGTCCGGACCCTCGACAAATGGGAGGGGGACACACCCTACCCCAGGTAGGGCTCCTCTTAGTTGCACTGTATCTCCATACGCTTACGACTACCTAGGAACTACAGGTCTTAACATAACAGAAAACTTCAATTAAATCAGATTCTTGTCTCGCTTCTCGAGTTTTGCACTTACATTGGCCAAATTTCACACACGTGTACCTTATTTAGCCTTTTATCGAAATTTATGCACGTTATTGCAAAAATATTTCATAAATTTTGATACACTGGCCAAAACATTCCCGGCCGAGTATATCCTGCACTCAATCAAGTGCGCCATCCATCTTGTTCTAATCTTATTTAGCAGACAAGGTAAAACGTATCACATATGGGCAACTGGGTGGAGCAGGCTTATTCTCGCGCAAATTTACTACATACACAAACAGACGACAAGCGAGCGTGATGTTCAATCAGGCCAACCCCGCTCACTTGCCCATACATGGTACGTTTGACCTCACCCGCTAAATAAAGCAGAGTATTTCACATGATTCATAACGGTAACTAGGACAAGATGGATGATGCACTCGATTGAGTGCGGGATATGCGCAGCCATTAATGTCTTGGCCAGTGTAGCCCAAAAAAAATATCTGAAATATTTTGTAATGAAGTGTATGTTTTTCGACAAGTCTAATAAGGTCGGGTCGACATCTGTGAAATTTGGGCGATGTAAGTGCAAAACTCAAGACGTGAGGAGAAAATATTTAATTTTCCGAATTTTGGTACAGGTCAAGCCCCAGGCTTAGCGTAACATTGTGGGGCTAGCCGCTATGTTCACAACTAGGCACACTAGTCTATTTAATGCCTTGCGACGACTCTGCTGACAAATTTGCTAACTTTTCTAAGCCACCTAAAAGCTGGCTTAGAAGTCAGCAAATTTCGGGACACATGCACTTTAGTGGTCCGTACTTCTTGTTGTCATTTGCGAGCATGGTCTACAGACCGTACACTAGGTACTGCTTTACAGCCATCATGCACGCGACTATAGTTATGTGTTCCAAACGCAGGGTTGGAAAAAAATCGATTTTTTTCAAAAAAATCAAATCAATCGATTTTTTTGATTTAAATCGATTTCAATGATTTAAATCGATTTTTATTCGCGACATCCCAGGAAATTACGTAAAACTTATACAGTGAAACCTGTATTAAGACACTGGCTGTGGGAGTCGCAGAAGGTGGTCTCTTAAGACAGGTGGTCTCTTAATACAGGTCCAGATGCATTGCTAAACTGTATTTTGGAACTGAATAAAGTGGTATTTTTATGACTTATTTTTAACTGAATTTTAAGCTTGCTGGTTTCTTAATACAAAAAAACTTTGTTCGCTTAAGCAGTTTTAACAGTATTATTATTGCATCATTTTTTATTGCATCATTTTTTTATTGCATCATTTTTCTATTGCATCATTTTTTTATTGCATTATTTTTTTTAAATGATGCAATAGAAAAGCATTTTTTCATTCTTGAAAAATACAGTCAAAACTGCTTAAGTGACAAAGGCTATGAAATATTTTCAATTCCATAATTAGCAAAATGTCTAACTCCGGCCGAAAACAAGATCCAATATGGATTCATTATGAGAAAGTGAAGACCCCAGATAAGGCCGGTGTCCGGGCTGTCTGCAAGGTCTGCCGACACGAACTCCAAGGTATCCCAGAGCGGTTAAAAAAACATGCAGCCAATTGCACAGGTCCACCAACACCAGCACTTCAAGGTCTAGCTGTAGCCGCAACAGAAACGGGGACTTCATCTCAATCTGAGCAGCAGCAGCGCGTTGAAACTGTTGTTGATCAAAACGATGTGGTGGTGATGGAAGTTGAACCTCTGTCAACTTCAAGTTCTGCTTCAGCGGCAGTGAAGCGCCCAGTGCACGGTCAATTAGCTGCTGGTACATTGGCCGCTAAGATACCCAAGCTGAATTATGGTCTACAGAATTATGTCATCAGAACTTCAGCAGAAAAACGTGGTGAATTAGATCGTGATGTAGCTAGGATGGTGTATGCTACGAACTCCCCATTTCGCTTAGTAGAAAATAGACATTTTATAAACCTTGTAAAAGATTTACGATCAGGCTATCAACCACCATCCAGAAAGGACATAGGGGGGAAATATTTGGATGTTATCTACACAGAAGAGCGGGAGAAGGCGAGAAAAAATTTGGAAGGTGAACTTGTCTGTCTAGCATTAGACGGTTGGAGCAATATTCATAACGAGCCTATCGTATGTGCTACAGTGACGACCTGCTTAGGTGATATTTACTTAGTGGATACTACGGACACCTCTGGACATCCTCACACAGCGGAATATCTTTATGACATTGCGAAGCAGACAATTGAAAACACGCACAATGATTTTGGGTGCATTATATGTAGTATCGTCACAGACAATGCTGCTAATGTAGCAAAGATGCGAGAGTTCTTGAAAGAACGACTGGGTTTCAACATGATTGCGTATGGATGCACGCCTCATCTTCTAAATCTGACTTCAAAGGACTTAGAAATGGGTAATGTTAAGGAGCATGTCACACAAGTTGTGAAGTATTTCCGAAATAACCACTTTGCTAGTGCCCAAATACGCCAATCATCGTGCAGAAAGTTAGTGATGCCAGCAGATACAAGGTGGAACACAATGTACGATTGTTTAAACTCGTATTGTGAGGCATGGCCGACACTTGTGACAATCTGTGATGGACATACTGACCGCATAGATGTTGCCATTGCCAATAAAGTTCGTAATGTAGTAATCAAACGTTCTGCAGATGAATACCGACTTTGTTTGAAACCAGTAGCTTGCGCTCTCGATAAAGCTCAATCGGACAATTGCACAATAGCAGAAGCAGTTGAATTATGGAAAGATGTAAAAACGGCCCTGCATAATGACACTAATAATTCAACAAAGCGTGCGGCCGATAAGCGTTATCAACAAGCTGTGACACCTCACCACATGCTGGCCAATCTACTCCACCCTAAATACCGTGGTCGAAACTTGACTCAGCAAGAACGTGAAACTGCACTCACCGTAGCATCCGAAATCCCTGGTTTGATGACTTTGGTAATCAAATTCGAGGCCATGGCACCACCATTTCACATTCTTAAATTTAACGACGAAGTTGTTAATGGAGTAACCTCTCTTCATTGGTGGAAGTCGCACAGACGTGACTTCGAGGATGATCTGCTGGAAGCATTTGAATTCACTCAGCGTCTGATGTCAGCTGTGGCGGCGTCAGCTGGTGTCGAGCGCGTGTTCTCCAGCTATGGGCTCGTGCAGAGTAAGTTGAGAAACAAACTTGGAACTTTAAAAGCGGCTAAACTAGTATTTCTTTTTCGGTCCCTAAACTGTGACAAAGAAAATGACTTCCGGTTTCAGTTGAATGATGATTGTTGACTAGACTAGTGAAGTACAATTGCAGCATTATTGAAAACTGAAAGTGAAAAGTGATGACAGACACATCTATCTGTGACTCAGTTAGGTTTGCGCGATATTGCTTGAGAGAATATCGATATCGTTATTATAAAAAAATTGCGGTATCTCAATAGTCAATATATCGAGTGTTCTGGTTAATCACTTAATTGTGAATAATTAAAGAATATGCATCCCATCATTCATAACATATTGAATATTTTGAAAGCAATTTCACTGGAAGCCGTTGCTGCCTAAGTCAGCAACGGTTTTCAGTGAAATTGCTTTCAAAATATTCAATATGTTTATTATGTTACGAATGATGGGATGTCTATTCTTTAATTATCACTGTTTGAACTAATAATATATAGAGTTCAAAATTTATATATTACGTCATATTAGCAACGATTTTTCAATTTTGTTCACAATTGCATCACAGATACAGTGAGTAGCAATAGGACAGAAATGATGCAATGCATAAATCTAACGAATTAGCCCTAATTAGATGCACAAAATCTATGAAGGTATGCAAAAGTCATCATTGTCTAAGTCTATCAACCTTGTTAACTTCTGTCTTTAAAAATATGCTCAAATTAAAATTGATAAACTGGTGTACATTTTTCAACAATTTTGGTGGACGATGTTGCTGTCTGCGACAGCTCTATCATCCACCAAATTTGTTGAAAAATGAAACCAGTTTATCTTTAACCCTTAGCACACTGATGTCGAAATTTTTAAATTTCAAATTAAATTTAAAGATAAACTGGTGTACGTTTTTCAACAAATTTTGTGGAAGATGGTGCTGTCACAGACAGCAGCATCGTCCACAAAAATTGTTGCAAATTGTACACCAGTTTATCTTTAAATTTAATTTGAAAATTTAAATTATCATGCTCCAGAGTGCTAGGGGTTATGTTTATTTTGAAAAATTAAAACTCCTACATCAGTGTGCTAAGGGTTAATGTAATGTAATGATGTGTTTACGTGTTACAATGTATATAGTTTCTTGCCAGTTTCAGCAATTACTGATTTTGATTTTTGAAGTTGTAGTAAACTACTTAATTTAATAACATTTCAATCTTTATTGTTTTAGTGTTAAATAAAATGGAGCCCAAAAGTCCAACTTGATAAGCACTAGCCAATAGTAATCGAGACACTCAATGACACTCCAGAGTGACTCCAGACGCATGTCATAGCTGAAAAAAGAGACAGTGTCTTGCTTTAAAAGAGTGTGCTTTTGGAATTAGACTAATAGTAATAGCCATACTGGCCCATACACGACTTTTCATGTACACTATTGCTTTAATGGTCATGTAGTGACATGTACGCACATGGAATTCTCCTCTTCTTTACAGCTTACACATACTTAATGATCATACTTTGTACACATGTGTGATGTACTGTGTACATGAACCTCAAGTATGTAGATTGTAGATGTGGACTAGTGCACTGGGTCTAGTCTTGCTGATGACAAATATGAGCAATTAAGTGTATAATTCTATTTTGTGTTGATGTTCAAGTGCCATGGAAGCAGTAAAATAATTATGTTACTTTAATTTAACAAAATTACTGTTAATTGTATTAATTACTTGAAAATTCCTCTATTTTTGCAAAACTGATTTAAATCACGATTTTTTCGATAAAAATCGAGTGATTTAAATCATGATTTAAATCATGATATAAATCAATTGATTTAAATCAAGCCAACCCTGTCCAAACGAGTTTGAAATATATTATCATTGACCACTAAAATATCCCGCATGATTATTACATCATTCAATGACGTCATAATATATTTCAATAGTATTTGCTAAGATAGTTGGGACCCCAAAAGTGAATTCTACCCCAAATTTCTTGGAAATTAAGCAATATTCTTAGCCTTAGGAGAATCCTAAGCAAATATTTAGTGAAATTCGCTTAGGCCGTTTCAGAGCAAATTTCTCAGAAGTTAGCAAATTTCTTTTGCTTAAGCAGATTTCTAAGCTTTATGAAATCCTCCCCGGTTGAAGTACAGAGCCACGTCAGACAAAGTAATGGTTCTTTGGGTTTAAAGAAACCAGTTTTCGTTAAGCAATTACTCGCGGTATTATAGAACATTTCGAAGTGTACAGCGAAAAGGACCTTGTGTAAATCTATCCTTTGCTATCACGGTGACTCAACGAACAATGAAATATACATTAAAGTTTTCAGATTTTTACCTCAAAAAAGAGAATTATGACAATTTAATTTTTTTAACGCCGTTTAATTTTTCTTCTTGTTCTGGAGCTTCCTCCAATCTTATGTTCACTTCGCAAAAGAATAAATTCCTCGCCACTTGGTTCCTTGAGGGAACCCACTCATTTCGGCCGAATTTGTGTATTAATCGCACGCACATCGAACTCTTTCGGTACTCATGCGCACAGGTTAGCGCTGATTTTGATGACGTAGTCAGCTTCTGTAAAACACTAATGGGTGCCTTGCGAGAACCTTTGATTATATACATACACATTCTAAATACATAGATATAGCCAGACATCAGAGGGGTACCTCGAGGGACCCTTTATATATGTAATACAGGTTCCTTCAAGGCACCCTCAGCAATCTACATAAATATAGATTGTATATATCAAACTGTAAACAGGAGAAGCCAGCATTTACTCTAAATGGAGAACTGGTATCAGCACCAGGCTGTGCTCCCCACCTGGGAATCCAAAGGAGTGACCAGATTGCTAGTGCAAGGCCCACCGTTGATGAAAACATACAAAAGGCAAGACGAGCAGCTTACTCTCTCATGGGTGCGGGACTCCATGGCATCAATGGGATAACACCAAATGCCAGTATGCACGTGATTGAGATATATGTCCTTCCTGTACTATTCCACGGTTTGGACATTCTCATCCTTAACAAGACAGAAATTAATCTGATAGACAAATTCTACCACAAACTACTACTTCAAATATTAGGCCTTCCAGACAGGACTGCGTATCCATCACCTTATATCCTATTCGGCACCCTACCAGTTGAGGCTCGTATACATATGTTGAAGCTCATCATGACCAGAAATATCTGCGGAAACCAGGATATGCTTCTATTCGAAGTAGTTGTAAGACAAAGTGTTATGAGAGTCTTTGACCAAGAGAGCTGGTTTGCAGACATACACATGATATTGGCAAGGTATGAGCTGCCATCCATCTATGAACTCATGGACAGCCCACCAGGAAAATGTGCCTGGACGACCACTATCAGAACCAACATACACAAACAATGGTCTGCGCATCTCAACTCACAACTGCAGCTGTATCCCTCATTGGAGCACGTCCAGCACTATCCAATTAATTTCTGCTCTGCACATCCAGCAGTTGACTCTGTTACTACATCACCGTACTATATACGCCTACTTGCAGTACGACTACGGCTACTGACAGGATGTTACATTCTTCAGCTAAACACAGCTAAGCTTAGCCGCTACACTGTTAATGCAACCTGCCTACTGTGTAATGGTGAACCCGATGACCTTCAGCACGTTCTGACTGCCTGCACTGCTCTAGCCGAAATCCGTATGAAATACCTCAATTTTATCCACTCTAGTCTATGTACCACGTGCAACACCAACACCCACAACATCTGGACCAACAACAGCATCCTAACATCATTCCTGCTTGATTCTTCTACATAGATGTCTAACAAACCAAGCTGCAACTGCCACCATAAACTAGAAATGTCAGTGCGACAATACTTCTACTCACTACACCATCACAGGACCACAAAACTTGCAATTATAAATAGTAATAAATAGACCAAGTAATTCATACACAAGTCCACTTCTACGTTTGCCATTTTTGTGTTTTACTCGCTCGCGAAGTGCTCCCGTATATGGGAGGGATTTCCGAAATGAACTGAACTGAACGGATTCCTTCAAGGCACCCCTCAGACATCTTGATAAATCATTCCAGTTAGACCAATTAACATCCCATTTAAAAACACTGAGGCACAAGTAACTGAGGCACAAGTTTTAGCTCATCTCGACAAATTGAAAACCTCTCTGTCCGCAGGACCTGATGGGATACATCCCCAAGTTCTTAAAGAACTAGCCATCTCTGTAGCCAAACCTCTGTCAATCATATACTCAACTTCACTAAGAACAAAATCTGTACCAGGAGATTGGAAGGAGGCCAGTGTAATAGCAATTTTTAAAAAGAAAGGCAGCCCCAAACGTGCAAGTAATTATAGACCCATAAGTATCACCTGTGTAGCTTGCAAGGTTATGGAATCCATTATTAGAGATCAAATAATGAGCCATATGAAATCAAATAAACTTTTTAGTAAGAAACAATATGGATTTCTTACTGGACAATCAACCGTGCTCCAGTTAATAAATGTCTTAGATGAATGGATTAATAGGCTAGAGAAGGGAGGCACTGTGGATATTACCATATATGGATTTTACTAAGGCATTTGATATCGTGCCTCACATCCCTTTGATTAACAAACTAGCAAGTTATGGCATCACAGAACCAGCCCTGGGGTGGATTACATCCTTCCTTGTGGGTAGGCATCAACGAGTACGTATAAACGACTCATACTCTCAATGGGCAGCCGTGACTCATGGCATACAGCAGGGCAGTGTGCTTGGCCCCCTTCTGTTTGTGATCTACATAAATGACATGTCTGAACTAATACAAACATCCAGTCTATATCTTTATGCAGATGACATAAAGATCTTCACGCATATTACAAAACAATCTGATTGTGATGACCTGCAATCAGATCTGACAAGCCTGGAAATGTGGTAAAAACATGGATGTTACAATTCCAACCTGATAAATGTAATGTATTATCCATTGGTAGAGGTACAAAACAGAATTTCCAATATAAACTTGAATGTGATAATGCTAGCCATACCCTATCCCATGTGGACAACGAAAATGATCTCGGAGTCATCTTTGACTCAGCTCTCTCCTTTGATCACCACATTCAAAATAAAATCAATAAAGCCAACAGTATCATGGGCCTCATTAGACGGACCTACAAATATTTGGATAAAGAACACTTTTTACTTTTATATAAAGCTTCGGTCCGCCCCCACATTGAATTTGCACACGCAGCATGGAACCCACACCTTAAAAAACATAGCACTCTGCTGAAAATGTGCAGAGGCGTGCAACAAAGATTGTCCCTGGATTTCGCAATCTCAGTTATGAGCATAGGTTACATTCTCTAAACCTCGCCACACTCACATACTGATGTCTGAGAGGGGACATGGTTGAAACATATAAGGTTTTGAATACCTATGATCCAGACACAGTACCAATATTAAAATTTGCTTCAAGAAATAGTAACAGGGGTCATAGTAAAAAATTATTTATCCAGCGAGCTAAATACAATATATCCAAGTTTTCATTTTATTACAGAATAGCAAAAGTATGGAATAGCCTAACTGACCATATCATTAATGCTCCTTGCCCTGTAGGTGGGGCTTAGAATACACCTTCCGTATCCTCTGCGTGTCGTACGAGGCGACTAAAGGAGGTAAGGGTGAGGTAACCCTGACAGAAACCTCGAGTGCTGAAGACGGAGGTTCCAGGCCGCACAGCGCACTCTAATAAACGATGGATCCACGCACTTAACGCTTATGATCATGTCGATAGTCACTTACAGGACTGGCGGTATGATCAGTGAACGAAAAGAAGAAGAAGAAGATTAATGCTCCGACTATTCAAAGCTTTAAAAACCGACTGGATAAATACTGGGACAATGCTCAAATTAAATTTAACTTCGAGGCATCTTCACCTTGAAGTAATCATTTCAAAACCTAGCGTCCCTCATGCACCTGAATATAGAGGCATGTACGGCCTGTGTTCAATATTATCTATAATAATAATAATAATAATAATAATAATAATAATAATAATAATAATAATAATAATAATAATAAAATCAAGGTTCCTTCAAGGCCCCACTCAGACATCTACATAATTAAAGGCTCCCTCAAGGCATACTCAACCGTCTACATAAATACAGGTTCCTTCAAGACACCCTCAGCAATCTACATATATACAGGTTCCTTCAAGGCACCCCTCAGACATCTACATAAATAAAAGTTCCCTCAAGGCACCACTCAGACATCTACATAATTAAAGGTTCCCTCAAGGCACCCTAAGCAATCTACATAAATATGGGTTCCTTCAAGCCACCCTCAGCATTCTACATAAATACACGTTCCTTCAAGGCACCCCTCAGACATCTACATAAATACAGGTACCTGTGAAAGTTCGGAAACAGGAGTTCTCATATTAATTTATTTTGCCCCCGGATGGCCGACGGGGGCTTACAAAACTTGATGCAGATGTCCAAGACTGCTCACTGGCACAGGAGATCTCAATTCCGAATGACACTGCTGTGGTGTAGGTACCACAGTCAGTTAGAGGTTCTCCCACGTCTTGCACTGTGCTAGTCCAGCAGTCTTGCTGACTGTGTCGGCTTCCACGCCGAAGTGCTCTCGATTCTTGTTTTCTTGCTCCTTTTATACTACTTGTGACGTTAGAGGCAGGACGCTCCATCCAATCAGCAGGCGAGCAGTAGCCAATCAGTGTGCAGCTAGAAGTGGTGACATGGCTATCATCTGAACAGCGCATTCCCCATTCATTTAATACATACATGCGATTACGACGTCAAAGCAATATTTTGAAGATAATTTAAGTGAACCTTTTAACGATAACTCGGCCATTTCTGGTCCGATTTTAAAAAGGCAAAAAGTTATGAAATCCTCGTTTTATTCCAGTTCTAAATGATACCAAGAACTCTCTCCCAATACCGACACGTGTTGTCAGGCAAGCTCTGACACGCGCGTAAGTACGCTACACTCACGTATCCAAGAGGAGAGTGACGCGAGAAACGCGTAGTTATTAGAGAAGTGCAAACAGAGGTGCGAAAGAGTTTGGGACTCTAGTTTGAATCGAGCGGTCAGGTACCGGCCGTACGAGCTAAGCTAGGTACGTGTCGCCCATCCTGCATTCTTTCCCTGAACACGCCTCCTGGGTAGAGCTATAAGCACATATGAGCCTATGAGAAAGATCGCGTTGTAAAAACGACTAAGTTCATTAAAACGCATAGCGTGCATGCGCATGTTTAATACTATTTTTGACAGAGCGCCTAATTTACGACCCAGATAGGATGACACTTTTAGTGTACCGAGAAGGTACTATGTAATCCTTTGTAATAACTTGTTCCCGCCGCATCTGACATTAATCAAAACCAGCATTCGACGGGCTGTTCAGTTAAGAAATGGCTGAGTTATCCACGGAAATCCCCTTTTGATTATCTTCAAGGTATTGCCGTGATGTCATAACCACGTGTACACAGAACAACCGACTGCGTTATTATTAGCTATGCGCTGATTGTCTGTTGCTCGACCGATGATTGGTTGGAGCCTGCGCCTATGACATCATGAGTAGTATAAAAGGAGATGAAATCCAGAGCTCGAGAGCATCCTCGGCCAGGGGCCGATTAGGTTGGATCTGGTTCAGCTACAATCAGCAAGACAGGCATTAAGCAGATCATTTCGGTCTCTGTCGGTTTCTCTCCTGTAGCCAGCAGCAATCCAACCCACCGCACTAAATCAATTTTGTATCTACAGTTTGTGCGGGAGCAATTTTGGAACTTTTGAATATCGTTCACGATTACTTCACGAACTAGCTCGGAACACGAACTTGCAGTGAGGCCTTTCCCGGCCTGGAAAATGTGATTCTACAGATATAGAGGCAGCAACGTTCTTTGGTGGATGACTCACCGGATCTGCCGGCCACGCCAAAAGTGGTTATTCAGCCATCCCTGCACTGATGTCGTGCAGGTTTATCTTAACTTTTTGACCACAGCAAAGTAAACTTTGCCCGGTACATCTTCAGAGCTGGCTGATGTACCCCGCACCGTTGGGCTTAGTTATGTATCTTCATCCGCATTCAACAAACCCTGCTTATGATCGGGTTGTTGACAACTTCCATCCATACCATAGGTGTATGGGAACTTTTGTCATAGCAGTAATGTTATTGTATCTCTTGCTGACTACTCGTTAGACATTCTATATTGCGATTACAGTCCTGAATTCGCTCCGCTCCCATCATGGACTGCTTGCGGGAATCCTGTTTTCGGAAACCAGCATGTGGGAACTTTCCAGCTTCCAGGGAACACATCAACTCACGTCAAAGCAAGGGTGACTTATCAATTTCAGTAACACGATAGCCCAGGCTTAAGAATGGCTACCGATTATTCAAGTAACTATACTTGACATTTTAATTATCCTGTTAATTACATCTTTGATAATTATATCGTATCTGTATAAACGGTCCCCATGACTAAAAGACACAGTAGCAGTCTTAGGATCGCTAGTTATAATTTCTGTATCTGTTTATAGTTATTCTTATTTTCTGTAAGGTGTTTTTGCTAACCGCACCGTAGTAGGTTCCTCAACCTGTACTATATATATAATTCTGATCATTTCACATTGTATTGATTGTTCTGGTTAGTTTATATATGGCAAGTGGCCATCAGTTGATATGTTTTGTCTATTTGTAGAAAAATATAGGACTGCAGTGCACGTAGGAAACACTATACAGCAACATTTATGTGTGCAGCACTTTCTCCCGCCACCAACAATTTTTCACTGAGCTCGCTGTCCGTGCTATAACTCTGTTTAGCCCGGCATGCTACCGACTAAAAACCTTTTCTATTCAGCTCGATAGGATAGGTTTAATATGATTAGAGACAATCTCTTTGTTAGGAGACATGTAGTGTGGGCCTCTTTACCAGTAGTTGCGATAATTTAGCTAAGCACTCCGGCAAGGTTGTGTAAGATTGGCCAACATACCTAGAGGGCCTCATATTTCTAAGTTATATGTCTCTCTTCATGTTCCACTAAGCCTTATGGCTTCTTAATTGTTTGGATGTCCCTATCCGCACCATGGACTGATCCGACCCTAGGAAACTATTGGGGTTTCCGAGCGGTGATGGCAAAGGTATGGTGTCACACACATTTCCCGCGTATCTTCGGATACTCAGTAGTTAGTTACCTTTGCCAATGTAGGAAAGCACTGCTAGAACATATCTTAATTATTATTTTTCTTTAATTTGCTGAACAATCCTCCTGCACCGCAGTGCATAACTGGGCAACTTGTGTATAAACCTAACGCCAAGTTAAAAAGTTAGTTCCGTAGGACCTGGTGACGGGCGCGATGCGCATCCCCACTGAATTCCATAAGAATGTCTGAGCATGATATTAAGATCGGCCACACCCTCATGGGAAGGACATTCACGGTGAGTATTCGTCTCTCTTACCCCCACCATAACGATAGATCAGTTACCTAAAAATGCTTCTGTGGAAAGTAACCAATGTCCTGTGATGTTTTATGTGGTTGCAGAGCGAGATGTCCGGATTCTTACCCAGTTCGGAGGATTTGCAAAGTAACATGTATGCACGCTGTCTTCCGTATTGATGTCTTAGGGCAGCCATTCTCATTGACAGCTGTATCTAAAAATCTAGGTAGACGCCAGGCATTTGCGGCCCAAAATAGTTCTTGTCTCTAAAAATTAAATATTAGGTTGGGCATAGAAGAAGGCCTGCATAAATAAAAGTGGCAACTACTAATTCAGCACATTGAGAATTACATAAGATGGTGACGTGGGAATCCTTCGGGAATCGCTCGTCCTGTCTTCACGTAAAACAGAACGTAACCTTCTTCTTCTTTCTTCTTTTCATTCGCTGATCATACCGCCAGTCCTGTAAGTGACTATCGACATGATCATAAACATTAAGTGCATGGATCCATGGTTTATTAGAGTGCGCCATGCGGCCTGGAACTTCCGTCTGCAGCACTCGAGGTTTCTGTCAGGGTTACCTCACCCTTACTTCCTTTAGTCGCCTTTTACGACATGCAGAGGATACGGAAGGTGTATTCTAAGCCCCAGCTACAGGGTGTGCATGTAACCTTATAGTCATAATCTCACTAGGTATGGTCTTTTCGTTACAGCATTTTGGTTAAATATTAGAGTGGGCCTTTTTCGGCCAATACTCTTCTCCAAATTTAAGCGAAGGCGGATTTTCCTGTGACGGAGGCCCACGCGAGGCACTTACCTCTCGCAAGGATTCAGTGATGACGGCCCATGCGAGGAGTAGTGCCTGCATGAGGCACATGATTCTCTGACACTACAAAAGATAATTTTCTTTCCTTTCAGCTTAGAGGTATAATAGCTTATATTAAGTTAATTAGTTAATCTCGTGTACGGGAGCCTCCCTTACGGGGATACCTCTGCAGACCTAGGAGTCTGTGTGGAACATCCAGGAGCCCCACGTTTAGAAGTTCATCAGGCTGTCTCTGTGTCTTGTATTTTCGTATGCTCATTATATTTATCTAGCATACTTGACGGTCTGTTTATGTAAAAATATAGTATAGACTTATGTTAATTAGGTCACCAAATCAAATATTGTAAGTCCATAGATCACAAAATTGCTATGGACAAGCATACTGGTGACACAAACTCTTGGGATGAGACTGTAGTGCTGGTCTTTAGGTACCCGTAGGGCAGTATCGTACAGGATCCATCACCCCGAGACTGGAAGCCAACCAGCAACATCATTCGTCTTGCACTTGCGGCATAGCGAGTCGACACCAGACACCGGAACGGCCCGACATTACCCCATGAGCTACAAGTGGCGCCCGATGTGGAGTTCGAAGAACATCACTATTAACGCGTGGCGAACTCACGCCCACACCGTATAGTGAGCTTAGTTCTATACTGTCTCTATTTAGCGACGACTCCCTCGACCAAGAGGTAGCACCATACGATGGATTCCAAGCTCACATGCTCACCCACTATGCCAGAAATTCACCAGCGGAATCAACAACTCCGCAATATAACCTGTTTTCGCCTGTCAGTGATGGCACCTTTCGGGATGCCTCACAGGTGGGAACAGACTTTAGAACCATATCGGACGTCCGCGACAGGCCAATCCACCAGGGCTGAATCAAAGCGGTGTACCCAACCACTTCCCAAAATCGCCGGACCAATTCTCAGCCAAGCGGGACCCTTGACCATAACCGCACCACCACCCCAAATCCAACTGGCGTCCCTCATCTATGCAACGAGTTCGGACATCACTGACCCAGTCCATTTCACATGCCACTTGTCGTCTGTTGACTGTCAATCTTCAGATATGAGAGAGACTGCAGCTACAGAGGAGGTGACATCTCGCACCGCACCGACCAACACCCCCGTGGTGGTTAGGGAAACAGCAGACTCTCGGCTCGAATTTTCCCGGTGTCTAAAAACAACGACAGGACACAAATCGTCATGTAATGGGAGATGACCACACACCCCAGTCCAAAGGCCACCCCATCCATTAGGCCTACCATACTCCCCAGTGAGCAGTCAGGACATCACACCACAGACAGAACGTCATCACATACAGAACACACCTGCCTTCAAGGCTGGATACGTCAATTCACCATTGCGCGTACATCACATACATACTCGGTTATACTCAGCATAACAGAGGCATTCAACACCGGCAACAACATCGTTTAGCAGCACCTACCAGTATTAATTAATTCCCGATAGAGACATAAAAACTCCTGCGACAGTTCCACCCGCACAAGATGCGGGAGAAATAATATCTCCCGCAAACACCCACCTCCCACAATATCAACAGACTCGGCATTCACCAGACTGGAAAACTGGAATGCGCCCACTTCGCTTTAACATTGGCATCATACAGCAGCCTGGACATTTCGACAACAACATTATCGTCAACAAACAACAGCCAACAAATCTCCCACACACACCTTCTTATCTAGTTATGGGAGAACTAATAATATGGATAGAAGGATTGCACAACAGCCATCTACGGTACGCGTCACGGGAGGAATGATTGTCCAACGTTCCTCCCCTGCCCTCTCCCACGACGTCGTACAGAAACAGCCAAAATCTACATACATCATTTACACGTAATAACAGTCGATATTATTACGAGAGCAAGATGCCCGCATTGTCGTCAGTCACGAGTAGGATTTTGCTACCGAAAAGTTGAATTCGATAATGGATTGATCAAAGTTACGACAGCATCCGACAGGTCATCTGCACTCTAAAGTAACTCTGTCTCGCCCATGGGCTCGGCCATTACAGAGCGAAATTCCCTCAAGGTTCGATAAAGCTGACATCACACCACCCTTTCCCCCCTCCCACACTTGGCGGCCATAAAAACGTCACCTTCACCACAGCGCAAGTATCATCCACAGATAACCAGCTACGTTTATCAAACTAAGATCACCAACATGTCAGGAACGTAGGCACACAGGTTGACTGCATTCACAATCTCCAAACGATGGCATTGTAAATTGTAACACTGTGTGCACCCACTTCCGAGTTGTACGGTAGTTTAACCATTATTGAATGGTATTAATGTGTCTGGTCTAAGCAGGGACGTAGCTAGTTCTACCCATTGAGGAGAATGCTTGGCAGCGCTCCCGCTCGGAAAACTCAGCTACCTTGCTGGGATCAGTAACTTTGATCTACCGCCTGAATAGATCTCTTTAAACCACACATCAAATTACCTACAACTTTACTGTTATATTTTTTAATAAGAACACAACTGCTCTACTGTGCTACAAATCATTAGCGCACGGGCCGGTAAAGCGGCATAAAAAATCTGACAGTATAATTACAAAGAGAATTTCAAAAATTCTCTTCTCTGCGTTCCAGTCTATAATCGCCACGGGCTGAGAACTACATTTTACAGACAATTATAAGATGCATGTTTAAGAACTCGCGCAAATAGGGACATTATTATAAAACGAAATCTTGGTACAACATATATATATTTCCATATCTCGCATCTACAAAAAGACTACACCTCAGCAACAGTATCTCGGCCATCACCGTAAACAGCACATATGTTTCCGATCAACCGCATGTTTCCAAGGGCCACGTGACTTTTACTACTATTTCCAGTAAATTGGATCAAGACTACCATGGCGTGATGGAGGAGTGGCGAGGGTGAGTCGGGGGTAATTACCGTTGACGTCAGCAGGCTCCCACACACCCCATAGGGCGCTCCAGCCTAAAATTAAAATAGGCAAGTTTATAAGCATCCAATCTGTAAAACCGCATCATGCTAATTAAGGGATGATGCTCCTCAGCAATAAGTAGTACCCTGTTTTTATGTTGATCAGATAATTTTAAATGTGCTGAAATAAGACTAAGTTAGTGAGCCATTCCTCTTATAATTAAAAGTACTCCCTTTATATGGAAGGGGACTACGCCTGAATGACCATACGCGGGGAAAAGATGTATCGCTTACATGCAGGACATCCAGCCCGTGCCCAATGTCACTGCAAATTGCCTCTTGAAGTACGCCAAGTCTCGGAAGATGTCATCACCTGCCGTATCCGCTCCCGCATCATTGCCTCAACCTACGATTCGACTCACCGCCATCACCACCACCACCACCGCCACCATGAGCATCACGAAGACCGCTGCATCAACCGCCTCAACACCCACTAGCACCACCGCTGCCATACGAACAGATATTCTAGCACCTGCAGTAACTGTGAGAGACAGTATAGACGCTCATATTCCTGCAATCATCACTTCAAACATTTCCGAAAGTGCCAGTGATAATGAACGCATGTCAGCATTAATAATTCATCCACCGCGACCAACCACCGTCAGTCACGGGACCCAGACTCAGTGGGGAAATTTTGCCGCAGAGGTGTGATCATTTGTGATACAGCAGAACATCAGTGGTGCGACTCATGGAAACTTACTAATTATTACTTTATTTTTGAAATACTTTTCTTTTTATTATATATGTTAGATCAATTGAATCCCGTCCCTAGGATGACTACGGTTATCCGACATAGCGGCGCAACTTAGTTGCCCAGCTGTGTCCCACACAAAATGAGCACTGTGGACTACGGTGTTGTAAGAACGTCGTGTGCCACGTAAAGAATACAACACCTTGCAGTGCAATAATGTCATAAGCCCGTCATGCAGTCTCAGCTATGCAGAGACTGCCTGATAAACTAACTTCTGAGTTATTATTATGTTCTAATTTTTAAAATCAGTGAGAGCTGCCCATTGCGGACCCGCTATAATGGGCCGCAAATATTTAAATTTAAAGATATGTGTTGCGTACCCCTTTATTTACCCGGGGTGTGCAAGTAATTCGGTAGTAATCTTTTAAATACCCCGTAAGGGTATGTTACATGAAAACCATGAATATATCATTCTATATCTTAACTTAAATTGTGGTGCATTGGCGCGTCCAATGTTCTCTGCGGAAATTGAACCTTAAGTACGTCTCTATAGTCCGGGAGCCAATTTTCAAAAGGGGTCTAGAAGAATGGTTTCGTAGCACACCCAGTATCCAGAAGGTGTGTCTCTATATTATGCTAGACCGATGTCTTGGGTATATTCTGAGCCGTGTTGTACAAGAAAATTGTGGTATCACTAACCCGTGAGAAGCCCATTTACAATAGGTGTTGAATGTAGTTTTCAGACAATTTTCACAATGGTAAATTTTTCACAAACTTAAGCGCATGTTATATCAATACAATCTTAACCAAAATGGAAAGGAGTGATCGTATATCGCAGATTTATACATAATCAACCTCGTTTAAGACACCCGTATGTTGCTTTGTACATATTGGGGCACTTAGGTCTTCTTGTGACTAGCAATACCTTAGCTACAACAATGCCCATGTTTTCTACATTTTTCATAATTAAACTTTTAACTGACATGCAGTGCATGTCTACACAAGCTGGCAGGACATATCTATCACGTGAGCAAATGAGAGAATGTTACTCATCCGTGTCAGAGTCATCTTCGACAATTGTATGCTGAACATTGTCACACATTTCACCTCCCATACAAAGGCATGCTTCAGTGCAGAGTAGATTGTTAGCCTTGCATTGACAGAGATCTGTTCTTTTGCAGGCAGACTTTTGACATCTACATGATGTGAGTTCAATTAATCCAAATGGAGCAGGATCCTTTGACATTAGAACAGGCTTGAGTAGACCATCCACTATACTCCAGCCATGTCCATTTGGAGATGGAAGATTCTGAACAGCTTGCAATGAACGTCTCCAAACAAGAGCATGAAAATGGCCCTTTCGGTGTGATGCTTTAGACTATTCGATGTAGGTGGAAGATTTTCATTTCTTTGTCTCTTTTGACAAAAGAGCCAATAACGGGTTTCATCAGCTGTCTTTCCCACATCCCTGGTGGTATACAACTCACAGACAAATTTCTCACATAGAATTGCAGTATTCGGTGATAAGTCAACATGTTCGCCGAGTTGGGCTAATGCACTAGTGCTATCACAACCTGTAAGAGAATGAAACCCAGGCAAAGACAGACAGATAGCTGGGCCCAGTACTTGAGCAACTGTATGTATTGGTATGTATCGCAATTTGTCCTTTGTGCCCGTATGGAACCATAGTTCAGAACAGTGAAGCGAACGATACGTATATATACTAAGTACTGCCACGTCTGTATCAGGAGACTGTATAACAACACGCATGTGGTCTTTTGAAGCGTGTAGCGCGTGCAACATCATACGCGTATCTGCTTCCTCGTGATCTGATCGAAGTTCTTCCAAATACGATGAATTGTTCGCTGAAATGACAACAACATCCATTCCATCGTTAAAGCCACCAGCAAGAATGACGCAATTGTCGGCAGATAGCATATTTGGACCAGTATCACGCCACCGCTTGCTGAGAAATGCAACCAGGTTACTTTTGTTGCTTGGATTGCTGATGTACTTGGCCCATTGCTTTGGAACGGGAGTATTTTCTCCAGCACTCTTTACTTCCAATGCTGTTGATGACCCACGTTTTAGCCGCTCTTCCGCTTTGAGAGATTCCAGTCTATCATATCTGTCAAAAACTATATCTACTCTGTTGCAGTCTTCTTGATTCAGTGGAACTGTAAAGATGTGCCAGTATTTATCAGCCAATTCTCCAAATGTAGACGTACCTCCAGTTTTAACCATTTGCACAATTGCCATGCCATCTACTACATAAGCTGTTGCACCTGTCTTGTCAACAGGTGGAAGCCGTCCATCAACATTTACTTCCTTTTTTAGTTAACTTAACAAAACACTTTTCACATTCTTTCTTAGAGTCCCATCCGTATGTGACAATGATAGTGGAACAGCAGACAGTTCATACGTCATCACTAGTTTTAAATCAACATCTCTGGACCTTGCAGCAATAATTAATCGACCAAATAGTTCGCGGTCAGATCTCACATTGTGAATTTTTTCATCATTTGTTTTGAGTTTTTTCTTCTGTGCTAGGCTGGCAAATGTTTTAAGTTTTAAGTGTGGCAACGTGTGCCAAAAGCTTCTCGTGTTAGTGTCCAGCCGCTCCTGAACAAAATTGTCCATAATCTCCTTACCAATATCACAGGCGGAAACAAGTCTCTTGGCGATTTCACTAGGCAATACCACGCCAGTCGCAATGTTTACAAGCGGAAGACACTCGCTGCCGTCGTTTTCCGCAATATTAAAGGGATTGGTCATTATATCTGATGAGAACATCGAAAGTAATTTCTGCACATCGGTTTCATCCCTGTTCATTCGATTAGTCCCCATTTCCTTATGTACTCCAAACATGTGACTATCTTGTAACCCACACATTTGATTTGTGACCGTTGTTATGGCTGCCCTCTCGTGGCTAGTTAAAAACCACCTCTTCAGAGCTCCTGGCTTTTGTGTTATTCCAATAATACCACCTCGCTTTTTGGAATCCAAATTAATCGATTGCTCTAAGGCCATATCTGTCCACACTTGATTGAATGGATGGTGTGAGCAACTTACGGAATGATTTCCATTCAAGAATTGTTCATGTACATGGGGATGTGTACTTGGAAGCATCTTCATGTCCGCAAGATATATTGTCAGCCATCTTGCATAATTGGTTCTGTCCATGCTGTAGAAATATGGCGCCATAGCAGCAGTCGCAGATAGGTGTGCCTGCCAATCTCCAGTTCTCTCATCTCTTATGAATCCAAGCAGCAGCTCTACCATATGAATATATGAGTTCCAAAATGCGAACAGGTGTGATTTCGAGCTTGACTCAACTTTAAAGGATTTGAACAGCTGTTGCAATTTATTCACGTACATACACACCTCTTTGAAATTTTCTTGCCTTGCGTCTAAGTCGTCAATGCTGCTTCGGCACATCTTAATTTTCTCATCCAGACTCTCCAAATCTGTTGGAGTAATGTGGTCTTCATGTTGTCCATTTTGTTGAACCCATTTGAAAAAAGACTGCCATTGTAATCGCAGCAGCGCTTCCAGAACCTCGCCTTTGGTATATGCATGCAAAATGTATGTTGGATATGTGTTAGGTCGATATCCGTCTAAATATCATATATGGTGAATCTAATACGATATTACTTTGAGTTATGACACGATCATGCTTATATCGTTGTGCACTGTGGATACAGCCAAACCCTAGACCCCCTATGCAAAGAAATCAGGATAACTAATTAGTGCTACCACAATTTGTTTGTACAACAGGGCTTAAAATGTGTGGGACATGTCCCCCAAGCCACAGCAAGTGTCAGACCTTCCGAATACTGGGTGTGCTACGTCACGATTCTGACCTAGCTTTAGCTCCTGGACTACTATAACTGACCAGTCAGCTAACTACATAGCTGACAATCTCACTACTCACTACCCGTCACTAGCGGTCAGAGACCGCTGTGGAAGTCCGTCCGAGTCCGTAACCGTAACTCTCACTGTCTAACTTTAACTCTAACTCCCTGTCGTCAACAATCGTCCACTCTTAAATATGATGTTGTGGTTATGTCAACAAATGTGTGTGTATTAAGTGATAGCGGGCATGTATGCGCGTGAATGTGTCCTGTGAGTATAATTAACTAATTTGAATAATACTAATTAACGTATATAATACAATCGTAAAGCTGCATATTACAACATGGTTACATTGAGTTGCAAGAGTTATACTCTGCCCGTGTTCATTCCAACTAATTACTGAGTGTTCCATGTAGGGCGTGTCGATTAATAGTCTGTGCATATATGTGTCAATTTATTGCTGTAAGGCTCGTGGTCTGCCCGTTCTATGTTGTCACGTGTTACTGGGCGTGTCCGTCATTCAGCGTATTCCTGAATTGTGTCATCGCGTGTGCATGTCCGGGCCTGTCTATTGCCAAGCGTATGCGCGCGTTCGTGTGCGCGCGTCCTTGATGCCGATGTGTCCGTGTGTGCGTGTGTCTCTATGCTCGTCCATATGTGTTGGTGTGTCCATGTGGATATATCCCTGTACCATATTATTCTGGGCAAAGACAAGTGTCTTTGACAAGCATGATGTCTATGCGCGTCGCCGTTGGTGCCAGGTCCAGTACCTGGCCGAGGTCTTTTGGAGAAGATGGTTGAGGGAGTAGGTTCCCTCATTGCAGAAACGGCAGAAGTGGCTCCAATCGCGCAGAAATCTTGAACCAGGTATCGTTGTTGCTATTATAAATGGCTCAGCGCCAAGAGGCTTTTGGCAGTATGGGAAAATTGTTGAAGTGTACACAGCTTATAAGAATTTGGTGCGAAGTGCGAAGGTCAGAACTGCTACACATGTGCTGGTGCGGCCTGTGGATAAGATGTCCTTAATCCTTGAAGCATAGTCACTTTGCTCATGGTGTTGAGGAACCGACACTCACCATGTATTATACTGCTTATATAAACTCTTATATTGCCATTCTAAATCCCAGCAGTTATCATGACCCATCTTATGTATGTACATGCACACAAGCACTGGCAAGCATGTTGTTTTCACGGTTTTTACTGTTTACGGCCTCTGCAGTGTTGTTTATCTTTTCCGAGTATTAAAGTTAGTTAGTTTTCATTGCATGTCTTACTTCGTAATATACTGCAGTTTTGGCGACGAGGCAGACGAATTTATACACGCGAATGCAGTTGTTATTGCTTTCTAATGCCGTAATACTGCTGATTGCATTGGATGCGTTTGCTACACACTGCTGTTACCGTATTTGCCATACTTTGCGCACCATTGAAATCTTGTGCATACTGCCAGACACTGGAAGCGTGAGTTACGAAAAATCTGCTACATATACAATTAACTGTTGCACAAATATATTGCTACTATTACTACATTGAGATTAAAGTACAAAATGACTGACAGTTTCGTAGTACCAATTCCCAAGTTTAGTGGTCATCGTGCACTTGTGGTGCGATGGGCGAATATCTATTGGCGGACCAGCACGCACCCCCCCCCCCCCCCCCGCGAGAAACACACATGCAGCGCAGCGGAGCAAAGTATTCAGATTGACTGTCACGTGTCCACCCCGGAGGCTACAACAGGGAAACCCCCATGTGAACTGTTAATGCACAGACAATTAAGAACTAGACTTTCTGCTATGCATCCATCTCCAATTTCCTTAGCCTTTCCAAGTGAGACTATTGATGACAATTTTCGACCGTTTTCTGTTGGCCAACCCATGTTTGTTGATCTTAATTTCAGTGTATGAGGTCCGCACTGGGTGCCCGCTGTAATTTTAGAGAGACATGGCTGTCGAAATTACCATGTTTCAGTAGGTGATCACATATGGAAAAGACATGTTGACCAGATTCGTGCACGGAGCTTGATTAATGACATGAACATGAATGACGTTTTGAATCCGCATGTTGATACAATGACGACAACAAGTATCCCAGATACTGCTAACAAACAATACCCTACTGAGGTGACATATCCTGTGAAGCCAGAACATACTATTCCAGTTCCTGAGGTATCAGGTCTTGGAAACACTCTGCCAGGTGGAAACTGACGAATCGGCACACACGGCTGTCAGTAGAACCATCCGTCGTTCCAGGAACCCACCTAAACATTTAATCACTGAGATATAGTATCTTTGACAAAAAAGAACAAACTTTGAAAGACTTATTAAATGTTTGCTCCCAGCAAAATTTCATTTAAGGGAGGGCATATGTGGTATACTGCGTATATAAATCTTATATTGCCATTCCAAATTCCAACAGTTACTATGACCCATTTTATGTATGTACTTGCACACTCTCTGGCAAGCACGTTGTTTTCACGGGTTTTACTGTTTATGTCCTCTGCCGTGTTGTTTATCTTTTCCAAGTATTAAAGTTAGTTAGTTTGCATGTCTTACTTCGTAATATACTACGCATCAGCTTACTATTATTCAGTCTATTTAATAATGCCTTGTATAATCAATCTCCTTTGTAGTGTTATTATATGTCATAATTTGAACCTGGCTTATTTGAAGGTTTTGTAATTGTTTGGAGTAGCAATTAGTGTGACCGGTATGTTACGGCTAAGTTTTAATTTGTGTTCCCAATTGTATTAAGTTATGTGCCGTATATAAACCCTGAGGTGACGTCATAATCTGTCGTCATAGTTTGTCGTCATACCTCATGTACTTTCTAAAATGTCAACAGAACTAGAATATTTAAAATACGTAATTTAATGTTGATCTGATCTTTATGTTGCTTGCTATTTGCGGCGATAGACACCTTAGAAAAATTATGTCAATCGTATAATCATATCACAACATATTGTATCGTATCGTGTGATGTTTGTATGACATATTCGTATCGTATTTCCTTTGCATTGTATCAAATGGACAGACTGAACAGTGTATGAAGTATCATGCTGGGTTGCCTACTGGTTGTTCGTTTGAAGGCAACACGTAACCATTGTATGCTGTGTCATCGTGTTATTATCATTAATAAATAGATATACGTATTGCTGACTTCCTGGTGTATTATGTCTAGAAAGGCGTTGACTGAGGGTGCCGCTACGACTGTGTCTGGCAGGCTATTCCAGTGGTTTGTGATCCTGTGGCTGAAAAAACGTTTACTGGTGTTTGTCTTAAAGCGTTGTTTTAGGAGTTTATAACTGTGCCCTCGTGTACGATCCCCTTTGTCCAGTGGTAGCAGTTCAGCATAATCCACGTCATAGATGTTATGTGTGTACTTATAAGTTTCGATTAGATCACCACGCAGACGTCGGTAGACTAAGCTTGGTAGGTTCAGTGTGTGGCGACGTTCTTCGTATGGTATGTCTTTAAATCCTAGTATGACCGT
Source organism: Chaetoderma sp. LZ-2023a (assembly GCA_034401795.1). NCBI lineage: Eukaryota > Metazoa > Mollusca > Caudofoveata > Chaetodermatida > Chaetodermatidae > Chaetoderma > Chaetoderma sp. LZ-2023a. Next base: position 155,406,874 of record CM067373.1, read on the forward strand.
TGTAGCCCGCCGTTGAACATTTTCTAGTAGTTGTATACGGTTTTACGAAATCGAAAGATCTTCGAATCATGCAGACTATTCTATTTGCTTTGTTAGCAGCTATTTCTGCATGATGTCTAAATTTGAGTGTGTTATCCACGTAGATACCAAAATCCTTCTCACACATCGTCTCTTCTAGAATAACCTCTTGGCCATTTTCGATCATTGTGTATTGTGGCTTGCTGTTTGCCCTCCCTAGATGCATCACCTTGTATTTGGTAGCATTAAAATGTAACTGCCATGTGTCAGCCCACTCTTTTAGGTGGTTTAGATCTGTGGAGGTGTCAATCTGGGAAAACAATTTGGTGTCATCTGCAAAGAGCTTGATCATGCTATCGACCATTCCAGGAATATCATTGATAAATGTGACAAACAGTTCTGGTCCGAGTACGCTTGTGGGATGCCACTGAGCACTGATGCCCAGTCAGAGTAAGAACCGTTGACTGCCACACGTTGCATCCTGTTGCTTAAGAAGGCCTCTGTCCATTCAAGTACATCCCCTGTGACACCATAGCTCTTAAGCTCGTTGAGCAGTCTCTGATACGGGACAGTGTCAAAAGCCTTAGCAAAATCGAGGTAAATGACATCTACAGAACTACCATCATCTACGATTCAAGTACAATAGTTCAGGGTTTATAACAGCTGCGTAGTGCAGGAGCGCCCACTCACGAAGCCATGTTGACAATTTTCCATGAAGTTGGACATGTATTTGACGAGTTCATTTCTTTTAAAACCCTCCATGAATTTGCATATTGTTGACGTCAGACTTACTGGGCTGTAGTTGCTAGTGGACGTCTTGCTTCCTTTTTTAAGGATTGGCGTGGTTTGGCCCTTTTTCCAGTCCCCAGGGATGCTTCTTTCTCTCAGTGATCTGTTTAATAGGATTCTGAGTGGCTTGGAGATGGGTTCGCTAATTTCCTTCAGTACTTGTGGATGGCGCATGTCTGGTCCTTGGGATTTTGAGACGTTCAGGCTAGCTAGGCTTCTGCATACATCGTCTTGCTTGATCAAAATCTGGTCTAGTGATTCATTCATTTCTGACTGATGGAGCTGCGGAATGGTGGTGGTGTCTTCCCGAGTGAAAACGCTTACAAAAAACTTGTTTAGTTCTTCCGCCTTGTCCTTGTTGGTTTTGATTAGGGTGCCAGTTGTGGTCATAATGTCAACAATTCCAGACTTTGTCTTGAGTTTTGACCAGACATAGCCATAGAATGCCTTAGGGTTTTTCTCATACTTCTTTGCGATTTCCCACTCTATTTCTCTTTTTGCTTTTCTCACTTCCCATTTCAGTTGGTTCCTTCTTTAGAGTATTCTTTGTAGTCGTTTTCTTCACGTGTTTCTCGAAATTTATTAAAGGTTTGCAGTTTGAGTTTCACTTTGGTCTTGATATCGTCGTTCATCCATGCTGTTTTCCGTCTACTGGATTGCGATGAGCTGTGGTAGATTGACTTGTGAGGAATGCATTCTCTTACTGAGTCTAATATTCTCATCTTGATTATTGTTCAGGTTTGTTCAGTGTCTCTTCCTTCTAGTTCTCTGTCCCAATCAATTGCTTTCATTTCATTTCTTAGCCTGTCATGGTCCCCCTTATCATAGAGTAATTTTTCTGATTTAGTTGGGTCATCTTTTGTATAGCATCTCGGGTGGAATGTTAGCCAATTATAGTGGCTGTTTCCTAATGGTAGTAGGTGCTGAATATATCCAACTATTTCATCTTCCTTGGACATAATAAGGTCTAGTGTGTTGGCTTTCTGATTTCCCCTGTAGTGGGTAGGCTTTTGGACATGTTGATACAAGTAACAATCACGCACACAGTCTAGGAATTTACTTGCAGGGTGTTCAGTATTTGGTGGGGATATGCCTTATTTCCAGTCAATTTCTGGGTTATTGAAGTCCCCCATCACGAGGATGTGACTGTGTTTTGGTTTTGAGGCTTGTCCTAACTGAACTCTGATATTTGCGTCATTTGTAGTCATGCTCCCTGGCGAAAGGTATATACATCCTACTAATAAACTATCTGTGCCTTTGAGTTCAGCCTCTATCCATATTGCTTTATGGGTCTCTTCCGTGTTAAAACTGGTTTCTCAAAAGCTAAAAGCTTGCTTGACATAAATGCAGACTCCTCTGATTACATCTGAGTCGATATTACTGAAGAGATCATATCCATCAATGTTTAGCTCCGATGTTACAACTGGATCTCTAGGATTTTTGGGTAATATTTCTGTGATAGCAATCATGTCAAGATTTAGCTGGTCAATAGTTGCCTGGAGCTCGTTCCATTTATTCAGTAGCGAGTCTGTATTCGTGTACATGCAGGTCATGCCTAAGGAAGAGTTGAACAAATTTACAGGGGAGTGGAACATATTTACAATAGGAGTGCGTGTGTCATTTAATTTCGTATTTGAGGGATTCGCTGTCGTACCAATCTTCCGTCCCGTGTGATGATCCATCTCACATTTTCGTTCTTTTCTTGAGATTCCTGTGATCTCAGGTCTCTCCCCTTTCTTAAACTTGCCATTTCCTCCTCCTCTACACGATTCAACTCTCGTCTGATGAACATTTTTCCCATGCTCTCCTTGTCGCTTTCTGCCAGCCTCCGTGCATTCCGCAGTATCTCGTTTTTTGAAGCTAGATTATCTGCTGTTACTCGCTGGGGTCTGGGTTTGTTGTCCGCCTGTTTCCTTCCTAAGCGCAGTGGTTTGGTGACATCTACTTTATTTCCTAGGTGTAGGCTTTTCTGGATTTCATTTACTGCCTTAATGTCATCCTATTTTCTCTGCAGGGGGTCGGCCGCTTCGCTCCCTTCTACATTGAATAACACAAGATTGTGTTTTCTGCGCTCTCTATCCTCCAGTTCATTTACACTTTCTTGTAATACTTTGCATTTGCCTTCTTTGCCGACTGTTTGCTGGTTGCTGGCAGCTTATTCTGACGTAGCGTTATTGGATATCACACTTTGTTCCAGTGCTATAATTCTAGTCTCTTTATATTGGAGCTGCTGTTTCACGCTGTAGATTTCTGTGTCGAGTCGTGCGTTTATTACCATGCCGTTTGCTGTGATGCTTCTTTTGACGATGCCAATCTTTTTGTCTAGGTCATGGACTACGTTGCGAATTGTGTGGAGAAGGTTTACTGCGCCACGATTGCAATGGTTGCAGTACCAGTGGAGTTGGATTGTTGTGCTGTCTTTAAAGCGATTGTAAATTGATATTGCTACGTTTTGGCAGTCTGGCGAGATATGATACCAAATGAGACAGATTTCATATTCTAGAGCATTTTCATCATTGGAAACATTACACTTACAGTCTCTACATACAGTCGCATCAATTTCATCTGTAACTTCATCATCCAAGCTAGCTTAACTGTGCTTCCACTGACTTACATCGGTCACTGTTTTTGTATTTCCCTTACCTCTCTGAGAAGAACAAATATCTGCTACTTTCTTATCTTTATTAGGTTCCAGTTTCGATTTTGACTATTTTCCTGCGGACATTTTTCGTCTTCTTTTTGTGGAATTCTTGGCTAGTGTAGTCGTTGCTATGCTGTTGCTATGGGCGACTTTAGTCCTCGCGTAGACGGCTGTATTTTAACTAATATGAAGATTTTCCTTCAATTTTCATTCGTCTGCATCACTAAACATCATTCTCAATGAAATACCACACAAACTGTTAGAATTTGTACGTAAAACTGTACAATATTTCAAAAGTTTGTCTCCATAGTCTCCCACGTCCGCACCTGTATATATGTATATGTATTCGTAGTTGACGCTGTATAGATGTGTACAAAGTATAAACATAAAAGCATATAACATATAACATTAGTATTGTCAAGTTGTAACATAGTTGAAAGCACACTGCAAAAATTTGAAAGCCAAGAACGGCTGACAGGCCAACGGCCTATTACCCACACAGCCGAAATTAATATGATATAATATGATATGATATGAAGAAAACGGCTTTTTAGTGAGCTTGTAGCCGTTCGCTCTTGTGTGATCACCTACATCTGATGGCAGTAATTTCCCCCGCTTGACAGTGTACATATCGTGCCTGTATTTATAATCCTCGATAAAGTCATATGTGAAAATCGTTAGGAAATTACTCCAAATTGGAGGGTCTGTCTACCTCTTGAGGATAGCAAATGTCCATTCTGTCCAAATACAATTGAGAATGAATACCATTTTCCAATGACATGCTCAAATTATAGTCAAGAAAGAACAACACTACTTTACAAGGTTCAAGTTGCTTATGACCAATTTGGATTCTTAAATGATGCTGCCAAATTCTTATTCTTCCTTTAAAATAATGTCCCCACCATATGTAACATGATATGCAACAAATTTATTTGACTTTCACTCTAAGCGTTCCACAATACCATCAGGAGTGGATTTTACCGGACTTTCTATGCCTGACAGTGATATCGCAGTTGAGCGGATTTCAATGGTAACTAATATCTGACCGATTGGGATTGAGGTTGCAATGGAGATTTGCTCATGCGGCCGATTCTAGGATATGAGAGTTTGTGAGACCCACCCCCTGTTGACCAGTCTTTGTTGTTTATTGCACAGGCCTTTGATTTTTTTTGGCAGAATCGATGATGTGAAGGTGTACGTGCTAATATGTGGATATACCCAGTGTGCATTTGTGTGGTGGTATGTGTATTTCTGTTGTGTCGGCTCTGTTTAAGGGATTCAAGGGCCTGCGTTTATTGTCATCTAGTCATGTATATAAATTGAAGCTTTTCCGACCCGGCTGCCACTAATTGGAGCACTAATTTCATCCACATCAATGTTTGCCACATGCGCTGGAGTGCCAACTGTAGATGCGTCCTATTTCACCACACCAACCCAGTTTCAAAGTCAATGAAAAGACATAGTAATCAACTACGTCACATGTAGGCTGACGTCATAATCAAATAGCCATGAATAATGCGATGTAGTCCAACTAATACGTATACTAATCCGTCAGGTTGTACGAATTGTAATGTCTTTTCTATTTAATAAACATGATGTTGAATATTTTGAACTAATTTGACTGGGCGCAGGGCGCTGTTGCTCTCATGGGCAGCAACAGTACCCAGCCAAATTAGTTTCAAAATATTCAACTTTTAGCTGTATAGTTACCATGAAATTGAGACTCTTGGAACATTCACTTATGATTAGCGTCATATCTTCCTTTCCAAATTATGGACGTTCATAAGCACCACTAAAGAGGCTGGTTTTGGCCGATTTCGATATACGAAAAAAGGTTTAAATAGTAATTAGCTACTGTTGCTAATTCTAAATAGTTACATAACAAATGCCATTTTGAACGACAGTTTTTACTTTCAAATTTACATTCTGACACGAGCCATACAACCAGAACCACCGAACAATCAACCAACAGACGCGACGAGATACGATTATATATATTTCTTATAAATATTGTATTTGCATAGTAGAGATTATGTATAAATGCGTGTCTTTATACGTAATGAATTAGCATCACAACGATAGAAAAAATCTTCCTAGGATATGTTTTATATAATATACTCTTAAATATAACTTTAATATTCTTATTAAAACGCTTAAAACAGAGTTCGATAAATCGCAAATTGTTTTGTTTTTTAATGAAAATGTGGAGTAATGTCACTCAACCTATGCCTATATGCATGCAGAGGAATATAAATTTTAATACGATGTCAAATTTTATGCTTTAAATTGTCTCAATTTTTAATTCGATGACAAGGGTTAAAATAATATTTTGAAAGGATCTGCGTCGTGCACAAAATAATCACGAAATTAGCATAACTTAGCGACGTCCGACGAAATCTATTGTGGGTCAGTCATACAGGCGATAAATTGTCAAATATTTTAAAACAAATTTAACATGAAGCTGTTGCTGCCATTGGCAGCAGCAGCTTCAGGTTAAATTAGTTTCAAAATATCCAACAATATCTTAAACATAATACCATTCATTGTAGATTATATTAGTATTTGGCCTAATGTGTTCAAACAGTTAACAACCTATCTGCGCATGTCATGTAAAGATACCATCTATCCGCATAAGGAATCGGGGGGGGGGGGGGGGCATATATGAGCATGACATACGCCCGTCTTTAGGGCTAATTGATAACTTACTTACTCAGTATACGAAAGCGTACGATTTTCGTGGTCGGTATCGGTCATATTTAAAAAAAGAGTATAATTAGCAAAACGAAGATGGACATTACAAATGTGTCGTATTTGCAACTTGTCTGTTTCTTGCCTTGCTGGGCGTGTCATTAGGTGATTGCAGAGTTAGCGATTTTGAAGTACAAAAAGATTTTGATGTTAATCTGGTAAGTGTGTAAGTTGTATATTTATTAATGCGCATAGATTGCTAGAATACTCAGGAAAATTATCTTAATGTAGTCGTTTCAATGGAGGATTTCAGATTCTCAGCCAATAATATGACGTCATAATTAACTACGTGACGTGTTGGGTGAAGTCATAATCAATTACGTCATGAATGGCGCAGCTAAGTTCGTGACGAACGCTTAATTGAAGACGGAATAAACGTGGTTGTACGAATTGTATGTCTACTATTTAATAAACACGCTGGTGAATAATTTGAAACTAATTTGACTGGACGTTGTTGCTGTCTATTTGCACTGTTGCTGCCATAGACAGTAACAACACCCAGTCAAATTAGTCTCAATTCAGTTTTAATTCCTCCTTTCTTGCAGTTGTATATGGACACAATTACGGGATGTACCGTTTGAAATAAATGCATCCACTTCTATAGCTATTACCTGCCTATTTCTATCTAAGATCCGTCCACATTTTAAGGGTGTTGGATTTGATTTTAAACTTTGAAACCAGAATTTCCAGAAGCAGGATTTCAAGGTATCGATCTAGGTGAATCGTTGATTAATTTGAAACTAATTTTACCTGGATAAATTAGTTTTAAAATATTCAACAGAATGCTTGTTAAATGTAAATTCGTTAAAGATATATACATTCGTTTACATTAGTCACGGACCAATCGACTTTCGTGATGGAACTACGTCATTTTGAGGGGAAAATGTGACGTATTTAAAGGTGCATATTCACAGTAAAATCTCTGAAAACTAAATTGTTAAAATTATACACTTTTAGAGGCTTAAACTGTGAGCCTATGTCTAATGAAACGAAATAAATCTTAACATATGATGATTCCATTCCATATAAATTAATATAATTTTTTAAGTTGCGAAATTGAAATAGAGGCACGGACCTCTATTTCAATTTCGCAACTTAAAAAATTATATTAATTTATATGGAATGGAATCATTATATGTTAAGATTTATTTCGTTTCAGTACACATAGGCACATAATTTAAGCTTATAAAAGTATGCAATTTTAACATTTTTATTTTCAATCTTCTGGTGTGAATATGCACCTTTAATTATGATATATCAGATAATTGGTCGGTTCCTCTATATGCTATCTTTTAAATACAGTATCCTGAGGCCAGAACACCATAAAGGCGTTTCTTGGTTGGTTGTAAAACCGGTTCTATGCGGCCACCTTATCGGATCCATGAAAACTATGTGAATTAACCAAATGAACCCGGAAGTCCCATTCTCTACATTATTTTAAGACAATCATACACGTTATCTGTGGAATATTTTGAGACTAATCTTACTGGAATCTGTTACTGCTATAGACAGCAACAGCTCCCAGTCAAATTAGCTTCAAAATATTGGTTCAAATCTTCAATAGCACGATTTCTTATATTAAGAAATCTTTTGTCGTATTTCCTATTTTGTATTTCATATTCTAAACGTATGGTTAATATGCAATGTGGCTATTAGGCGGCCGTACCTGACAGGTTTTACGACCGACCATCTAAGGCCTGTATGGTGCGCAAGGCCCTTGGGCGGTCGACCCGCCCATGCAACGACTCAATTACTGCCGGATTCTGGTTCAAATATGTTCTAAATTAATTTCCTATGATATAATTTTAGAAGAAAATGAAATGGCGAGCTCTTTCATGCTTAGCTGCGTGAGTTTCTATGTCGGAAATGGTGCAAGGGAGGGATTCAGTTTGAGCCATGCCCGTCCATCTCTAGCTAAGCTCCACCCACACTACGCCTGTGTTTGGATCGATCGATCCCTGAACTCCCTGATTTTCAATTTCCAGAAAATTAGTTTCACAAATATTCAACAGAACGTTATTTATTAAATGGTAAAGCCATACAATTCGTAAAGCGACGCGTAGTCCTTCATCAGTGGACCTTTACATTTTTAGCTATGCCCCGCCCATCACTAGCTAAGTTCCGCCCACACCTCGCCGTGTTGGGATTGATCGATCCCCAAATGCCCTAGCTATCAATTTCCTGAAAACTATACAGGGAAGCTGTTGAATATTTTGTAACTAATTTGACTGGGTGCTGTTGCGGGCCTATGGCAGCATCAGCGCCCAGTCACATTAGTTTCAAAATTTTCAACAGAATATTTATTAAATAGTAAAAGCAAACACTTTGTACAACAACGCTTAGACCGTCTTCAAATATGCGTTCGTGACGTACGTCATTCATTATGATGTCATTGTACACATCCCGCGGTTCATTATGACGTCATATGATGGGTGGGTACTCTGGAAAGGTGAATTAAGCGTACGTGACGAGCTTATCTACGACAAAGGTTCATTATAAAGATGTAACTATTAATATCACACAGATAGCGGACGATCCATTTAAAATTCAGTTTTTTCCCACCCGTGTTCTCGTGTAACCTTTTAGCACTGATATCAGCCAAAACGGCTTCTGCAGTCGTCGTGATAAATGTCCATTTGCAGACCAAGAGAAGACTATTTTTGAAAATTTACCACTGCAATAACCTAGCCAGTCATTGCAGTGATACAGTTTCAAACTAGTCTTCACTTGGTCTGCAAATGGACAATTTATATGAGAAAATTTAATTTTCTTGAACAAATTCGATGGTTAAAGGTCTAAGCCATAATTCATGCAGCGCGAACATGTATTTTTATGTTAATGAGTTTATATGACATTCGTGTATAAGTAATGTCGACATTCAAACAGAGTATTTAAAGATAGTTATAGTTATCTCTTTTAAAATCATCTTAATAATAATAATAACATCATCATCATCAAAGAAATGATTGACGTTCGAGATCTGACGTGCTTGTCTGAATGAGATTGGCGTAATTTACTTGAATTATAAAAGCTGACTCATTCAACCTTTACCACACCGATGTCAGATTTTTTAATTTTCAAATTAAATTGAAAGATGAACTGGTGCACATTTTTCAACGAATTTGGTGGAAGATGGTGCTGGTCGAAGACAGCAACATCGTCCACCAACATCGTTTGGGAAATGTACACCAGATTCTTTGCTATTGGCATGGTAAAATATGCTACTATTGACACCAGAGTGGTAGGGTGAAATACGTGACAACGGGGTTGGTAGAATAATGGATGAATACGATATGGCAGTCACGTATATGATGTCATAATCAATTACGTAATATATCGGCTGGCGTCATAATCAAAATGCGCAATGCCCGAGTTACACGATCAGATAGGTTGTACAGTCTGCCGTACGACCCTTAGGCAGTTTCAGTAACAGTTTCACGTTCATTACACTCAGGCTACCGAGATAGCATATGAGGGTACATATTTAGAACAATTATTATGGCGAGTAAAGTGACAAAATATACAGTGATTATCACGAGGTTAATAAATAACTAAATAAATAAATACTAATTACATTAATAGCAGCGATAATAGACTTGTTGACTTATTTTTTGGCAATTTTTGGTATTTCAAATCTTTTGGAGAACTGGCCTGTAGCATATTAAAAGAAATCCTATAGCTTTTTCTATCGAGTTATTGGTTAGGTAATAAGAAGGAATAAGTCTTTGTCAGTGCTAAATTGTGTGCAACGAAAAGAAAGTGTAATTCGTCATCCATGCAATTAATTCAGGATTTAAAGCATAAAAATCGATCCCAAGACGCGCAACGCGTGGACGGAACTTAGCCAGAAATGGGTGGGGTATAGCTAGAAATAGCTATTGGTCAAATTCAATTGAATGTTACGAGATGAAGCTTTATAAAATTCCTTAATATGTGACAGCACGTAAATCCAATGTTGGCAGAATTATTTACGCTATAGCGTATCATTGTAATCTCCAAAGTATACCCTTGCGTGATGAATATGTGTGAGAATTCACCCCACCCTATCCCTTTGTTTCCATGATGTGAAGGTCCAGTACGGAAGGTCAACGCCATGACCTTTACGTGCTGCGCGAATGGTGTTAATCCTTCTTGTGTCAACAGCGCATTAAAGCACTCCAAATACTATTTATTTCAATTAACCATTTAATTGCCAAAACTTTGCAAGGAAATTTTGATTTTTGCAGCCAAAAAGAGTATTTTCGTAAATTTATTACGAGAATTTAGAAAAATTTGATTTCTGTTAACCTTCAAATGGATATTCATCAAAAGTGTAATGGTCAAGAAAATTAAAATTTCTGCTTAGCCAGTGTCCAATTGCAGACCAAGAAGAGTATTTTTGAGCATATTCGGTTACCGAGTCAGTAATTCCAGTGGCAAATTTACAAAAATATTCTTCTCTTAGTTAGCAAATGGGCATTTCTCAAGATCAACGCAGAGGTCGTTTTTGACCAACTGGACCAAAAAGGGTTAAATTGACACAAGGGGGTGGGTGTGTGAGTTTAAGAGAGGTCATCTCAGAATCATGGTCCTCAATAGGGCCTATTTCAAGATCAACCACATGTTTGATCAAGGTCATGCAGCCGAAATAATGGAAACCATTATCGGGAGAAATCCTATTGATAAAGACATCACTCCATGTGTGACTGTGAACAACGTAATCATTATGTAGTTATACCGTTTATATCAGGCGTGGACGAACATGAACGTTAGTATTGGAGGAGGTCCGGGGTGACTATACTAGATTTCACCACGGTTGCATCTGGCCATACACATACGGCATGTCTAAAAGCAGGTGCATCTTCCTGCACACTTATAGTACATCCACAAATGAGCAGTTCTTCCAGGACTATAATCAATATGGCGACTGGGGACTTGATTACTAGAGATTCTCCAGCCATCGTACTCGACCAGCCCATCGGCCCATCAACGTTATCGTAAAACGTTATTCAGGAGCACACAGCTATGGAGATCAGTGAAGACATGCACTTCTGGGCCCTCTTCACATTTAAAAGGATCAGTAGGAAGCTGTCTTGTGACTTGTTTCGGTGATTGTACTGAGATGCTTATCGATACCGAGGTGACAACACCAGGTCGAGTTGAACCGATGGCCAATACAACACACGCAACGAGGACGCGCTATGCACATCAAGTAATAGATAGCCGTCTCACTTTCGATTCTGCAAAAGGACACATACACAAAGGGCAAGAGCGACTGTCCAGCGCATGGGACATAATTATCGTTCAGCATATGGTGTGGACAGAAGGGAGAAACGTGGTCTCAATTGAAGTACCAGACAGCGTATGACATGGTGATGTCTCTACTGTACTGCGAGTCGTACGTTCTATTCGTTTTGGACGTTAGGCTCAGTCGAAAGATCTTAAAAATTTGGCTTTTTTTCGCGATCACGACAATTCAACACGCTGGCAGTTAGTGTATATGCCTGATATGTGTGTTCACGAGTTCTTCAGTATTTCCAAAGCACAAAGCATAGTCTCTCTGATAAAAAAAAAACCCCATGCGCAGCAAAACAAGGAACACGCGATTTATGTGGAGCCTCAATCTGAATGATGCATGCCTCATCATAGCTAGGTTCTGTTGCAGGGCCGGCAGTTACCGTCCCATCGCAGAGTTTGAAGCGGACATGCTGCAAGTAATGGCTTTGTTTCAAAGCATCAGTATCAGAATTCAGGTGTCAGGGGATGGTTGCAGCAGACAACAAGGAACTTGGCGCAGTATTCTATAAGGCTGGCAGCCCATTTGATGAGGTCAGTGACGAGGTCTGAATTATCAATATATTTTCCTTAAAATCGTACGTGAGAGAACATCGACAGGTAATATGCGCGCCAAGAAATAGGGAAAGATACAGAATACAACTTTTTTTGTATGAGCTCCTAGAGTCTCACGCAGGTGCCGTTCATGGGCAATTCAAGATGAACAGATTCTCCGTTCTCAGATATCAATACAAAATCAGTATGGTGCATTTACTAAGACCAGAGCAAAGCATTACACCATCCCATGCTTATGTTGAGATGATTCCTTTCCATGAGAAGTACCTAGACATGGCTAACGATGTTGATACCATTTCTGACTAATATGTATTAGATAGAGATGAGAACGCTATAAGCAAGTGAAGGCCAGATAACCAAGTGGGGTGTGTGTGTGTGCGCGTGCGTGCGTGCGTGCGTGCGTGCGTGCGTGCGTGCGTGCGTGCGTGTGGGGTGTGTGTGTGTGTGTGTGTGGAGGTGTGTGTATGGGGGGAGGGGTTGGGGGTGGTGGTGTAGGAATACGAGAGAAATTTCCCAGTGATACATATTGGAGATGCCGATGAATTAGAACTGCTACCTGCGTAACAAAACCAATAATGCGGAGTTCCTGTATTTATCAGAATGGAGGAATCCGATTTTACATATGCCCCGCCCATCTCTAGCTAAGCTTCACCCACAGCTCGCCCGTGTTGGTATTGATCGATCCCTGAACTCCCTGACTTCTCAGTTTTCAGAAATCTATTCAAGTAAGCAGTTGAATATTTTGAAACTAATTCGACACCAAAGCGCCCAGTCAAATTATTTCCAAAATATTCAACAACATTTTAATTAAATAATAGACATAAAATTCGTACAGCAACGCTTAGTCCGCAATCAATTAAGTGTTCGTGACGAACTTAGCTACCTCATTGATCACGTCAATTGCAAATGGTACTGACACGTTGGTGTCATTTATAAATGGGAAATAAGTTTAGATATAATATTTCCATCCTAGGTATCTGCAGCACCATGTCTCCCACCAAGTAACATGCTCTCTCCCGGATGCCATGCCATGACAGTGTCTGACATCGCATCCACCATTTCCTGCATGGACACGAAATCAGAGAATAAAAAGTGAAGCACATCGCCAATAACTGACAATCACGTCATGCCACCTGATGGAAATATCTCTCATGTTGCTTTCAAAGAGTTCAAACAACTTTAATTAATTTCCACTGATTATTCATAATCAAACACAATTTCGTGCAGTCAAGAAGACGTGGACCACCGCACCCCTACACCACTCACTGTATATAGAGGACGTGGACCACCCACCCCTACGCCACTCACAGTATATAGAGTAATTAACATGAATATGTATTATACACTCCATCAATCCGTAGAGGAAATGTGGTCTCACTTTAGATGGATTGTAGATATCAGATTGTCTGGTGGGAGTCATGACCCTATGGACATCTTATATTTATGAGTAAGACCTTAATGAAATTCATCTTTGAAAATACCAGGTGGGCTAATGAACGGTGTAACACGATAAGCATCATCCTATAATACGCAGAAGGACCGATGCACTGGTTGACATCGGCCAGTGCTGCCGAAACACAGTTTCATGGAAAACGATGCGAAACTGATGCGAAACTGATAACTATATTAAGTCAGGATTGAGTTAGAAATTGAATAGGATGGGAAAGGACCACCGGTTCTGGGTTGATGATATCTGTCATAGTTGAGGATGGAAGTTGGTGATGTGGGATCTGCACACACTTTCAGGATATTCAGCAGCTGTTTTGACCGGTAGTTTAGTAAATAATCAAACAATAAGTAAATAATCAAGCAATAAGAATCGATAGGTTTGGACGCGACGGAGTGACTGAGGGTTAACATTTAGGGATGACAGTCAGCATGTCGACTCCCTATAGAAAGCACAACAAGACCAGCTGGTGATGAGCTCAGGTAGCTCACGTGCTATTAACCTTCCTATCCTACAGGCAGATGCCTAATAGGCAAGGGACAGGACGGAGACATTGTAGCGTCCTGTAGGAATAAGTAAAACAATCTAAATTTATCTAAATTTGTATATCAACTATGTCCCTCAAGAAGAGACATGCAACAACAACACATTCGGTAATGTTGTTGGTTAGCTGACAGATCGCATCAAAGCAGAACCAGCCCAAACCGGTTCGACCTCGTTCAATCTTCTCGTCCTAGAAGCGAAACTCGGAGTTTGATTAGTCGAGATGACGTCACAATCAATGGGCATCCGATCAAACTCTGGGGAAGATAAGCCAAACGAACGTGGGCGCAAAACTCAAAGGAGTATATAATGGGCACTTTGCTTTTCATCGGGGTCCGTCCTTTGTATCGAATGTTCTTGCTGAATATATTGGAGTAGGCAAGAACAGTTAGGTTTTGATAGTATAGCAGACCAGCCGAGCCTGGGAGTAATACTAGTCATATAGGAACATAAGATAGCGAAACTAGTAATGTAGGATAAATAGGCAAAACTTATAAAGTCAATTTTAACTTCTATACGTGACAGTAAAAGTCACTTCTATGTTGTAGTATTATTGTACAGTTCATGTAGGAGAATAAAATTATCACCTTGAAATTTTATCTCAAGGCAAGAATTTGAGTTCTTAATAATTCACTCTGGAAAATACGGAAGACCACCGTATCTTACTATCATCTTCTAGTAGAATAGTCAGATCAGGCCCGGATACAAGCATAGATATCGTTACGTTCATCTACCAACGAGGCGAGCTTGTGTCCATCTCTTTCATCATCGGTAAGACTGGTTGTCGCAGCAACCGCACATACAAGTCTTACCGAGGTCGGAAGACATTGTAATTAACTAGAACCCGAAGACACCAATAATCCTCAGTGGCTTCAACTGCCAGGATCCAGAGAGAAAAGAACTGTGAGTACATAACCCAGATGGCCCAAGCGCAAGTAGGACGACCCGCTACATTAGTCCTTAAAGATCTCGCAGACAGAGTACAGGTCTTGTTAGAAGCAGCCCAACAGTCGGAGACCGCTAAGGTGATTCAACATCGTGAGTACAGCGATAACTCCATAGTAAAAGTCACCACAGAGATAAACTGCCCTGAGCAACCACGGTTGACAAGAGTCGTTATTTCCCTACACTACCGATAGTAGTAAAAGATGGCAACTCCAAGAAGACCCGCTGACCCGACACTTCCCCCCGTAGAAAGACCCATTGCTGAATTAAGACCCGAGACAGTAGCTGCTATGCAGACGATGGAGATGGCAATGGCGGGGGCCATAGTAGAGAGTAGCAACATGCGAGAAACAGCTCGGGTATACAGAAGAGAAATCAGGGATACTGTTTATCGTATCCAGCCGTGCGACGGGGTAGTGCCCGAAGAAGTGAGGACCGTCTTAAACGAAACAAGAAGGGCGTGGGTAGCCAACCAGGGGCGCCTAGAAGGCATACCTGCCTATATAATCACCAGAGCAGCCCGGGGACAGCTATCCAGGGCTATAGATGGTTTTCTAGTAGGGAAGGTCAGGGAGGACGTCACCTATGACGAATTCCGAGGCTTCATAACGATGAATTTCGTCTCCACGAACGAAGGTGAGCGCATAAAGTATGACTTGGAGGGTATGCGACAAAGATGGAATGAGACGATTATATCATTCAATCGTCGTTACAAAGAGGCCAGCTAGCGTGCTTACCCCACTGAGAATGACGACAACCGCCGCACCATTCTGGGGATTTACCTCAGAGCTCTGGGCGATCGGGGGTTGAGCAAAAGAATCATAGGCAAACGGGCGAACACTTTAGCCCGGGTGATAGAAATCGCCGAGGAAGAAGAAACCTGCAATGACTTGTTGCGGGCCATGAAAATAGATGACAGGAATGAGGAACGTATGGAAGTTGGGGTTTTAGAGGCCGATGAGGAACGCGAGATTTGGCTAGTCGTCAAAAGCTTGAAACGCCAGATCATCCAGCAGTTGAAGATGATTGAGCAGCTATGCGGCTTAGTCAGGGACTTGCAAGTAGCTGACGAAGCGCCGAAACCGGTTCCTAGAAGAGCCCCGCCCATAAAGAAGGTCGTAACACCGCCACCGAAACGACGCAGTCCAGTCCCTAGACCAGTATCTCCTAAGAATGCACCGCACATCACATGCTACAACTGCGGGAGGGTGGGACATTATAAAAGTGAGTGTCGGCAGGCGTACAGCCACTTATGAACACGCTCAAGAAAGTAGCGATACGTCCGTGACCCCAAAGACTGCCGATGACATGTTTTAACTGCGGCAGGGAAGGGCACATGGCCCAGGATTGTGCCAGATACAGCAACAGTTTTGCTGGGTACCTTGATAGAAGAACAGGTCCAGTGAACCCGGTAACCTGCTTTAGATGTGGCCAAAAGGGGCATTTCTTCAGAAACTGTCCGCAAGAAGCACGCAGGCAGGACCAGCCCCCAGTAGTGCCAGCCATAGACCAACCCAGAAGGACGATGACACGTCATAGAAGTGAAAGCATAGACATTGACGAAATTAATGATCAGCGTCAGGAAGAAAGACAGACCACACATCGTGAATGCTCCAGAAATCTTCGCAAAGATTTGAACAATAGAATGCGCGACTGCAACGAGTACGAGGATCGAGATGGATTTGTTTTAACCGGCGAAGGTACTGGTGAACAAGGCCGTTATTCATACGGTGTCGGACGTGGTTCATCAGACCATCGTGATAGCTATGCAGAAGTTGTTAGCGGGCGAAGGAGTCCGTTAAACTAAGACGGAGAAAACCGTTGGTGAGGACACCGACCGAGCGGTTTTTCATCCGTCTACAAATGGATTTAACCGGTCCAACGGATCAAGGTGAGTACCTGCATGCCTTAGTGGATACTGGTGCTAGCACATCCTTGATTCGCAAGGATATATGGTGTAGCATGTTAAATGCTAGGCCATTGAAAAGAGCGAAGACGCTCTTAGCTGTAAATGGTTCCCCAATAGAGCTTTTGGGGGAAACCCAAGTAAAATTCAAGAACGCCCGACCTATTCCGAGTACGGTAGTAGCGAGAATGAGGCATGAATGTTTGCTGGGAGCGGACGCTTTGCACCTGGGAAATGCAAAGATTGACTATCGGGCCAAAGTTGTAGTATGGTTTGGTCAGGTATATCCCTTTAGGTATCCCTATAGGGAACAGACGAATTATATCTATGAGAGTTGTAAAGAAACGACCAGATATAAAGATATCGACAAAGTCATGGGGGACTTTGTGGATATCTTTGATACAGCTCGTCCAAACATGTTAGGGTTGGTCCCCAAAGTCAAGTGTACGGTACCAACAGGAGACGCAGATCCTATAAGGCAGAAAGCCTACCGTCTGCCGCTAGCCAAGCAGTATATAGTAAAAAACCAAGTGGCTGAAATGCTAGCAGCGGGCGTCATAAGACCGTCGTCATCCCCATGGGCGTCCCCCATTACTTTAGTCCCTAAGAAGGACGGGTACACCAGGTTTTGTATAGACTACCGAAAATTGAATT
Source organism: Chaetoderma sp. LZ-2023a (assembly GCA_034401795.1). Classification (NCBI taxonomy): domain Eukaryota; kingdom Metazoa; phylum Mollusca; class Caudofoveata; order Chaetodermatida; family Chaetodermatidae; genus Chaetoderma; species Chaetoderma sp. LZ-2023a. The sequence continues at coordinate 155,424,394 of CM067373.1, forward strand.
CCGTATGTCGTAAGGATAGTTATCCTATACCGAATATATCGGACATTTTTTACTCTATGGGCAGCGCAACGATATTTTCAACTATGGACTTGAAGTCTGGCTATTGGCAGATACCAATGGACAGCCAAGACATAGAGAAACAGCGTTCGTCTGCAGTGAAGGTTTGTTCGAATGGATTCGGATGCGTTCGGTTTTGCGAACTCAGGTGCCGTATTTCAGAGGGCAATGAATGATATCTTCCGAGAATTTGTGGGGAGATATCTGCATGTTTTCGTCGATGATATAGTCGTATATTCACGAAATCCAGCGGAACATGCACAGCACTTGCGTAAGGTCATGCACAAGATAGGAGAGTATAATTTGCAAGTTAAGAAAAAGAAGTGCGATTTTGCTAGATCGTCAGTAGATTTGTTAGGATATCGTATTTCCGCACAAGGAGTAGCTCTTCAGGGCCAGAAGGTCAAGGTCATTAGGGAAATGTCGCCACCACGGGATGTGGGCGAGGTGAGAAGTTTCCTTGGAACTACGGGGTACTACCGATCCTGTGTGCAAGGCTACGCCAAAATTGCTAAGCCTTTAATAGAACTAACTAAGAAATATAAACGCTTCGAGTGGGGTAAGGAGGAACTGCAAGCGTTTAAGAAATTACAGAACTTGTTGTGTAGTGAGACGGTTCTCGCGTATCCGAATTTAAATGCCTCATATAGACTGTATACTGATGCTTCTAGTTATGCAATGGGTGCGATATTGGTACAGGTAGATGACAAGGGTATCGAGTGGGTGATCCAGTATGTTAGCTCTACTCTTAAAGACAGTCAGTTGAATTGGCCCGTAATAGAGAAGGAAGCTTATGCTGTGATATATGCATTGAAGAAGCTTAGGCCTTATCTATTTGGTGCGCAGTTTACCATGTATACTGACCACAAACCCCTCAAGAGTTTGTTTGTGCGAGAGGTTAAGAACATGAAGGTGCAGCGCTGGGCGGTACTGATTGCTGAGTACGGGTGTAAGATTGAGTACATCCAAGGCTCGTAGAATATTCGAGCGGACATGTTGTCCAGGTTACGTCGTCCAGTGGAAGTCGCTGCAATAGATACTGGCGACTTTGTAATACCAGATGTCGATGAGGGTGTGCTACCACATGTCCCTCTAGAGGCGTTCGACATTCCCTACGACGAGTTGTGTACCGAGCAAACCAAGGAATACCCAGAGTTGTTTAAGAACTCACTGGAGGAGTATATGGTTAAGAACGGTATTTTGTATTCTTTAGTTACCCCTTCAGCATTGGACGCTGAGTACCCCAGAATCCTGCTACCTACCCTGTTCCGGGGGCGGGTGCTCCGGATGGCTCATGAACGAGCTGGTCACCAAGGTCTGCAGAAGACCATCGGTATGGTAAGGGATTCGTTTGTATGGACGTCTTTAAGGAAAGATGTGGTACGTATGCTGGACACGTGTACGATGTGCCAGGTCAATCGACCCGTCACGACTCGACCAAGGTATAGTGAGATGCCCATGGCCAATTACCCGAGCCAGATAATTGGTATGGATTTGATCGGTCCACTATTGGAGTCGAGTAAAGGTAATCTATATATCATGACGATAATCGATCACTGTTCTGCATGGGCAGAAGCATACCCGATTGCTGCCAAGACATCTCAGACTGTTGAAGATAAGCTCTTCAATGAGTATGTCGCTCGTCATGGGGTCCCTGAGATCGTAATAACTGATCAGGGTAAGGAGTTTTCTTCCAAATCTCTGGAAGAACGATTTCATGAACACGGTATAGATCATAGACGATCGAGTCCATACCATCCGCAGACCAATGGACGTACCGAGAGGTTCAATCGCACTCTTAAGGAGTTGATCCAGAAAGGGGTGAACAACGCATCTCGTGAGTGGGAAGATGAGTTAGGTGCTGCTTTAATGGCGTACCGCAGTACTAGGCATTCCAGTTGTGTGTAGTCGACTCAGAGATGTGCTAGGACAAAGTACGACCACGCCCTATTCGTAACCCCATGAAAGGTACGAAGGCCAGCCATCACCCCAGGATAAGTGTACCCGAGTCTGAACCATTGCCGGTGAAAGACTCCGCTGAGCCAGCCATAAATATGGCTCGTCGGAAGCGACCAGTTTCTGGTGAGGAGCCAAGGGTGAGCAAGGTGGGTAAGAGGGTTGACAACAACAGCAGTCAGGCCGGTGCGAGTGGGACTCGAAACAATGAGTCACGGAGTGAAACCATCGAAACTCCGCATACAGTTGTGATGGACACCTCGGAGGATGTACCCGAGCCTGCCCACGAGCCAATGGAAATGCTTCCATCGCACCCATACTTTCTGCGCAAGCGCAGTCACATGCCTGATGTCGACTCAGACAACAAGCGACCCAGGATTGGTGCGTTTGGCCATGCCCTATACGAGGACTTCGTCAGCCGTATAGAGGCAGTTATAAGGCAACGCAGCCGGAGATAAGCTTGAATCTCTGATAACCACTGTACTAGTAGTATCGCATTAGTCTAGCCATCATGTATATTTTACGATTAGGAGTGGTAGTAGCTCTAGTGAGTTTAGTAGATGGACTGTGTAAAAAGTATAGTGTACATAGATTACCGAACGGAGTAATGATAACTAATCCCGAGGATATATCTGTTATCCGGGCTGAATGGACCGGAGTGGTGTCTATCGACCACCCTTATTTGCCTGCCAAATTTCTTGAACGTTTAGTGCGATTTCGTGTTCTTATTGCGGACATCGGTCAAAAGACTTCGTTGAGCCATCAAGATATTTTCGGTTTGCAACATCGTGTTAACAATATTAAGAAGATCGATGTTAGGACACAACAAACTATGGTGAGTAGAGGCAGTAAACGACACAAACGTGGCTTATTTGACTTTGTCGGGGACATAGCCTCGTCTCTATTCGGTACCGCTACCTCTGGTGATATAGATGCAATTAAAGAGGTAGTCAAAGTTGCTTTGAGGTACATGAATCGTTTGGTACATTTCTCCAACAAACTAGCGTCCCACGTGAAACTGGCATTCGGAGGGATCAATACCAACGTTGACCATATCAACGAAGTTACCGATAGTCTAGTGGACTTGACTAGAAATGTGAGCGATATGTTTAAGGTGCACGCCGCCCGACAAGCCGACTTATACGCATTAGTGCGACTTGGACACATTATCGACTCTGCCGAAAGTGTGGTGTATAGCTACCAGAAGGCAGCAGCACAGTTTCATAGACAAACTGCATCCCTAGCGTTAGGTAGACTAACGGAAGAGTTATTCAGTCCTGCTGACCTCACTTCCGTGGCCAAACAAGTTAGAGTGGGAAATCGACTGATACGTCCATACCAGTGGTACTACCGCAACGTGGTCGTGTATCCTTTATGGAAAGACGACTCACGACTCCATTACGTAGCGACGTTACCGCTACTTGACGGGGGCAAATATATTGAATACGGGGTGCATGCGTGGCCGGAACCGCTAAATGCGAGGGGATACTACATGCAAGTAATGATCGCGCGGACCAGCATCGGTCTCGAAACCAAGACTGGATGGTACTTCACGCCATCTGAATGTCGCGGGGAGGAACCCCGAGTGTGTCATGGTCCACTACGGGTCGACAAGACCCACGTTCCATGCCTTGTAAGCCTGTTAACCAATACCACCGACAGTGCTTGTAATATTCAGCTCTCCGAATCAAATAAAACATCTAGCAAACTGTTTGCCAATAGGAAAATAGGCGTAGTGTTGCAAACGTTCGGTGAGACTATGGAAATTCACTGTGACAGGCGACTGACTGGCCGATGCAATGTGGAAAGTGGTGTGTATGCGTTGATGTCTGGAAAGTGTGTTTATAGTGGCAAGGGTTGGCAATTCGAGCCTGTAGCGTCTTACAGTCGGACGTACACTCGGGTTAGCCTGGCCATTGAGATGCCCCATTTGGATTTGACTGGCGTCCTTAATCAGTCCATGATCGTTGATCATTTAAAAGTACATCCCTGGAACCATTTACAGAAGTCTAAGTACGTGCCGCTGGCACCATTGTCCGCAATCGACCCAGTGATGGTCGATGGCATCGGGGTACAATCTTTTGTATCCTATTCAACGGGCCATAGGAGTGCGCCACGTGAGATCCGACCGCAGAAGCCGAGGTTACCTGCAGTTATACCAGAGCCGCTGAGGATGTTGGCCGGGTCGTCGCCTAACGCGATCAGGACTGAGATCGACCCGACGGCCGACGACTGGATCGACGTGGAGCTATGTGCCGGACCTAATGTTGGTGTAAACTACGAGGATATATCGGTAAATGTGACTTTATAACACTAACTTTTATTGTGTCGTCGCTGCGAAGCCATTATGCATCTGAGACGTCAGTGGTGTTGTATTGTATTGTATTGTATTGCAGTGTATTGTATTGTATATCTTTGTTAAATTACACATGAGACGATGATTACGTCCACGTTTAATGATGGTATTAATGTGTTTCGGGGACGGTCATTTGCGCATGATATTCCGTTACCCGGACAGGTATGTTTGTATAGTTATATACCTTGGTACAGTCATTTGCGCATGACATTCTGTGCCTGAGCGTAGGAACATTTATATGAGTTGTAATGATATTTGCACTGTCGGATAAAGGTTATATGTATTGTTGTCTATGGCATTGCCCTAGAGTGGTGAATGCCGTTACGATGCATTACGTGTTTATTTGATTGGTTACTATTGTTACTGTTAGATCGATTGTTGTGTGTTATCCGTTTTGAGGAGCCGCTGGTATAGTGTGGTTTGTTGTTGATGTTTTACAACGACTTAATTGATGCTCTCTTAAGGCCTTAAGAGACGGTTAATTAACTTTGGTTGAGGCACATCTGTAGATATCGGATTGTCTGGTGGGAGTCATGACCCTATGGACATCTTATATTTATGAGTAAGACCTTAATGAAATTGATCTTTGAAAATACCAGGTGGGCTAATGAACGGTGTAGCACGATAAGCATCATCCTATAATACGCAGAAGGACCGCTGCACTGGTTGACATCGGCCAGTGCTGCCGAAACACAGTTTCATGGAAAACGATGCGAAACTGATGCGAAACTGATAACTGTATTAAGTCAGGATTGAGTTAGAAATTGAATAGGATGGGAAAGGACCACCGGTTCTGGGTTGATGATATCTGTCAATAGTTGAGGATGGAAGTTGGTGATGTGGGATCTGCACACAGTTTCAAGATATTCAGCAGCTGTTTTGACTGGTAGTTTAGTAAATAATCAAGCAATAAGTAAATAATCAAGCAATAAGAATCGATAGGTTTGGACGCGACGGAGTGACTGAGGGTTAACATTTAGGGATGACAGTCAGCATGTCGACTCCCTATAGAAAGCACAACAACACCAGCTGGTGATGAGCTCAGGTAGCTCACGTGCTATTAACCTTCCTATCCTACAGGCAGATGCCTAATAGGCAAGGGACAGGACGGAGACATTGTAGCGTCCTGTAGGAATAAGTAAAACAATCTAAATTTATCTAAATTTGTATACCAACTATATGTCCCTCAAGAAGAGACATGCAACAACAACACATTCGGTAATCTTGTTGGTTAGCTGACAGATCGCATCAAAGCAGAACCAGGCCAAATCGGTTCGACCTCGTTCAACGTTCTCGTCCTAGAAGCGAAACTCGGAGTTTGATTAGTCGGGATGACGTCACAATCAATGGGCATCCGATCAAACTATGGGCAAGATAAGCCAAACGAACGTGGGCGCAAAACTCAAAAGAATATATAATGGGCACTTTGCTTTTCATCGGGGTCCGTCCTTTGTATCGAATGTTCTTGCTGAATATATTGGAGTAGGCAAGAACAGTTAGGTTTTGATAGTATAGCAGACCAGCCGAGCCTGGGAGTAATACTAGTCATATAGGAACATACGATAGCGAAAATAGTAATGTAGGATAAATAGGCAAAACTTATAAAGTCAATTTTAACTTCTATACGTGACAGTAAAAGTCACTTCTATGTTGTAGTATTATTGTACAGTTCATGTAGGAGAATAAAATTATCACCTTGAAATTTTATCTCAAGGCAAGAGTTTGAGTTCTTAATAATTCCCTCTGGAAAATACGGAAGACAACCGTATCTTACCATCATCTTCTAGTAGAATAGTCAGATCAGGCCCGGATACAAACATAAATATCGTTACGTTCATCTACCAACGAGGCGAGCTTGTGTCCATCTCTTTCATCATCGGTAAGACTGGTTGTCGCAGCACCCGCACATACAAGTCTTACCGAGGTCGGAAGAGATTGTAATTAACTAGAACCCGAAGACACCAATAATCTTCAATATGAACCGATTACATATCTATGTCACTGTTGTCTACCTGTCTCAACATTTCCTCTGACAGCATCACCTTAAATAAATTAATTAATAACCAGTCAAACCATATGGCTGTGTGCACATTGACAGTATTCTTTTGGACCACCACCACCAACATAGCCGAGACCACCAGCACCACCAGCAGCAGCACCACGACCCAACCATCCCACCAGCAACACTACCACCACAACACCTCACAACCACCACCACCATCAAATCGCAACCACCTGCAACACCTCGACCACCGCCGCCGTCCGCATTGTCGTGGCCCCGCGCCCGCCATCGCCACCACCCACAACACGACATTAGATACCCTTATTCCTGACATTCGACATTACTGACCTGTAAGGTTAAAATGTTAAAATATCTCGACGACTCTGATTTCTGTATGTCAATGTTTCTGGCCTTAAGCGTTACAGGGTGGATCAGGTGTGCTTAAAATCCATACTGTCTGTTAACACTTTAACACTCCTATCTGCCAAAAACGGATTCTGCATTGGTCCTGAGAAATGTCCATATACAGCACAAGAGAAGACCATTTTTGAACAATTTGGCCAGTCATTCCAGTGGTAAATTTTCAAAAATAGCCTTGTCTTGGTTTGCAAATGGACAGTTTCCATGAGAAAATTAAGATTTTCTTGAACAAATTCGAGGGTTTAAGGTTTAATATTTGTATTGAATCGTATGTGTTTTATATACAATGTAGGCCTACGTGTCATATTCATGCAATTGCTGTATAAATAATATCCAAATAATCCCTAAATTGACTACCGTTGCTAGATTTCATTGAAGGGACCCGATCTGTCGCTCAGGTATCTGCTGTCGTCATTACATACTCATGAGCTGACGTCGCAAACAAAATGACGTAACTCCGTCACAAAATTCGAAAGCCCGTCACTAAATTCCATGTCTATGAATATACAATTTAATAAACATTATGGTGAATAATTTGAAACTAATTTTCCTGGGAGCTTTACTGCTCGAAGCTGTTGTTGCCAAAATAAGCAACAGCATCCAGTAAAATTAGGTTTAACATATGTAGCAGCATAGCTGTATAATCAGCTTGAAATCTACATTTCTAGGAATTCTGTTTTCAAAATATCAAATTAAATATCTGTATCCAATGGAACAATGATCCATACCGACATCGCCTCCGTGAACACACCAACTGTTCTTACTGCTAAAGCTCAGAAACCTCTTATCTTTACTTATTTGAATGTCCAAAATGGGCAAATGAAAGACGAGATTTATGTGGCTACCCTCACGAAATTACCCCCAGATGTTCCCCTAGACATTTTATTGAAGGGTGGGGGCGGGGTGTGGGCGGCGTGGTGGTAAAACATTTTATACTCAAATTAAAGAATATCTGCTAAGAAAAGCACATAACTACTAGAGTATAATACTATCGAAAGTATGTTTTTTTGTATATTCTGTTGATCTGTCAAATGCGCGTATTATGTATTTATGTGTGTGGGTATGTATGGGGATTATGGTATTGCTATGGCCATGCGTTCACGCCTGCCTATAGTGACCACTGCATGGGCCAACAAGATGAAATCCCTAAAAGAACTGGTCACTTAATGCCTTTTACACCAAGTAGCAAAGAGCAGTTGTGGACAGTTGGTTGTCCTTGGTGCGACTATACACCACACAGGCATTGTGATTAGTATGCTGACGTTGTTGACTGCTGTGGTAAATCTGGCCTCTTTCTCATTTTGATTTATGTAAATATATATATATATAAATTGTGTACATAAGTTTAATGGACCTTTCCAGTTTTAGCTATGCCCGGAATTTCCGGAAAACTATGCAGATAAGCTGTTGAATATTTTGAACCTAATTCAACTGGGTGCTGTTGCTGCTTATCGCAGCAACAGCGCCCAGTCAAATTAGTTTCAAAATATTCAACAAAATGTTTATTAAATATTAAAACGTCTCGGACTATAAGCGCTAAAAACGGACTCTATCGAGTCAGTCATGACGTCATGATTATGACGTCAACCTACACGTCACGTGGTGGATTATGATTATCATATCGTTGAATGAGATAATGGATTCATGAATTATATGCTGTCGCCTAATAATTCTGAGGGAGCGGGATAAAATAAGTAGCCAGAACTTGTGCCCAATCCCATTGTACAGATGCTACAATAAAATATGTTTAAAGATCAATTCGGACACACCACAAATGTTGGCGGAGATTGACTAGAAATTGTATGTGCAAGGCTAGAATTTTGTGTGTGGAGAGGGCTGTGGGGTGTGGGTGGGGGAGATAGCATTTTCTTGGTTATTAGATGGCGCCTGCCTTGCGAAAACCTAAGTCATTTTGTCGATATCACTTCACTATTTTCGTGCAGATCTTTAATGTTTTGTGAATATTTTGAGCGGAATTGTGTCACACCTATCTGTATAGGGATCGTATATTACCATAGGCGCCTGTTTGCACAGTTAATATCTGTGCTTACCATGTAAATCGTCGCACTTATCTTTATATGGATCGTATATGACCATATGCGCCACTTTGCACAGTTAATATCTGTGCTTACCATGTAAATATGTGTGTTTGACTTTATCCGTGTCGTGGATAGATAATTTCTCTAATTGAGAATTCCAGTTTCTCAGTCAATGACACGATGCTATAACCAACAACCTGACGTGTAGGCTCATGTCATAATACCTTAAGCCATGACTGACTGTAGCTAAGCCCGCATGGAACGCTCAATTGATTACGGACTACTCGTTGTTGTACGAATTATATGTCTTTGCTGCATCAAGTTATTGTTTGAATATCCTAGACCCTTAGTCCCACCACCCTCAGCTAGACATGGATATATCTTGTTGCAGGCAGTGCATGTTTTCTTTTCATCATCAGCCACAAGATACAGGAAGATTAGTCAGAATTTCCGGTAAGCTATTCCCAAATGTCTCATCGTGCATATCTAGACAGATCTCTCACAACGTGTCACGATGATATGATTGATATCATAGAGTGTTAGGTCTGCATGATATTTAACGAGACAAAATGGAATCTGATCACCTTTTGTAGTAAGACCGTGGATTGCAAGACGAGATGATCAGATTATATATTGGGATATGTGCTGTAATCCTGAACATGCTGCTGAAGCGCTTCTACTATTAATATTGTAAAACGGTACAGTAAATATGGGATTATTTCGAGGCCCTTCCAGTGTAAGAATTTTAGAACTCTTCCTCATGGTCACATCGCTCATAAGTCGTATATTGGAAACCACACATTTTGGTGTGTAACCCATGAGCACTGATCTAATGGTGTGACATGGCACAGATCTGGTGGAACTATCAATAAATTAATAGCATCTATTATGCCGTTTTCGTTCAGCCGCCTCTTCTACTCTACACAATGTATCTCAATGATTTACTTGAAACTATTTGACCAATGAAATACCGTTTCTCAGCGGTGACCTATGGATAAAGAGATAAGCTACATTCCGTAACGGAAAGACCCGAACCGATTGCTCAAGTATATAATGCCATGCTCACTTACAATATATGTTGACGCCACAATCAATATGTATAATGAATACTGTATCTAGCTACGTCGTGAACATGTGGGCGTCCACAGAAGGCGTTTCTGTCAAGTTTACGAATTAGCTTGAAGATTGGATTCTGATAAATCAGTGCTCGAAGTATATAAATCACTCTCAACACGCGTACACTGTGGGCGAAGTTATCTAGAAATGGATCCTGCTATTATTGTATTTTCAGTACCAAGGCATATGGAGGGAAGTTGCATGGATCCCTGAAAAAGACCTTCCTTTAGAGGAGTATTATGAGGACTACATTCACGACTATGTGTTACAGCAAGATGGCAGCATACAGGCAGCGACATGGGGCAGGTTACTACTACTACTACTACTACTACTACTACTACTACTACTACTACTACTACTACTACTACTACTACTACTACTACTATTACTACTACTACTACTACTACTACTACTACTACTACTACTAATACCACCACTACCACTATCACTACCACCACCACCAGCACCACCACCACCACCACTACCACTACTACTACTACTACTACTACTACTACTACTACTACTACTACTACTACTTTTTTTCTTTTTTTTTGGAAAGTCCGACGCTGACGCAGTCGGCTACACTTCCCGGAGGAACTCCTTTAAAAAGGCTTGCAAACCCCCATAAAAAATCGGTTGAAATAGCAGGCTTTATTAATAGAATAACAATACAAACCTAACATGTCAAATCAGTGCAAGCTAAAATACTCTATTATTATACACCACAACCGTGGCATAACTACATAGAAAACAAAATCAATAAAGAGCTGATAACATAACATAATTCAACAAAGACATTGCTATTTGCACACCGTGTAGTAGTAGGCCCAAATGGCGAGCATAGTTAACCAACAAGTGGTAAAGCCACTCATCAATAATTAGCAGTAAGTTACTGCTAATCATTGATGCCATTGAGCCGATTCATGACAGGCAGGCTAAGTAGATCATATGTAGTTTAACGTAGCACACCGTATAGTAGTAGGGCCAACAAGTGGTGAGGTGACTCGTCAATAAGTAACAAAAAGTCACTCATTGACGCCAGTTAGCCGATTATTAAATACCCAACGTACGTAGTAGCCTTTATACAATATAATGCACAAAGCAAACGTATACAAACTATGACTACTTAGATGGCGCTTTGGGTTCACATTCCAAATTTACTTCATTGTAAGTTTTTGCAAATTACCCTGGAACAAATACACCTACAGTAAATATTTACAACAGGAAGCTAATTGTAAGATATCACACTCTGTTAACTTGAAAATCGGATCACCTCCAGAATATTGACATAATGCTCATTTGATATTTAAATATTCTGATACCAAGGTTTAAGATATTCGTCAAGATTAGAGTCTACTAAGGCATTAAAATTTTAAAATAAAGGCAATTAAATTAAATTAAAATAGCATTTATCAATATACAGCAAGCAGCGAGTGTGCTAGCTTATACAAGTTCTGCTTCTGATATTTTTAGATATCCGTATTCAATTGATACTAGGCCAGTTTTGCACCATACGTCTTTAAATCTACTTTCTCTCCCATGTTCTACTAGCCTGTAAAATTCACAATGAATGCAGTTTATCAACAATGATCGAAATATAGCTTGTATGGCCCTCTGATGGTTGTTGCCGGTTTTATCTCTGGCCTCTGAACACCGATGCTTCCAGATGGCCCACACTCCTACAGATAACAGGGTTATTAACAATTCTTTCTCCTTGCTATTAATGATTCGTCCGATAGTTGAGCAATCTTTGAACAAAATTGTTTCAGCCACTAAATTTACATATTTGGTTCCAAATTTAGCAAGGAGCATATTGATATATACCCAAAAGCCTGTAGTTATGCGACACTGAGTAAATAGATGGTCTATCGTTTCCTCCTCAGTATTACATAATAAGCACCGGTCTGTACTTGATATTTTACACATATAAGTAAGATGGCCGACCCGTAGCCTTCGATGGAATAATCGCCATGCCAGGTCCCGTGCATTTCCTGGTGGACAAGGTAGATGTATTGCTTTCCAGGCATTTTTCCAGTTATTTGGCGTGCATCCTAAATTGTTGCAATGCCTAACCACAATAGGAGTCTGTCTCCGACTTTGCATTGGAATTCTATACCAGTCTCTAGATGCCATGTTGTATTTTATATGTTCTGACATAAATACTAATGTTGGTTGCAACATATCAATGGTGCCACGTGCTTTCGGCAATTTGAACCATACAGCAGGTATTGCATTCTTTATTCTAAAAAATAAGCGCTGAGCATCAATATGTCTCATTGATGTTATTCTTGCTACATCTTGCATCGCAATCCATTTACGAGATTTCGGATTTACCAAGTCACGTAAATATTGAATACCATTTTTGGCCATAGAGGGCAAATATAATACATCATCATTATCACGAATCAACTCGTTGCCCCAAAGACGCTCCTCTAAGGCATCTTCCCAACAATTGGGTTGTGGCATTGATCGTGTAAATATTTTTAATGCTTCGAGCTGTTCTTTATATACATTTGGAATCTTTTGATGATTAGGTGGCAGTTTATTGCACATAAATAAACATACTACTGGAAATGGTTCAACATACCTTTGGAGAAGTGCCCTTGAAACACTTGACCAAGATGAGTTTGAAGTAAGTAACTTATTCAAGAATTTCAATTTTAAAGAAGCACACTTTGCTGAAACATTAACCAAATCCAGGCCTCCGGCATGCTTTTCATTGTTGAGGATTGACTGTGATACTAAATGGGCTTTGTCCTCCCATAAGAAGGACAAAAGTAACGTGTTGATCTTTGACTCTACTGATTTGGGCATATGAACTACAGAAGCGGTATACCACAGTCCAGATAAAATTAAATTATTAAGGACAAATGTCCTGCCAAAGACAGTTAGGCGACGTCGTTTACAATTTAGTAATGCACACTTTAGCTTGGATAGCCTTTCTTCCCAGTTTAGTAATACATTTTGTTCTCTACTAAAGTAAATACCCAAGATTTTTATGACATCATTTGAGCAGTTAATATCCATCACATTATCAGTTCTGCCCTTCCAATCGCCCAAAAACAATCCCTTAGATTTATCTTTATTGACTTTAAGTCCTGATGCCTTTTGAAAATCTGTTAATACTCCATTTAAAATTCTAAAATCCGTATTTTTACCCGCAAACACAGTCGTATCATCTGCATATTGAGAAACCTTTAGTGGCCTTTCTACGCCACGTATACATAATCCTTGAAAGTCATTGCGTTGCCTCAATGTGGCCCCCAACGATTCCATAGCTATGACGAATAGAAGCGGGGACAGTGACCAACCCTGTCTGACACCTCGTTCCAACACTACAGGTTTGGATAGCTGACTGTTAACTAAATAGCAACTTGTTCTATCAGTATATAAAATATTGACCCATTTAATAAATCTTGAACCAAAGCCAATATGGTCTAAAGAGTTAAACAAGAAATCCCATTCTAGTCTGTCAAACGCCTTCTCGTTATCAAGTGCTATTATTGCTGCTGGTATACAATCTTTTTCAACTAATTGAATAAGGTCCCGTATAAGCAAAGTGTTGTTTAATATTGATCTTCCTGGCACAGAGCAGGTTTGATCATCATGAATGACTTCGCCTAGGACTGCGCCAAGTTTTAATGTTAGTGCCCAAGTAATAATCTTATAATCTACACAGAGTAGAGAGATTGGTCTATAATTCTGTATTTTATTTCTGTCACCCCTCTTGTATATAAGCCGAACATATGCTTGGGTCATCGATGTAGGGAGATGCCCTTGCTTAAAAATGCTGGTTGCTATTTCTTCTAATACTGGCCCAAATATGTGCCAGAATGTTTGATACAATTCAACTGGAAGTCCGTCACATCCAGGAGACCTTTCTAACTTCATACCTTTGAGGGATTTTGTCAAATCATCAATTGTTATTGATTGGTCACAGCTTTCGCGACATGAATCTGGAAGTCTTTTCGTTATATTAGCTAACACATCTCTAGTTGCAGTTTCCTCGCTTCCCTCAGATTTATACAATGATTTGTAAAATTCGGACACTGTTTCAATCATTTCTGCATTTGAGCACACTGATACTCCGTCATTAGTCTTCAGTGAGCGCATTAATTTCTCTATACCTCTTGCTTTTTCCAAGTTACAAAAGTAACGTGTAGGCTTTTCGCCCTCGGTGTGCATTTGTGCTCTTGAGCTTATTTTTGCGCCATCAAACTGATATTGCTCTATTTCATTTAGTCTACCTTTTAATTTAACTAATAGTTCGTAATAATTATATTCCCCATCATTAATTTTCTTATTTTAATTTTACAAAACGACCTCTGAAGCGCCTTTTTACGCTTTCGTATTTCACGTGCTTTCCTAATGGAATACTGCCTTGAAATATATTTCAGGTCTGATTTAGCATCTTCCCACCAGTCTGTTATACATTCATACGAACCTCTTCTTCATCCCCATGCCTCCAACAACTTTCCACACATTTCCGGTAGCAACTATCTCGTAGCAATGCTACATTAAGTTTCCAAAATCCATCTCCTCGTTTGACCCAGTCAGCATTGTCTAATGTGATGGAAAACATATTGTGATCAGAGAAAGTTACTGGTTTTATGTTAGTTTTACACATGTAACCTTTCAATGAACGTTCTACATAGATCCTGTCTAACCTTGAAGCTAACCTTCCATCGGTTGAAAACCAAGTAAATTCCTGGCCTTCTGGATTTTCAATCCGATAAGTGTCTAACAAGCTTTTATTTTCACAAATGTGATTCAAAATATTATGCGATGTGTCATTAAAATTATACCTAGAGTTTCTGTCTTTAGCCTCGTCTCATATGCAATTAAAGTCCCCGCCCATAATTAGGGTTTCAGGCGTTCTGTCTTGAATTATTGTGAGCAATTGATGCGCGGTAGGTGCATAAAGGCACATCAAATTTAAACTTGTGTTTAGTACATCAATTGATACACAAATCCATCGTCCATTTGGATCTGATGACGCCGATATAACGTCAACATAGTTGAGACAGCTGGGCAGGATAAGAATGGCCACTCCTGCACTATTATCTTGTGATAAAGAAAAATAAAATCTACCCTTTTGAAATATCTTTGAGAGATTCATACACTTCAGGTTTTTGAATTTTGGTCTCTTGTAGAAAAGCAATATCAACTCTCTCATTTGCTAATTCTTCAAGCAAGTGGCGCTGCTTGAATTCGGTATTTTATCCTCTGCAATTGATGGTGCAGATAATCATAATTTGTAAAATGATGTTTACAACCGCCATCATTAGATTAACTAGATTTGGGTTTTTTAGCTCGTTTCTTAGACCATTTACCTAATTTTCCTGCGAATTCAATATTTCCTAGTTCTACCACAGACATATATTCATATTTGGAAATATCAGAATCATGGCGCAGTATACAATATTTCACGCCTCTCGCCATTACATATGGCACTAATACTTCACCCCCTTCTGATCGGTACATTACCATTTCATCTTTCATCTGTGAACTCTGTGTTTGAATGGACACATCTGATTCTGCAACTGACATTGTATCGTCATCCATATCATTTACTTCAATCTCAGATTCTGAGCTATTGTCTTCTTTATGACGCTTATTGCTACTTAAGTAACATTTGGCAGGAGCATCATTTACCATATCTTCAAGCTGACTTAACTCAAGTGGGATTAGCGGAAAATCGACTGAACTTTCTGTCTTCTGAGTCCTAAACTTATCCTCTCCTAATTTACTTCATCTTCTAAGGAATTGTAAACTGGCTCTTCTGTAAGATCATCATTTTCCTGCGTGTCTTTTACAGCAACGTTTGGCTCCACTGCATTTTGAGTATTTTCTTGACTTAAGGTTATACCCTCCTCTAATACATGAATTTCATCAACTGTAGTTACTTTAACAGGATTTGATGATTTGTTTGTGTCATTTACAGTGGCATGAACCAAAACAACAGCTTCCGTAGCGGTTGCTTCAGAAGCATTTCACTCAGTTGCATCCTTTAATGGGCGATTATCTCCTGATACTGAGGGCTTGTTTTGATTTTTTGGACGGCGTCGTTGAAAATGGTCAACTGAACCACAGAGCAAACATTTGTTTCGATTGGGACAATCTGTTTCCAAATGGTCAGTACTTAGGCAGATCTGGCATTCTTTAATTTACCCTCTATACCATAAGGGCCGGACAAAGCTGCCATCCAGCGTCAATCTGCTTGGTAAAGGGCTATCCACCTTATCAAACCAAATACGTCTTACACCGTTTTCTAGAGTTCTGTCAAAGGGATACGTTTCCCGTTCAATCTTTTGCACTATGCCATACTTCTTGAGTTCACTCATGATTTTGTCATCTGGAATTTCTAGTGGAACTTTCATCTTCACTAGCAACCTATCTGACTCGATTTCCTCTACGTTACAAACGTCACCTTTTACAATAAGAACATCTTCCAGAAGCTTTTCCTTGACCCCCTCATTTGACACTGTTACATTCCATACAGTTTTAGTAACATTAATAAGCTCCTGCAAAGTAGCAGGTCCCACGCCAACGACGTCTTTTAACCCATGATACACGTCGATAGCCGTAACACCCCACCCCTTAGTTGTTATTTTAAGGCTTAGGGTACGCTTATAGGTTGCCATGGTGGTTTATCAAAGGAGGAACCCCATAGTTCTACAATATATAATAAATATATACTTATATAACATCAGGACGACAGGGAAAGAGCTAAACACTAAATAGATAGTGTCCCGTTTTGAAACCCTGACGTCTACCAACAAATATACGAATAGAGAGTACAGTCGTATATTTGTTAGTTTGAGCCACTTTCTAAGTGGTTCACTGACACCTAGCCGATTAAAGTATATTAACAAATATATGAATAGATAGTACAGTCATATATTTGTTAGTCTGTTCGAGTTGACCGGGGACAGCCAACTGACTATAAGGATTTATATAGTTAAAGAACTAGGCTTGTGCTTACAAATGACAAAGGAATTAAATCCACTCACTCAAGCGATCTTGCCAAATATAATGCGCTAGCCTACGAACTATAGAAATAGCAGACTGGCGCGGGGAGAAATGTATTGCATTGACCGCAGTAAGAGCAGCCCTATTAAATGGCGGAAACCGCCAGCTAAGAGGAATGCCTTTAGAACATGGAGACACAAAATGCGCTCCAACCAAGACACGAATTTACAAATTAAACATAAAGTTTGAAAGGAAATACTAATACGAAATATATGTATAAAATTTATCTACAAAATCGCGCTAGAAACTAGCAAATTCGGGCAGCAATTGCAGAGCTAAATAAACGCGTGCGTTCACTTCGACTACTACTACTACTACTACTACTACTACTACTACTACTACTACTACTACTACTACTACTACTACTACTACTACTACTACTACTACTGCTGCTGCTGCTGCTGCTGCTGCTGCTACTACTGCTACTACTACTACTACTACTACTACTACTACTACTACTACTACTACTACTACTACTACTACTACTACTACTACTACTACTACTACTACTACTACTACTACTACTACTACTACTACTACTACTACTACTACTACTACTACTACTACTACTACTACTACTACTACAACTACTACTACTACTACTACTACTACTACTACTACTACTACTACTACTACTACTACTACTACTACTACCACCACCAGCACCACTACTACTACTACTACTACTACTACTACTACTACTACTACTACTACTTAATTTTAACAATTCTATTTTAAAGCATTCTGGTGTATGCACCTTTAAACATTCTTTCCATCTACCAATATTTATCACTAAGAATTCCTCAGAATCGTCTCTAATTCTTTGTTCTCTGTAGCTTTGTTAGCCCTGTAATCGTCAATCCGCTCAAAATGGCTTTGCAATGGACACGAGGAAATGTATCACTGGAATTCCTGTTTAGTTTAACGTCTTGTGTTGTAGGATTTAACAGTCCTGTTTGGATAATGGAGACAGATTATGTGTCATACGCTGTGCAATATGGATGCCTAGATATCAATCCCGATGACGGCACATGTTTGGAGAACACTGCTAAGATCTGGAGTCGCCGTGGATTCTTGACAGCTGAGGAGGAGCAAAAGGCGTTTCTGGCTCTGGAAAGATTGTGTCTGCCGAGGGAGATATTCTTGGAGACAAAACACGACAACCGTAAGAATTATTTTCTAGATTGAAAAGCTAATGAGCTAAAATGCGTTAGTAAAAATTAGTTCGTCAATAATGATTATAATAAATAAAAATAAAATTTTGAAATACAAAATAAATAATCTCTTTTCTGGTGGTGGTGGTGGTGGTGTTGGTGGTGGTGGTGTTGGTGGTGGTGGTGGTGGCGGTGGTGGTGGTGGTGGTGGTGGCGGTGGTGGTGGTGGTGGTGGTGGTGGTGGTGGTGGTGGTGGTGGTGGTGGCGCTTCTCATGTTAAAGGTGCATATTCACAGCAGAATGGTTAAAAATACGAGTCCCTAATTCAAATTCACAACGAACCTTACGATATGGGATGAAATCAACATATGTTAATATTTATTTGGTTTCATTACATTGGGGGTACATAATTTAAGCCTACAAAAGTAATTTTTATTTTCAAGCATATTGGTTGTGATTATGCACCTTTAACTTTGAAAGGAATTCTGGATTTAGGAGAACCCCTCAGTAGCGTAGACAGGGGTGGTGGAGCAGAGGGAGCGGTCGCTCCCCCTGAGCCAATCTTCCCAAATGTGGCGCCTAAATCATGTCCGTAACACATACAAGTTTCTGGACGTCCCAACTCCCAAGCCACCTTTAGCAAGTTAATCTACATTGAAAATTAGAACCATTTGAATTTACAACGTTGTTAATGTCTTCATGTCATGCATGTTCCTCGCTATCTTGAGATTTTTTGTTTTAATTACTCTACATCAAGACAAGGAATAGTAGAATACACGCTACTTTCTCGGTAGAATAAAATAATTGGCGACGTTGGGATGCTATTTTCTCTTTATTAAAGAAATTTAAGCGGATTCCGACCGCTAATTGGTTTGCGGGGTGGCGTCTTTTTAGTCCTCGCTCAAGTTGGGTGGCGCCTCTTTAGACCTCGCTCCCCCTGACGTCAAAACCTGGCTACGCCACTGGAACCCCTGTATCCTTTAACAATTAACGACTAAAGCCGGTCAACAAAACTAAGATATTTGCTTATTGAATGTTCATATGCAGGTCAAGAGAAGACTATTTTTGAAAATCTACCGCTGGAATAACTGGCTCGGTTAACACGCCAGTCATTTCCAGCGGTGAATTTTCAAAAATAGTCTTCTCGCAGCATGCAAATGAGCACATTTCAAGACCACTGCAGGTGCCTGTGTAGTCCGACATCGCCTTGAAAGGGTTAACCAGTGAAATGAATGTAATCGTTCTAGGACGCATCCAACTGTCACGAGAAGACCAATGTATGAAAGAAACGACCAAACATCTAATATTATCCCCTCTTGTGTCAACTTGTGGTTTATAATGGTAGAACCGGCCAATACTTCCTCTGCAGTTGTCTTGAGGACTGTCTATTGGCAGGCTAAGAGATTATCTTTTGAAAATTTACCACTGGAATGACTGGCTCGGTTACCGAGCCAGTCATTCCAGTGATACATTTTCAAAAATACTCTTCTATTGACCTGTGAATAAACACTGACTAAACAAGAATTTAGATTTTCTTAACCATTAGCCCTTTAATCGTCAAACCGGTGAAAACACCTCTTAAAAACTTTCCCCCTAAATTCCAGTTATAAACTTACAAAAAACCGGTCTTCTCTTGGCCAGCAAATGGTCATTATTCACTAAGCAAAAATGTAAATATGCTTGAAACCGATTAACAAATTAAAGGCTTAATTGATCAAAGTCGTCTTTTGAGCGCTTTGAGGCGAAGTTGACATGCGAGGGGTTAATTTATATGTAGTAGCATATATGCCTATATATTGTTTTTGTTTACAGCGTGTCCGCATCCACACGCTCTAACTGGAACAGCTCAGTCGCTGAGTGAGTACATCTGAACTGACTAAAACTGAATATGTAATCGTCTTACGCTTAGTGTTCGGTCCGAATCGTCAGAAATAGACCAATACGAACGAATATGCTAATAGCTATGAAAGATTACAAATTTGTCTAAAACTGGATTAAAGGGATGCTAATCTCATCTCAAATGTTATACTGCATCGATAGATTATGGTTCAAAGATTCCATTTCATTCATATCCTGTCACATTCCCGTTTCTGTATCGCATCTATCTGCTTGGTAATATCACGTAAATGTTTAACAGTGAAAACCACCATTTTGTCTTCTCAAGCGATTGCTTGTGATGGCATGTAAGTGCCAATGCATTAGCTTCTTTATGATGTAACACTCATCTCGGTCAATATTTTGAAACTAATTTGACTGGAATGGCGGCAACAACCTCCAGTCAAATTAGTTTCAAAATACTCAACAGCGTACCTGTATGATTGCTTTTATACTACATTGCCAAACTATATCTGGCGCCTCTATGACTGAGCGCATATCCCGAGGCAGACACGCTAGGCTTTATCTGATTGGTTGAAAAGTAAATCATGACAACCATCATGGTCGAGATAGAATTGTACCAACATTTAGCTACTAAAGTCTGAATATCTTCCTATAGCGACATGATAAAACGGTTATTGCAGCAATAGCGCCCAGTCAAATTAGTTTCAAAATATTCAACAGAATATTTATTAAATAGTAAAAGCAAACAATTTGTACAACAACGCATAGACCGTCTTCAAATATGCGATCGTGACGTGCTTATCGACATCATTCATGACATCATTCATTATGATGTCATTCTACACATCACGCAGTTCATTATGACGTCATATGATGGGTGGGTACTCTGGAAAGGTGAATTTTAAATAAAATCCAATGATTTTCGGGATACAGATGACATGTATAAGAATTTGCATTATGGATATTTCAACCGCGACGGTCAGGTTACCCGTAAGGTTCAAGTTATCAGTTTTGTATTTTTATCAGAACCGAATGACGGTTGGTGTGAACAATTCAATGGGCATATTAGAAGTGGCCGCATAACACCCACGTTCATCCCTTTAAGGAAACTGCTGCAACCGCGATTATACCCAAAGAAGCAGTTTGAATTTTGGGTTAAAGGTCAAGGTCATTTCTTAGTTTCAAGATAAGCCTTTATGTCATCAATCAATGTCAGAAATTTCAATTTTTGCATAAGTGAACTTCTCTTAATCGCACTAGTTCGATTGTCATATTAGAAGATACCTGTATATTGACAAAAGACTACACCCTTAGAGAGAGAAGGTTCTCTTTTTCAAAATGCCTTCTAAGATTACGTTTCATTCGATTTAATAGAACATTTATAAACATCTAATGGCCTTTTCCAGTTTTAACTATGCCCCGCCCATTTCTGTCTAAGCTCCACCGACACCTCGTCCGTGTTGGGATCGATCGATCTCTGAATTCATAATTTCCAGAAAAGTATACAAGTAAGCTGTTAAATATTTTGAAATTAATTTGACTTGGCGCTGTTGCTTTCAAAATCTTCAACATAATGTTTATTAAATGGTAAAGAATCGTACAACGTGTCGGAGTGTTAAGTGTTAATGATGGGCTATTTCGAATCATTCATGACGTAATGATTATGACGTCAGCATACACGTAACTTAGTTGATTATGACGTCATATGATGGATGGATACCCTTGGAAAGGTCCATTACTATAATTTCTAGATTATGTATCAATTTCACATTGGATCCGTCCAACAGTTTTCGAGAAACCTGTTTTTCTTTACCCACCGCGTCTCCCACAGCAAATATAGGAAATGCGTGATAGCAATATTTAAACTGTATTTCCTCATAGACTTTTAAACAGGGAAGCAATACCGATATGTCGGAAGATAAACCGCCGATTTTGTGGAATTAAGTTTCGGAAATACGTGACGTATTTATTCCGGGACATGTGGCAGTCCCATGAGAACACTAGCCGATATAGCTGATAGCTGGCCTTGTTCTCATACAGCCGTTATTACTAGCACTTCTAAAATTCTCAAATCACAGTGAGCACATTTCACTAGGACGCAGGGATGGCATCAAATACGACAGTGATACCAGTTGATTCCAACGCGTCACCAGTTATTGAAAGCAGGCCCACTCATTCGCTTGACGCACGCACTACACTGACAGCCATGGGGGACATTGCAGAACGCACTGTACAATTCAACGGTACGCCGATGCCAATACCTCCATACGTCAGTGTAGAAAGTGCAGACAAGTCAGAGAGTGGAACAGATTCAGATTACGCTCTCAAAATCATGTGCGCCAGTGCTCACTTTAATAATCTCCAGAACACTTTAAGACGACAAATGAATGCCACCGAGCGCATTCTTGCAGGCTTTGCCCAAGGAAATTCAGCAAGAGAGTTGGGAGAAGCCCATACTGAGTCTGAGTGCTCTCGCATGGGTTCCCTGAGCCGCGTGGCGCCCCAATCAACTTAGTGTTGAGAATTGGTACTAGTTTTGTGATCGATGATTAGTTTTATATGCTAACCGATGATCAATTAATGATTGATCATAACTGGTTCTCATTTTCTTTGCCCATTTTGAATGCAGTGATTATATCATGTTCAAGGATAACTACCCCTTTCAACCCTTTCAAACAAAGTCGCAGGTATGTCAGATTTTGAATAATTGAAGAAATAATCTGTTGAATATTTTGAAACTCATTTGACTGGAAGCTGTTGCTGCATTAGGCAGCAACAGATTCCAGTCAAATAAGTTTCAAAATATTCACCATGTTATTGGTATGGTTGCTTTGAAATTAACATACTATTTCAGTGCTGAAAGAATTAATGTCTTAGACTAAGGAGTAGTACTATATAGTTGTAACAATTAAATTTAAATTATTTTCCAAAAAGTATTTATAAACAACCAAAATTGATTTCTGAAATCATGATCGATCTGTTGGTTGAAAATCCAAACCAATAAATCATCAATCAAATCGATTAATCGGAACAACACTACAGTCAACACATACCTGCGCACGACTATTACGCCAGTACACAACCTAGACTCCGCAGTAAATAGATAGATAGATAGATTTATTCACACAATAGGCCATTTGACCCTTGAGTGCAAATGGTTACACATAATGTGATATGGCGGACAAATCAACTAAGTGCATTACAATTGCAAGAACATATTCATTCTCATATTTTATACGTTATTAAATCAGTAATGTTCGCAGGCTAATTTGGTTCATATACATCTGGACCACCGCGCCAGCCGCGGATCCATCAATGAACCATGGGTCGATTTCCTTAGCAGACAAAGGGACACCTAGGCATTTGGGGCTACATTATCAAAATGCTCAGGTGTGCTGTCCACGGAAATCGACCGTAGTCCATCAACAGACCGAGGCTGGTCACACGATAGCCCGATTTGCAACTAAGATACTGATAAACGAAAACAACATCCCCACACACGCGCGCACATACACACACGCGCGCACATACACACACACTCTCTATCTCTCGCTCTCTCTCGCTCTCGCTCTCGCTCTCTCTCTCTCTCTCTCTCTCTCTCTCTCTCTCTCTCTCTCTCTCCCACACTCAGACAGTATAATGCCATTTCCAATATCACCACCCTTCGTTTCCAAATATGTTAAGTCGAAAGGGAAACGAAGAGCGGGATCCGGTCTAAGTATATAAATCACTCAAGGTCAACACTCCTCGCTTTCGAAATAGCGGGTCGAAAGAAAAGCGAGGAGTGAGACCAGGATGCACGCGCTCACACAATCACTTTCGCTCGCACACCTTCACAAACTCATGCCTAGAAATTAAAATTGGGTTTTGAAACGTTGATTTGGTTCTTTCACATCGAAAGAGGACCACTCTGACACTCCATCACTGGAACCACTGGATTGTTTATCGAGCCAGTCCTTCCAGTGATAAACCATCAGAAAAGTACCGCATTCTCCAACGTGACGGGGATGGTTTGACTAACTTCCCCATGTAATGGCATGAGGGCACTAGTTTGGCATTTATTTTAATAAATAACTTTCTTGGTTCCTCTTATCCACTTACTAATGCTCATGTCCATATACGCTCACGCGTTCTCGTGGTCATCCACATACACACGCACGCACGCACACACACGTACGCACGCCCGCACACACACAACAAAGGCACACTCGCGCACACACGCGTACATACATATCCACTTCCCATACATACAGACGCACATCCACATCCTCATACATCCGTATGCACACACAATCGTACCGAATTGTTGAAAAATTGAAAACTCTAATGTATAACCTTTACAATGGAGGCGAAATAGCCACTGGTTTAGTAAAGGTTTGTATATTGAGAGCTGAAATCGTGCCTGTGATGAGAAAATGCATTCTGTTAAAAGTAAGAATTATCCTCCCAAATTGGCATAGAAGAAAATGCGATGGATTATAGTGGAGAAAACGCAATTACGTGCGTTCGTCACGTAATAGAAAAGCATTGTAAGCAAAAGCCGCTAACTTCTTTAAACTACTTTCGCTGGTACACATCAGTAATTCTGATGCTTTGTAAACGTTCGGTCGTTTCCAGTAGTATGGTTTTATGTATTTCCTGCGTAAATCATTATAGACAGGACATAAAATTAAAAAATGATATTCATCCTCTACATCATCACAAAAAGGGCATGTTCGCTCAGCGCGTGGAATTGGTATTGGTTTGTGCCATCTGCCTAATTCAATATTTAGTCTATGAGACCCCGTTCTTAGTCTATATAATGAATCACGGTGCTTTTTCGTTTTTACTTTATTTAAATAGCATTTATATGTTAGATCAGTTGAAATGTGTTTGTAGAGCCATGTTTTATTGCTGGCTTCCAATTGCCCCCTCCACTCCTGATAAAAATTGTCACTTATTCTCTGCTTGTATTCGGAGATAAACTGATCTTTACTTACTATTGTTCCCTGTGACTCCCATACATCCTCAAACCCATTGGTACAGAGCTTATCTCTTAACGATTTGACCCAATTCTTACAATTTTTATCCCTATGCCAGTCTTGATATAAGGTATTATACATATGTTAAGCAATTCTATTTGGTTTCATATCTAATATTTTTAACCAGTATTTTATCGACTTGATTTCTCTCCCTAATTGCAGAGGCATCCTCCCTAACTCTCCATAAACAACAGAATTTGACGTACTTTGTTTTACATTAAGCAGTTGCTTACAGAAGCGAAGGTGGCATTTTTCAACATCATACGCTGAGTGAAAACCCCAGACTTCGCTCCCGTAGCAGAGGATAGGTAGAACTAGCTTGTCAAATAGTTTGCAATAGTGGTCTATCGATAGGCCTGTAAATTTATTACAATATTTTTGTAAAGCGAATACGGCTTTCTGCGCTTGACCCGCTAAACATTTTTGTGCTTCAGTGAACGACCCTGAAGTTGTAAAAACGATGCCCAAATACTTGAAATTATTTACAATTTCTACTTCAGTATTACCATACCACCATTTGTCATTTACCCTTAAGCGCCCACCCCGTCTGAAAACCATTGCTTTAGTTTTATCAATATTAACTGTCAATCGCCACCTGTTGCAATACTCATATAAAATATGTAACCCTTTTTGTAGTCCAGTTCTACTTTTGGCTAATATAATTATGTCATCAGCATATAAAATTAATAATAATTTAAGAAATTCTAAGCCCACACTCTCCCCACCCTTTCTAAAAAAATTCGTCTTTTAAGTCATTTAGATACATAGCGAAGAGAAAAGGCGATAAGCTTTCCCCTTGACGCACACCAATAGTACATTCGAAACAGTCTGATACGTTAGAGTTTAATCTAACTCTAGTTTTTACTTCTTTGTACATTGACATGATAATATTAATAATATTTCCTCTAACACCCGTTTTTAAAAGTTTGTACCATAAACAATCATGTACCACATAGTCGAAAGCTTTAGTAAAATCTATAAAAGCACAGAACAACCTCCCTCCTTTATTTAGTACATGTGATATTAACCCGTTCATAACAAATATATTATCCACAGTACTCAGACCGGCCCTAAAACCGGCTTGAGCTTCTATATAAACAGCATTGGATTCTGCCCAATCATTTAATCTATTATTAAGAACTTTAATAAATAATTTACCAAGTGTACTAAGAAGTGTAATGCCGCTGTAATTATGCACGTCGTTAACACTGCCATTCTTGTGTAGAGGTACGATGATTCCTTCTGACCAAATTCGCGGGAAAATACCACTTTTAAAGACACAGTTGAAAAGCGCTGTAATGTGCGGCAGTAATATATCACTCGCTTCTAAATAAAACTCATTTATTAATAAATCTGGGCCAGTGCTTTTACCGTTGTTTAGCTGTTTTATTGCTTTCATTACTTCCGTCTCAGATATTTCCTTGTTTAAGTCATCACAAATTATTTGCAAGTCGTCCTTTAGGTACTCATCTACGTAATCCTTTATGTCATTATCTGCCTGGTAAAAATCGGTATCAGGGTTGCTAATGGACTTAAAAAACTCTTGGAATTCGCTGAGAGCAATATTTATATTTTGCTTTGTGTCGACTTTTTTTAACATTTTCCAATACAACTTTGTGTTCGTATATTGAGCTTCTAATAGTGATTTTGTCATTGCGACGCATTGCTCTCTACGGTGCAGCTGTACCGACTTTTTTAAATCGGTCCGCGCAGCGACCATGTTAATCCTAGATATATCCGATCTCTCTCTTCTATACCAATTAAGAGATTTGAAAAACTGTTTTCGTTTAATTTCACAATCATTTGAATAGTGAGGGATGCTATGTATTTTTCGTTTGTGGTCGCTGTTAGGTGTAATAGTTTTCAAAAATAAATTATCTGCAGCTTTCTTTGTAGCTATAGTAAACAATTCGACCACTTCATTTACACTCGCTTCATCCATCAGATTCGCCTCATTTATAACGTCATTCATACCATTTAAAACACACTGCACTTCAGCACACGTTAAATTCTCTCTGTATTCATTCATAAGTTCTGAATTCCAATTATATTTGTAAACTATTGCGTGCCCAGAATTATCAGGCATTGTATTTTCTGGCTTAGTATTGACTAATAGATCACACTGTATGACCTTGTGATCAGAGAATTCGTTTGCTTCCCCAATTTCAAAATGTTTTATTAATATAACATACAGTCGTTACGCATCTCCTGTGGTAGCCGACGAGGACGGTCTGGTGTTCAATTTACAGAGACAAGTGCAGCTTCTGACGGAGAAAATGCAAAACTACGGAGAACTGATGGCGCAATTCAGCCGCAAAACCAGGCCCTGAACGAACAAAATCATGCTTTGAATGAACAAAGTTTTTCCTTGAGTGAGCAATTGCACACACCTTGCAGGGCGCAAACAGAACTCTGTCAGAATATGTGGCCCATCTACTTGTCTCTGGC
This sequence comes from Chaetoderma sp. LZ-2023a, assembly GCA_034401795.1. Taxonomy (NCBI): domain Eukaryota; kingdom Metazoa; phylum Mollusca; class Caudofoveata; order Chaetodermatida; family Chaetodermatidae; genus Chaetoderma; species Chaetoderma sp. LZ-2023a. The sequence goes on from CM067373.1 coordinate 155,451,834, forward strand.
GCAAGCCAACCTCGGTCCTCGCTAAGCTCAGCTACAACTAGCGCCATAGCTAGTCAGTGGTCGGAGCAAGAGCCGGAACAACATTAGTCTTCGCCGGCGTTCGCTACAATATTAGCCTACATATTACACGAAATAGATAAACAGGATTAGGCAATGAGAAAGAGGCCTTAGGCCGTGTTCTCACTAGATACTTAACCGGCGTAACGCAATACTGAGGTATGGCATTATTCCCCATTACCTCTCCAGCGAGTACATGGCCTTGAATTTAAACATAACTCTATTTTTATTCCATAATCATATATGAATTATCTCCCTTGACATACTAGCTTAGGACCAGCAATGGATAAATCCACGTTTATTTATGCCCACACTATGCCTTTGTTGGGATCGATCGATCGATCCCTGAATTCTCAGAATCCCAATATCAAGGTATGTAGGCAACATTTCGAATATTTTGAAACTTATTTGACTGGGTGCTGTCGCTGCTTATGGCGGCAACAACGCCCACTTAAATTAGATTCAAAAAATTCAACAGAATGTGTCTAAATAGTAAATCAATCGAATACATGCAAGTCGTACACTTGTCAGTCTATTCCAGCTTCATGACGTATTTCACTCAATTATGATTGTGATGTTAGCCTACCCTAGCGTACATGTGACGCAACTGGCAATACCGTCATGAACTTGATCGATTAATCAGATCCATCCATTGTCTGTCCGCGATCATCGAGAAGAGGTGGCGGGTGAATATATTCAAGTTGGCTCCCGTGCTCAAATATTACTTCGATTAGCCTCATTTACGAATAACTAAGAGTAATGGACCTTTCCATTTTTATCCATCCATCATATGACGTCAACTACGCGACTTGTAGAATGACATCATAATGAATGCCGTCATGAAGTACGTTGATAGGCCCTACATACGTCAGAAATGCATATTTGAAGATAGACTATGTGCTGTTGTACGAGTTGTATGTGTTTACTATTTAATAAATATTCTGTTGAATATTTTGCAACCAATTTTAATTTGGCGCTGTTGCTGCCATTCGCAGCAACAGCGGCCAGTCAAATTAGTTGTAAAATATTCAACAGCTTACCTGTATAGTGTTCAGGAAATTTATAGTTATGGCATTCGGGGATCGATCAATCCCAGCACGGCGAAGTGTGGCTGGAGCTTAGCTAGAGGTGGGCGGGGCTTAGCTAAAGCTGGAAAGGTTCATTACTATCTGTAGATTAAAGTATTCTGTTCACCAGATTAGTCTGGCAATACCCTGAAAACGCAGGTTACTGGGCCAGTACTGGACCGATACCGAACCATTTGGTCCAGCACCGGGCCGGTAATCGGCGTGTCACCTGGGAAAGTAATCATTGTCAAATTATACAAAGGTAGTAGTAGTAGTAGTAGTAGTAGTAGTAGTAGTAGTAGCAGTAGTAGTAGTAGTAGTAGTAGTAGTAGTAGTAGTAGTAGTAGTAGTAGTAGTAGTAGTAGTAGTAGTAGTATTTGCTATGTAAATATTTATCGATTTTCGAGATCTGCCAGACATGGAGCTGCTTCGTGATCATTCGATCAATAAAGATCAATAACTTTAGACATAAAACGCAAGTAGCTATTAATCCGGTTGCTATGATGATATTTCTGCTATAGCTTGGTTCTTCTATATTTACAGATCCTAGGATCAGCTTTAGGCGCTTCATGTCGCTGGAGATAATCTTGCACGAGATGCTCAGAAACGTGTAGCCTTATTGACCAAACGTGGCACACACTTATTATTATTATTATTATTATTATTATTATTATTATTATTATTATTATTATTATTATTATTATTATTATTATTGTTAAATGGTTTGCATATATACACACATATATATATATATATATATACACACACATATATATATATATATATATATATATATATATATATATATATATATATATATATATATATATATATATATATATATATATATATATATATATATATATATATATATATATATCAATTACATTCTCTAAGTGATTGACATTAAAAAAAAAAAGCACGCGGTCCTTCGTACATGTGTAATTCATCGGCAACGGAAGTGTCTGAAATACAAACTGACTGGAAACATAAATATATTTACCAAACATCCAAGCCGTAACTGTGAAACCCATAGATACCGTATATATTGGCTAGATCACTCATAGCCCTCTCAAAAGCGGCATTTCATAGTTTATTTGAGAATATCATATTACTAACAGCATCGTATTTTTGTTGCAAATTCCATCGCCTCGTCGAATACATTGTCAGATTAATACATCCAACCAAATTATATTTACAATAAAAATATATACATTCAGGGCATGAGTGTCTGTTTCTTACACTGAGGATAGAAACGTTAGAAACATTTAGTTTGCTCTCTCTCTCTTCAGATTACTGAAAAGAATCTTTGAGCTCCATGTCTGGCAGATCTTTAAACATTATGTATGGTGGCGCGGTTTTATAGACCGTTGTGGTTGGACCGAGCAAGTAACCGGAAGAATGAGAATACTCCTGAGAAACGTCACAATTGGCTGATAGTTGTTGACGAGTCGCCGAAATGAAATGAAATATTAGCTGAACAGCTGTTACTGGCAGCTTGTATCGACGTGTCAAAATCTGAAAATACACGGCGCACTGGCGATTTACTGAACTGACGTCATCGGCGTTCGTGACAACTAGCCCCATAGTGCGGTTATGCACACGAGTGATCTAGCTAATATATACGATATTAATGGTGAACAACCGGACACGAAACATGATCCTGGTCAGAAATGAAAGAATCTGTGTTAAAAAACGAAACATTTATGTTTCAAAGCAAACAACAAAATGAATTTTGATTGATCGAGGACAGCCATGTTGTTTCACGTATCAGCTTCCATTGAGGAAACCGGAATTACTTCAAAATCCCTAGTCATATTTATTAAGTTTAAACTCCATCCCTTCACATATTCTGGATACGAGTTCATTTTCATGAACACTAGCTAATCCAAGATGATGAATTAGCCCTGATAACGCAGCTTACTGGGCCGATACTGAACCAATACGGAGTAGTTTTGGTTCCGTACCGGCCCAGCAACATGCATCATCAGTGAAGTTCTTTCAAACAAGAACTATGAAGATGACCTTTCTTGAGTTTCACTTCAACGGACGAATCCAGCTTTAGCTAAGCTCCACCCACGCTTCGCCCGTGTTGGTATCGATCGATCCCTGAGCTCTGTGAATCTCAATTTCTAGAAAGAAAGACAGGTAAGCTGTTGAATATTTTGAAACTAATTTGACTGGGTTCTGTTTGCTGTCTGTGGCAACTGCAGCGCCCATATCAAACTTATTTCAAAATATTCCACATAATGTGTTTTAAATAGTAAAGCCGTACAATTCGTACAACTTCACTGACTATTGAACGTTTATGACGGACCTAAATACTCATTCACGGCGATATTGACAGTTGCGTCAACCTACATGTGGCGTAATTCATTCTGGCCTCATGTTTTGTTTGGATTCCTCTATTGACAAGGCGGTTTCAGAAAATATATAGAAAAATCTTTCTTAACCGTTTAACCCGTAAACCGATGAAATGGCTTCTGTAGTGGTCTTTGACAATGTCCACTTGCGGACCAAAAGAGGATTATTTAAAAAAATTTAACACTGGAATGACTGCCTCGATAAGCGAGCCAGTCATTCCAGTGGTAAATTTTCAAAAGTAGTCTTCTCGTGGCCTGCAAATGGGCATTTTCTATGAGAAAATTGAAATTTTCTTGATCAAATTTGAGTATTCAAAGGTTAAAATAACATACACTCCAGAATGACCGTAGCGAATCAACATGCTCGATCCAGCAGCTTCAAACGTGATACATTCTCTTACTCAGTAGCACTAAATCTATATATGCCATTCAAATTTCTCAAATACATGCCCTATTTTCTCAGCGATTCTGTTTGTAAAAACTCTATCTAAATTCTAAAATTTCTATTTCGAAAACGTCAGTTACAGTTTCTCGTCGAATTCCACATCAATTGGCCAAGCTGTTTCCCAGAAGATTCTTAAATTAGGTTTCTAAGGACAGCGCAGAATCTAAGGCCGTGTTCTCACTAGTTGTATAATCAGGAATAACGCCAATACATCCAGGCCCAATTCGAACCACCAACCTCGTTTAAACAATCAATTTAGATCACCCAATGATGTTTCCTATTCAGTCTAGTTGAAATCGAACCAGAGGCTTCGGATAAAAGCAGCTTAAATGCAAGAGTTATAGGTCCATACTCACACCAGAATGTTTGAAAATAAGATTGGTAAAACTTTTTAGATGCTAAAATTGTTTGCGTAGATGTAATGAAACGAAAACAGTCTTTACATTTGATGATTTCATTCTATATAAATTATTATCATTTTTAAGTTGTAAAATTGAATTAGAGACACGAGCCCCTAATTCAAATTCATAACTAAAAAATTATAATGATTTATATGGAATGAAGTCATGATATGCTAAGAATTAATTCGTTTCATTACACATAGGCGAATCACTTAGGCCTCTAAACGTATACAACTTGGAGAATTTCAAGTATTCTGGCGTGAATATGCACTTTTAATAGACAGTTGACGTGCAATCTGGCGGCGAAATACAGGAAGGAAAAAGACACGGTTGTAGAGATGAGCTAATAAGGGGTGCATACTCTAACATGTTAATTATTATTAAAAAAACTCGCGTATCAATGGTCTTTTCCCCTTTTAGATATGCCCTTATTTCCTGAAAACTATACAGGTAAGATGTTAAATACTTTGAAACTAATTTGACAGTCAAATTAGTTTAAAAATATTCCACAGAATGTTTGTTAGGTAGTAAAGACATACAATTCGTACAGCGTGTCGGACTATTAAGCGTTAAAACGGACTATTTCGAATCATTCATGACGTCATGATTATGACGTCATCCTACACGTCACGTAGTTGATTATTACATCATGTGATGGATGGATACATTTGGAAAGGTCCATTAGACAACTGCTGAATCACGAAAAAAGAGTGTTAAACTGGTCCTATAGTGTATGACTCACACGGGTCTGAATAATTCGTTGAACTCTTTTCACGACGAAGCCGGCCAACACCGGCCTCTGTACTGGTCTCTGATGAATATGTATTTGAAGGCCAAGAGAAGACGATTTTTGAAATTTTACCACTGGAATGACTGGCTCGATAACCGAGCCGGTCATTCCAGTTGTAAATTTTCAAAAGTAGTCTTCTCTTGGCCTGTAAATTGGCAATCAATAAGTATATATTTTAATTTTTTGAACAAATTTAGTTATTAAAGGGCTAATCACAATTCCACACTAGTACATAAATACAAGTCAAAGAAGTGGATCTTTAGTCCTTTGCCAAATTTGAAAACATTGAGTCTTTTGCCCTTATTACATTGAGTCTTGTGTATTTAAGAATATGCTCTCTCCGTTACTTACTAACTAATCGTTCTAAAATTGTGATTGTGCGCATGTTGTGTAAATCTCTGAGTGCCCAGTTGATTAAAGTCTGATTTAACCATAGAAAATTAAATATATTTGCTTATTGAATTCCCATCTGCAGGCCAAGATAAGACTATTTTTGAAATTTTACCATTGAAATGAAAGGCACGATAACCGAGCCAGGCATTCCAGTGATACATTTTCAAAACAAATTTTCTCCTGGCCTGCAAATGGACATTTCCCAAAGTTGTGACAGTGGACGACTTCAAAATATATGATAATTGTTAAGCCCTGCTATAATTCATGTCAAGTTACTAATCGATGTGGGATTGATTACACTAGCTATTATCTCATTGACAGCATATACTGTATAAACTCAATTCTACAAGTTTCCAGTAGGGAGGCCGGTTATTAATTGATAGTTCCTCTAGTAACGTATCAGAAGATTTGATAAAATCTTGTTTTGCTTGCTTGTTCATATCGTTTACTGCTATTGTTTGGTGCAAACCCTGATACCACTGAATCTGGAAGTACCAGTCAAGGTGGCCGTCTGTTGTACGGCGTAAAGGACAAATGTGGCGCCTTGCCAGATTCACCTTATGTACAGTTGAGAGAACTTACTTGTGTGGCCTGCACTAAATAAATTGATTTTTTATTTGGCTGAACTCCAAATGTCAAGATCAGTAGATGTTGTGGGGTGGGTGGGTGCGTCTAAATACTACTATTAGCAGACCGTTACAGTTTAATTATGTTCCCCCCCCCCCCCCCCCCACATCTCTAGCTAAGCTCCAGCCATACATCGATCGTGATGGGATCGATCGACCCCCCACCCCGAACGCCCTGGATATCAATTTCCAGAAAACTATACACGTTAGCTGTTGAATATTTTGAGACTAATTTGACTTGGTACTACTACTACTACTACTACTACTACTACTACTACTACTACTACTACTACTACTACTACTACTACTACTACTACTACTACTACTACTACTTTCATTTAAAGTTACACATTGTTATTATAAAATAATTAAAATGGAAGAAAATTCCTTTATTGCAACATTTATGGGTCCCCCATACAGTGGGGGCACTGGGGCTCCAGCCCGGCCGGCCCCTGCATAAACCCAGATCTGTGGTTCCTGCTCTTGGAGCATATATTTCTGCCACTGCAACAGTTCCAGCGAGAAAAGTAGACTAATTCACTTCACGCATTAAACCTATCATGCAATGTCTGCACTGTTGAGACGATCCTTCGCTGAAGAACCAACTATACACCTGTGCAAAAGTTAAGCACCACCCTATTTTTACGCACATGCGAGGGTATATTCATGTGCTATGAACAAAGCAATAGCATAAACATTTATGTACCCATCCATCTTAGTGCAAGAGGTAATAATGCAACTAGAGGAATGCTGATTATGATGGTGGGGAAACACTGTATGTTTTTGTTTGAACTTGAAAACGAGGCCTGAATATGGTTACGTTGACACAACTGACAACTATTGCCCTACAGTTGACATACGTGGCTAGATTGTCATTAATGGTGTCTGAAAACGAAGTTTAACATCTGTGCACGAGTTTGAGACTGTCATTATTAATACCGGGTATATCCACCTTGTGCCTGGATGACGGCCTGGACACGACGTCTCATGCTGGTCACCAACCGACTGATACGCCATTGTGGTATTCGTTGCCATTCAAGATGGAATGCGTCTGTTAATTCCTGTAGGTTCTGCACAGGAGGATCCCCCCTTCTCACCATGTTTCCCAGAATGTCCCAGATATGCTCAATAGGGTTCATGTCAGGGCTCCTTGCTGGCCATGGTAGGGTTTCGATGGCATTCTGGTGGAGGTATTCATGCACAGCTCTAGCACGATGTGGTCGGGCGTTGTCATCCATGAATATAGGGTGGGTTCCAGGTGCATGATTTACAAAATGAGGGACCACAACTCTATCCAGTATGGAATCTTGATATCTTTGTCCATTTAGTGTTCCAAGTACAGTCAACAGATCCAGCTTACAATCAAATGAGATGCACCACCATATCATAACGGAACCTCCACCAAATGGAACTTCTTCCATGATGTTACGTTGGTCGTACGCCGTGCGTCTGGACCTCCATACACGAGTTCGACCATCTGTGGCATGAAGCAGGAACCGACTTTCATCGGACCAGTGTACCCGTCTCCAGGATCTCATGTTCCAGTGTCTTCTTTCGTTGTACCACCTCAGACGCTCCTCTTTGTGGTGTGCAGTGAGGAGAGGACGTCTGACAGGTCTCCTAGCTTTCATGCCAGCAGCATACAGTCTCCTTTTGACGGTAGACATTGACACTCTATTGCGCGTTTCCCATTGCTGGCTGAGCACTCTGCTGTTGGTGAAGGGAGATCTCCTAACAAGGCGTACTAGGGCTCGATCATCACGGGCAGTAGTCTTCTTCGGTCTTCCCGATCTAGGCCTGTCCTTCACCTCGTTAGTTTGCCCATGTTTTGCAATCAAACGACTGATTACAGTATGGTTAATGTTCAGCTGTCTGCCAATCTCTCTGCATGACATACCAGTGGTATGCATGCCTATGATTTGCCATTTCACACGATCACTTAACCTTCGTCTTGCCATAGCGGTTCACAATCAAGAGCTAATTCTCTCTGTACAAATAAACCACGGTCATGAACACAAAATTCCTAATCTTGTCGCCTAAATCTGTATGTAATGTTCTACACCTCAAACTGGACTTTTACAGAACTGAACACGTGTGCTGTTTCCCGCCACGCACGGACATCAAGCGGCGTGAAGTCATGCATGCATGTGCATTTCGTACTTGGAATTATGTCAGCTAACGCGGGGACAAAAAGTATGGCAGCCTAGTTGTACCATCATGTTTCTACGTTCTATTGTTTTTGCTGGTGCTTAACTTTTGCACAGGTGTATATTTAGCACAGCATATGTACGCCGCTGTTTGATCAATACATGTCTAACCGCTGTACGATCTACCGATGACACGTTCATGCAATCCTTTTCATTCTTGGCGATTGTATTGATGACAATTAGACAAACCTGTTGGTGCATTAGTCAACAACAACTTTCAGTCAAATCGCCCTTCAAATCCGTAGCAAATTTCAACTAAAAGATATTATGATTAATTTAGAATATTTAAACTTGAAGCTCCTTAAACTACCATTTTCGAAGCAATCGCATTCCCTACTAATTATTACGACACTTATTTGACTGAATGTTTTTGCTGTCATTGAGAGTAACAACTTTCACGCACATTATTGTTGAAGTACACAACAGTTTTCTCGTATATTCTCCTGAGAATTGATAGACTTGCACTGAACAGTATTAAACAAGGACACATTTGGCTAATACCCGCGTCCGGCGCGTCGTTGATATAATTTTTTCAGGCGGGTTGTCGTAAGGTAAAGTATATATTCTGGAAACAATTTTGCTGAAGGCTATTGCTTTTCTGTTTTAGTTCTTGACTGCAAAATTGGCACACGTCTTCGGGACCCCACAGGCATGTATCAATCCAAATCGGAAAAGATCGTTCTTTTAGAATTATTGGAAAATGCTTGAAAAATGACTGTTTTGACAAATATTTTGCTGAAAGCCGTTGCGTTTTAGACTTTGGCCACAAACAAGGGATATCCGGCAAACCTACACCATGAGTTTGGAGAAGATTGCATCAGTAGATCCAGAGTTATTGAAGAATGCGTGGAAAATGTTATTTTTGAAAACTGGTGCTGAAAGCTGTTGGCGTACTTGCTCCACCAAATTTGGAGAAAATCCATCTAGTAAAACCAGCGTTATAAAGAATATCAACAACAAGCGCTCCATGCTCGTATTTACCCTTGCGTCTAGCGACACAGGGTAAAATTATACACCGCCGGTCGTACTTCCGTCAATATGTACTACGGGCTTACACCTCAAGAGGTGACCGACTAGCTATCAGTTGCCCGTGCAGGCGGTGTCCGTTTCTTTGAGGAATCCGGATTTATACACAAATAGACGCAACTAATATGAGGTCCAATTGTTGCAACGAATATGTAGTCAGGGCATTGCGGTGTAAATTACACCCAGTGTAAATTGCAAGAACTCAACTGGCTCATTTCTCCTGTAAATGTTTCTCTATTTAATGGGTAGAAGAGCACTATACATTTATCGAGCTATCAGCAATAACCCCTGCATGTACCCTAACTGCACGACTCGACGTCATTCATAGACATCTTATAAACGAGGTCATTAGTATACAACGTACTTGAGTTCCAGAGAAAAGCAGCAAGAAACCCAAGAATCTGACAAAACACAAGGTGAGCTAAATCAGTAGCATTTAAATACAATATATTAGTAGAATTTAATACTAATACGTATTTGCATATACTGCTAATTTGCATATTATCCATATAAATACTAATTTGCATAGAAATATCTGTGAAAAATTATTATATTTCTTATCATTTATGTATGACTTAGCACAATATGAAAAATGTAAGAATTCCGTAGGATTATATCTCTTGTTGGCCTGTTGGTCTTTATCACAGTGACCTTGAACTTTGACCTTGTGACCGCAATGGCATCACGCTGCTTTCTAGCATTATAGGTAACCATGTATCCCTAAATAGCATTAAACAATCCTAAAAAAGAAATGTAAATAAATTGCCTATCGCAAAATTTAACATTGATAAAGGACGCTCAACTAGCAAGGTAAGAACTGCTGACTCATCAATGATGATTAGACGGAATCAAGTAAGCATCATGTAAGTAAGCATGATCTTGACCTTTGATCTAATGAACTGTAGGCCTACTTTACTCGGAATGCACATAGGCAAATCTGAAATTGTCATCTATATTTGATCGGCTATGATGGTTTCAGACTTCACAAACGTAGAATCTGATTGGCTGATATAAGACATTGAATTCCGAAGTCTAGTTTTTAATTTCGATGACTCATTGGTGGATCTAGGCCTGTATATTAGAGGGTGTGAAATGGAGGCGGATCTTGGAGGGTGTGTCTGACTCCCATTACTGGGTGGTGTGGTGGGTTGGGGTGGTTGGGGTTGGTGGTGGTGGGGGTGGGGGTTTCTGTGGCGCCGGGAGAATGTTGAAAATTAGATGCTCTGAGAATCCATTTCCTGCATTCTGATTGACCGATAACACCAGTCCTTTAATATCTAACTGTGCCTGTATGTGGGGGTGGGGTGGGGTGGGGTGGGGTGTGGGGTGGGGGTGGGGGTGGGGGGGTGTGTGTGTGGGGTGGTGAGCGATCGTCCAAATCGCACCATTCATCCTTGTGTCGAGTTTTGAGCTCCGAATTTTGAATTTCAAATTATGCCTTTTAGACTTTCGTATTTTCACGGTCATTAAATACTCGTCGGGTTCTTTTGGGTGTTTTGGTTGAAAATAGCTTAATGCAACCCTACCATTATTGTAACCAAGTGAGGCGCTGCAAATATTATGGACATTTCACGGTTCGATCAAGATTAGAGGGAAATTCAGGTCAGTGAGTTGCGAGGTATCCTCTAAGAGACAATGCAGCCGAGCTTCAAGGTCCTTAATATGACTCGTGTTACACACGCCGCAAAGGGCCGTTGCGAGATTTTCCCGTTGGTTGGTCGGTCGGTCGGCTCTCTGGAATCTTTTAAGGTAGAATTACCAAATTTGGCACATACATTCATATTACGAGTGGCTCGAGAAAACTGTAGGTTCATGTTAAAACGTCAAACGTCTAGGGCACATGGTCGCTTAGTGGTTACCGGAATGCACATTTTAGTCGATAACACTGCGATGCAAAAAGGTAGAATTTCCAAATCTGTAACATACATTCATATGGTGGTTGTGGTGGTCACTTAGAGCATTGTCAAAACATAGTGCAGAGGCGTGAGTTAGCATCTTCATCGTGTACGGTCGAGTTTAAATATGCAAGCTTCATATTACGTTTTCTTCAAAGCTTACTTCGAGGAGATAACTATCAATTTATGTGTACATGCCCTATCTTCAGTGATGCGGTCAGCGAATGAACTATAAAGATGGATCACTGTCATTAACTGCTGTGTCACGTGACAATTCTTTTTATGATGGATACGTATAATAATGATATGGGTGTGCAATGTAGCTCAATAATAAAATGTGTATAGGGTTACTATGCAAAGAATAATAATAAACACGATACAATATCTTATTATTGTTTGCCATCTAACCGTAGAATAGTAAATGAGCGAACATTGACTTACGCCCTTTGAAAACCCTAAGTTCCCAGAATCTCAATTTCAAGGTAATTTTCCAGGTACGCTGTTGAATATGTTATAACTAATTTAACTGGAACATGTTGCTGCCTATGACAGCAACATCTCCTAGCTCAATTCGTTTCAAAATATTCAACAACATTTTTTGATTAGATTGTAAATGAGTTTCCGAATTTTACCTTTCGAGACAAAAGGTTAAAATTTAAGAATTTCAGGGGCTACAAGTTTAGTGTAGAGAGAGTCAGTCATATGGTAGCAGGTATTGGACTTTGGTTAGAAACAACAATATGGAGGCGGTCAGAAGTGTAATTCGTGCATATTTTATCTTTCTGAGTTTGGTGGATATCGCTTTTGGCGTTTGCAGAGTGAGTGAATTTGAAGTTCAGGCCGACTTTGATGCTTCTATGGTAAGTGCTTTAGGGAAGATACATATGACGAGAGATTGCCAGGCTTAAACATATACATTGAGATGGGAAAGAAGGGGTGGACCGACAGGCAAATAGGTGGGCGGGGGAGTGGTCGGCCGGGCGATGGAGACATGCGGACCGCTAAACTACGGACGGAAGATGCGTGATGGGCGCATATATGAATGGATAGATAGACGGATTTACAAGCAGAACAGACGGACAGCGCATGTGGGTGGGGTGTGGGAGAGAGTTATGTAATGCAATTTGCAGAGATAGTGAGAGATATTAGTGGGTCGGTATTTGGGCAGGTGTGAGATTGGAAGGGAGGGCAAATTAGAGAGAGAGAGCGAGAGAGAGAGAGAGAGAGAGGGTAGGGTGGGGGTGTTGGTAGTAGAGGTATAGGGGTGGGGGGGGGGGCTATTCATAAAAAGACCCACTATATTTATCTAACGTATTGCTAATAATTAGAATCTCTTTGTTCCCTTGATCGTTAGGCCAACTAATTTTCAAAAATCTATTCGCGCAGTGCAAACGGTGCCATATTCTGGTCTAACGCGTGTTGTAACTGTATACATTTTATGAGTGTCGCTTTTGAACGGACCGTGGCATTCAACTCTGGAAATCTTTGGAATAGAAATATGTCAAGTTTATCCTTATACTGCGTACATAGCTGGTATTTAGAGGGTATCTAGCCAGTCGTGTCGTATTGTCCTGTGGACGTCTTTGTCCGACATTATTCTTTCGTTCGAGAGAATATATCTGCCAGTCAATCAGTTACGGTTACAGTTACATCCTTTTGACAATGTATGCCTGTATGTTATGGGATTGTTGAGTTTGAGTCTATATTACCGTGACGATAACCGCTTGCCGTCTCAAGATAGGGTGATACTCATATTTACTTCATCATAAAAGCGCCCTAGAGCACCCACACCCTGTGACTATTTGGTTTAAACACAATTTATTTTTTGTCTGAGAGGGAGCGTTATACGACAGGTCTTGTAACCGCGTCTCCCATGAAACTATATTACAGGTTGTATCATGGGGTAACAAGAATGCATACATTCATGTTAATATATAATTGTATCAACAGCGCATCAAAGCGCTCAAAATACTATTTATTTCAATTAAGCATTTAATTTCCATTACTTTTCAAGGAAATTTAGATTTTTGCAGCCAAAAAGAGTATTTTTGCAAATTTATAGCGAAATTTTACAAAAAATAGATTTCTGTTATCCTGAAAATGGACATTCATCAAAAGTGTAGTGGTCAAGAAAATTCACATTTCCACTTACACAGTGTTCAATTGCAGACCAAGAAGAGTACTTTTGAAAATTTACCACTGGAAGGACTGGCTCGGTTACCGAGCCAGTCATTTCAGTGATAAATTTTCAAAATTCTTCTTCTCTTAGCCTACAAATGGGCATTTCTCAAGATCACTGCAAAGGTCGTTTTTTACCAACTTGACCAGTAAAGGGTTAAGTTGACATGAGAGGGGCTAAATACTTGGTAACATTATCCGTAATGGCGAATCTGTTAAAGGTGCACATTCACATCAGGGTGCCAGAAAACAAAGCTATCCGGACCGAACACCTCAAGAAGCCCAACATTTATTGCGATGAAATGAAACATAGCTCAACACATGATGATTTCTCCCCGCACTACCCATCATAATTTCTTCAGTTACTTACTTGAATTAGGGACTCGGGTCGATCTATACGTAATAAAACCATCACAAGACAAGACCTACCTAGCATCACTTTATCTATAGGTGCACAATTTAAGCCGCCAAAGTAAAACAACCTACCAATTCAATATCCAAGCACGCCGCCGCATGCACCCCGTAAAGGCAGAATTACATATTGCGATTTTTTGTTAGGATCCGACCCGGCACAGTAAGGAAAACCGTGACACAATTTTACTCTGGTCATATTATGTACATGGCTCTAATGTACGACCACGGCACGATTTTGAAGAAATAACCAAATCGGAAGGGTCGTAATGGAATCGGGAAAGTTTTGACATGCCAAACTATCCGCAGATCGACCCCAACACGCACACAGCATGGGCGGAACCTAGCTAGACTTGGGCGGGCGAAACGCCAAAAATGGATTCATCAATTGCACGGCGCAATGGCCACCCAGTGGTGCTTATACATTGATTGTTGATAAAATGTGATCGCTGTTGACAGAAGTATGCCACTATTCTAGGGGTTGTCAAGGAGTGTCCTTACTATTAACCGTTTAGTGATCAAATTTGGGCACGGGGATCTCAGTCCTCACGCCGAAAACGTCCACCAGCTTGCCCAGAGAATACAATTTGTAGAAAAATACACTGACCGCTGGAATGGTCGTCTCGGATAACGAGCCAGTCGGTCCAGTGGCAAAGCTTCAAAGAATGGTAAATAAACGCCTCCCAAAACCATCTGCGGAAGCCGTTCTCAACCTCCATGGCCATTAATCCTTAATAAACTATCCCACTGTGCAATATTTGACAACGAAGCCATTCAAGTGACAGGTGCAATATATGTATTTCCCTATCATATAGATTGCCCGATACACACGCAACCTATCATTTGTTTTCAGACTATTATTAAACTCCTTTATCAATGTTTATGGGAGTAGGTCACTCATCCTTATTAACAGGCATATATACGCGTGCTCCTTAATTTGGGAATTGCACGCTAGTGTGTTGTCTTTCAATCTCGTGACAGCTCCAGTAACTACTTTAAACTCATGGATTACTGGCATGGTATTGAACAATATGGACAGATGTATGACCGGGAAATATCATTTCGTTAATGAAATTTACGTTAATGTGTTGTCAGAATCTCCACTTTTAGCCGGTTCTGTTTCTATCAGGGTCTCTAGCTGATAGAAGCATTTCATCTGGTCATTACATGTATGAAGCCTGCCATCAACTGCCACCCGCATGTGGTACAATTAACTCAATGGAGGATTCCAGTTTATCCATCAATCATATGAAGTCATAATCAACCACGTGACTTTTATGGTAACGCCATAATCACTGACGTCATGAGTGACGTAGATAAGTTCGTCACGGACGCATACTTGACATCGGACTAAGCGTTGTTGCACGAATTGTATGCATTTACAATTTAACAAACATGCTGTTGAATATTGTGAAGCTAATTTGATAGGGCCATGTTGCTTCCATGGACAACAACATCACCCTGCCAAATTATTTTCAGAATATTCAACGGCGTACCTGTATAGTTTTCTGGAAATTGAGATTCAGAGAGTGCAATTGCCGATTGAGCCCAACGCGGGCGAAG
The DNA here is from genome assembly GCA_034401795.1 of Chaetoderma sp. LZ-2023a. NCBI lineage: Eukaryota > Metazoa > Mollusca > Caudofoveata > Chaetodermatida > Chaetodermatidae > Chaetoderma > Chaetoderma sp. LZ-2023a. Next base: position 155,467,256 of record CM067373.1, read on the forward strand.
CGTGGGTGGAGCTTAACAAATGATTGGCGGGGAATAGCTAAAACTGGATTCCTCAATTCCTCTAGAGGATCTACTTGTGATCATCATATGAGCCATCAAGGAGCTGGATGCTTAGTTTGCGCCAATCTTTTTGTTAGCTGGTATTAGATTCTATTTTCCACGAAACTTAATCTACTTTTGTCATTTCGCAGTGGAAGAGCGTGGATACTAATAGCAGCGCTAGGTGTAGCAAGCGTACGCAAGTTTGGTCCGTTATGTCATCCGGTTATGAAAAAAGTGGAATACGTTGAACGAATAGTTGATTTTGCCAAACTCTCGAATGCAATACACATACCATCAACACTGTCTAAACTCCTTGAGATACAAGTATACCAATGTATTTCAATCTCGACGTCATGCATGAGAAAAAGGACCCGCCCATTTCTCATCTACATAGTCAGTTAGCACCCAATACCGTTTAAGAATAGATTGCGGATGCGAACAGAAGAACTGATAATGTCTGCCGACATGTGGAAAAGGACACACAGAAATAGTAATATAACGGTCCCTTAGCGGAGTTAGTTTGCCGTTTGCGTGTGCGGATCCCAAAAAAGGAAACCCAACTTTTGCCAAAGGGATGCTAGTCTCGTTTCAAATATTGTATTACACTGATAGAGTATGGTTTATAGATTCCATATCATTAATATCATATCACATTCCCCTAACTGTACTCAACAATTACAATTATCTTCTTTGTAATATTGCGTAAATGTTGACTAGCGATGGTCACCATTTTGTCTCCTCAAGCGATAGTGTGTGATGTCATGCATGTGCCAATGTATTACATTCTGTATTTTGTACTAATGATCTTGTTGAATATTTTGAAACTAATTTGACCGGACGGTGTTGCTGCAACAGTTTCCGGTCATGGTAGTTTTAAAGTATTAAACAGCTTACCTGTATGGTGGCTTTTACACTACATAGCCACTCTATAGCTGACACCGCTATGACTGAGCGTATATACCGAGGCAGACACGCTAACCTTTTCTGATTGGTTGAAAAGAAATTCAGGACAGCCATAATAAGCTGTAGAAAGGTATCAAGATTTAGCCACTAACTTCTGAATATCTTTCGTTGCCGGTATAATAAAAAAGCTAACATGTCAGGGATGGATTATGGATGGCAAATTCTATCACCTGAATGGTTAGTATAAGGTAAGGTTGCCCTGTAGGTGTGGCTTAGAATACACCTTCCGTATCCTCTGCGTGTCGTAAGAGGCGACTAAAGGAGGTACGGGTGAGGTAACCCTGACAGAAACCTCGAGTGCTGAAGACGGAGGTTCCAGGCCGCACGGCGCACTCTAATAAACCATGGATCCACGCACTTAACGCTTATGATCATGTCGATAGTCACTTACAGGACTAGCGGTATGATCAGCGAACGAAAAGAAGAAGAAGAAGAAAGAAGGTAAGGTGAGTTTTTTCTTTAAATACATGAACTATTTATTTATTGTAAACAACGATCCACATAGAGGGATTTAGATCTTTCTAAAAATTAATAACCTATTACGAAACTTGATTTGTTCGGCAGGTTATATTACCGTAGCTAAATACTGATTCTATATTGTAATAAATAAGTATAGATTACTCAAGAGCTCAGGTAAATAATAGATTGATAAATATAGGCACAAATTGTCTTGAGAGGGTGGGTTGTTGTGTATGTGGGTGAAGGGTGGGCATTTATTATTTCGTATGCATCAAAGGGAAAATATTAATAGCGATTCCAATCATAGGTTTGTCTGTATCATACCAACCACAGAGTCCCTTGTATGATTAGCAGTAGGAATAAAGGAATTAGTTTGCCATGCACGTGTAGAGGTAGTGCTAATATTTTTCTGAATTTCTCTGAGAATTTATTGGTTTACTTCTTACTAAATAAGAAAATAAATAAATAAATAAACTGCATGCCTTTGTTGTTGTCTATTGCAGTACCAAGGTATATGGCGAGAGGTTGCGTGGATCCCTACTGAAGGGCTTCCAGTAGATCAGTATCTTGATGATTACCGTCACGACTATGAATTGAAGAGTGATGGCAATATAGAATATCAAGCGTGGGGCAGGTTATTATCATTATTATTATTATTATTATTATTATTATTATTATTATTATTATTATTATTAATAGTAGTAGTAGTAGTAGTAGTAGTAGTAGTAGTAGTAGTAGTAGTAGTAGTAGTAGTAGTAGTAGTAGTAGTAGTAGTAGTCAATTATAGCACACGCTGTCTTTTGGCTCTGCTAATTATGTCGATTTTAGACAGTTTCTACTTCTCACCCATGCTTATTTTTTGTCCTGTTATTGTATAAGTGTATATACGTTAGTTTAGTTATATTTAACTTTGCAAGTTTTGTTGTGGGAGGTCGTTTTTTGCGACGAAAGTTTTCAGGCTGCAGTAATTTATTTATCACTGCTGTGGCCATTTCAGCCGGCCTCCGCTGTTGTGTATTGCTTTTTCTGTCCTATTGTTGTTGGGATTTTTCCCATTTCACGGTCCGTTATACTAGCGCTTTTATTATTGGCTGATTTTATATTCTGGCTGTCCGTGCTGGATTTAGACGAGTGTGGATGAAGGATATTTCAAAACCTGTTCCAAGTACGCTCTCAATTGACAATACGTTTTTTCTGCCGTTATGGTACAGGGGCCAGATCAAGACAAGTCGCATTTGTACCAGTACCGATCACCTAGCTAGCTCATGTCCGCCGCATAAGGACAAATGCTTAATTTGTGGGTCAACAGATCATTATTAATGGCGATGTAAGGAAGCAACAAAGAAGCAAACTCGAAGTGCTTCAGAACCAAAGAATCACCAGGAGCCTGAACCGGCTGCTGTAGCTGCCGTTTACAAAACGGCTACTGCAGCTGATGTTCATAAACCAGCTAATCCTGTGGTAGTAGACATGGCAGATTCTACTGGGTTTTTTTTAGCGAGAACGTGACACAAACTCCTGTACCAATGGCTAAGGATGTTAGTTTAACATCTGATTCAGAAAGTCTACAACTAGGGCAAACAAGATTCAGATCACAGTCCACTGAAAGCGCTAATAATTCAATACTGGATCAGGCCTCTCTGACTGCTACCTTGAAAGGCGTGGAAGGTAAAACAGATATTGCTGTTGGAGCCAGCAAAGAATTAACAAGCACCAGTTCCAGCATTCCTCGCAAGACGGAAATTAGTGATTTCACATAGCATTCAAATAACGGCCAACTCGCCTCTAGAATAGATCGAATTTATATTCAAAGACCATTGAAAGGAAATCTGGTAACTGCTGGTATGTATCCCATTACGTTCTCTGACCATGACATGTTTTACATCACGCTGGATAATGCCGACTGGGTTAAACGCGGCCCTGGCTTTTGGAAAATTAATAATTCGCTGCTAAATGAATCTAAATAACAAACTTGTGTTCAAAGTTTTTGGCAACATAAGCTTCGAAACAAAAATTCCCATAGCAATTTAATAACATGGTGGGAAGATGTAAAAGTTGGATTTGCCCACATTTCAAAACAATATGCCATTGGGAAAGCGCGAATGATGCGCAAGGAGAAGAAAGCACTTGAGCGTTCTCTGTTTCTCCTAAGTAGGAAGGTTGTGGATGGTGATAGTCAGCATAGTGAACGGCTAAGCGATAAAAAACCAAAGCTTACGCAAATAGATAGACATAGGGTTGACAGTGCAAATAACTAGGAGCAGAACACACATGTATATCGAAGGAGAGAAACCAACGAAATACTTTTATGGCCTCGAAAACTCTAGAGGAGTTGAGAAATTAATTAGGAGTTTAAATAACAACAACAACAACAACGACAACAACAACAACAACAACAACAACAACAACAACCAAAATTACTCTACGCAAAATGAAATTATGGAAACGGTAGAAACATTTTATCAGATGTTATATAAATCTGATAATAGTAATGATATAAAGTCATCTGAGATGCTAGCCAATGTCAAAAATGCATTCTCAAAATCGAACACGGAATTCTGTGGGCTCTCATTAACACTAGCTGATCTGACCACTTCTCTAAAACATATGAAGGGTGGCAAAGCTCCAGGAGGTGATGGACTTAGCGTGGAATTCTACCAGACATTTTGGCATCTCATTGGGCCAGTGTTTATTCAAGTAATAAGTGAAATTTTCTCACATGGTAGACTCCCTTCTACCATGTCGCAAGCATATGTTCAACTTATATTCAAGAAAGGAAATCGACAGAGCCTAGAAAATTACAGACCCATCTCGCTCCTCTGTGCCGATTATAAGATTATTTCTAAAGCGCTTGCTAAAAAACTTGCTAGTGTTCTGGATGAAGTTATCCATACCGATCAAACTTGCTCTATTCCAGGCGCTCTATCTTGACCAATACATTTTTAATTAGAGCCATTATACAATTAGTTGAGAAAGGTAATGCCCCAGGAGCCATTATAGGTTTAGACATCGAAAAGGCGTTTGATCGATTAGAATGGGAGTTTATGTTTAAATCACTCAGTCACATTGGTTTGGGACCAAACTTCATAAAATGGACCCGAATTCTCTATGGTAATATTAGCAGCAAATACCTCGTAAACAATTTTAAAGGTCGGCCCATTATTTTAGAGCGTGGTGTGCGTCAAGGGTGTTCATTGTTTACCGTGTTATTCGTCATAGCAATGGAGGCATTAGGAGCAACCCTCAGGGAGGACCCACTTTTTCATGATATAGATATTCATGGTGTAAATCGGCCCATAAAGGTGTCTCAATACTCCGATGACACAACTGTCTTTGCAGGAACCAATGCTGATTTTAAAAGGCTTGACACGATTTTATTGGATTTTCACATGGCCTCTGGCCTGAAGATAAACAAAGCTAAATCAGTTGGATTATTTTTGGGTCAGTGGAAGAGTAGGTGTCATAAGCCACTGGACATCCGATGGACAAATGAATCAATTAAGATTCTAGGTGTTCACTTCAGTAGAGAGGGTGAAGAGAACATTAACTGGGAAGAGAGAATAGTTAAAATGAAGAAAACCTGTAATGTGTGGAAGCATCGGCATTTAACTATTTTCGATGTTTGCATGAATGATTTAATTCATGGCGGGCTTAATCTTGTAGACGTTAGAATGAAGAGCATGTCATTGCGTCTCAAATTTTTAAATGCATTACTTCATTCTGATATTCAGTGGGCAAATGTATCAAGGTCGTTAATAGAAAGCTTCATAAAGCCTTTCTTAACCAAAAGCTTTTTTTGTGCCAAAAATCCGCCCCCGAATTATACGCGAGTTCCTCCGCATTTTCTCGAGCTAAAAACAGGGTTTAATGCGTTTATTAAAGTTGACGATGTACCACTATACTGGGAAAATGTTTTACAATTGGAGCTATGGAGCAATAATCACATCACTCATCAAGGCAAAGCTATGTACTATCCATCAATGGCAGGGAAAGACATTAAATATGTATGTGACATTGTTGACCCTATTCGGATGGAATGGAAATCATTGGCTGAGATTTGCTATGTTACTGCTCTTCGAACAATAGATGCTACGCGTCTGTTAGCTCGCAGACAAGCAGCTATACAGATAGCTTGGTTCTCTCTATACAGTGCCGATCTTACTGATGAAGAAGCTGAACTAAAATTCATCAGTAATGATAAGAAATTTTCCTGCAGAATGGCAGTAAGCAGCTGGTATAAGCTCCTTAGGGAACTACATGCTATACCTCCATGAGCTATTTATGCATGGGAGCAGCATGGTTATAATATTCCGAACTGGGAGATAATATGGAAAAACATACATTTACCGAATATTCCCAATCAGGCAAGAGATATAGCTTGGGGACTAATACCCAGAAAACCTTGGATTAAACATCTCATGAGAAAAGCAAAACTGTGTGCTGAAGATGATAATAAGTGCGTTTTCTGTGTAAGCTCTGAGGAAACATTGGTACATCTATTCGTTGAATGCGATGTTGTAGTTCAGTTCTGGGTATATGTAAGTAGGATTTTATGAGATCTCGGTGTCCCTACATCGGACATAACACCACACAATATTTTATTTCATGACCTTGCAAATGAGTCACTACAAATAAATAATAAAGTTATTGTGTTAGTCTGCTTAAGCATTGAAATTTGGAGCATTTGGAAACATCGCTGCTCCGTAGTGCATGATGCAAATGCTACTCTCACACACGATCATTTAAAATGTTTAAATGGGATATTTTATGCGTTATTGTCAAATTGTGTTAGAGGCGAATGGCATAAGTATATTAAATAACAAATTCGAAAAACGTTTAAAAGAATATGGTGATATTAATATCATTTGAAAATGACAATCTGTCCATCAAAACACCGCCGTGAGTGTTTAACCTTTCATTTAATGTGCCGAATACGTAAATATTTTAACACTTATATTACATCCTTCTCAATTTGTGTATAATTTAATGTTGATTATGGAAATATATTTTTAAGAATAAATTTTTAATGTAGATTTACCATTTGGTAGGAAATCGTTTGAATGGAGGCTGTTGCAGCCTGATGTAACTGCCGCTTCCAGTCATTCGGTTTCAAAATTATCAGTCGTCTGTTATTTGTTTTGAACAGAGCAAAATGCACTGTAAAATTCTGGCCTAAAATCATCCTATGTTTATGAATTACAAACGATCCAGTATTATATTCTGGAGCCGCCTCATTGTAGCTAAGATCGTTATAAAATAGCAGCGGGTTTTGTCATTGTTTAACAATGTACAATCCCGGATAATTTTAGAATCTCTCTCAAAAAGTAAAGAGAAATATTTAAATGCCGCGGGTATATTACCATTGCGCGCCACGCTGCTGACAAAGTGTTTGCGTTTAAATTCTCGCTCTTTGTTGGCTATATAAAAGATTACCCGGGCTTAATCAGAATAGAGCATACTAGATGTTTAATTTGCTCAAAATACTGAACGTATGGCGTTTATTTTATTAGTATATACTTACTTTGACAGAACAGATATTTCGAAAATACTATTAGGACGAAAAGACTGATAAATATGTAATTAGATTTTTAATGTTAATTAACATTTAATCCTTTGAACCCAGACTTCCACATATCTCACGTTCTGGACAATCGTACGTGTAAGCTGTTGGATGTTTTGAAACTGTTTGGACTGGAACCCGTTGCTGCCATATACCGGAACGACTCCCAGTTAGATGTGTTTCAAAATATTCAACAGAATATTTATATTTATTAAAATAAAAATGATTTCTTTCGTATTTGTCCCTTGGAGTTCAAAGAGTTAAATATGTATATTTATTGAGCAGCAATTTTGAAGTATTTTATTATACTGAAGGACAGATGAATTTTTGAAAGGTTTTTCCTTTTCACTTGCCGTTTATTTACTATTTGTACGTCAGTCTTTTATATATTTTTGGATATGAAAGGGTTTCCGCACGATCCATTGATCGTGTTATCAATGAAATAAAAGAAATAAAAGAAATAAAAGAAAAAAGTAGTAGTAGTAGTAGTTGTGGTGGTAGTAATAGTAGAAGTAGTAGTAGTAGTAGTAGTAGTAGTAGTAGTAGTAGTAGTAGTAGTAGTAGTAGTAGTAGTGTTAGTAGTGCAATTGCTGGCCGAATTTGCTAGTTTCTAGCGCGATTTTGTAGATAAATTTTATACATATATTTCGTATTAGTATTTCCTTTCAAACTTTATGTTTAATTTGTAAATTCTTGTCTTGGTTGGAGTGCATTTTGTGTCTCCATTTTCTAAAGGCACTCCTCTTAGATGGCGGTTTCAGCCATTTAATAGGTCTCCTCTTACTGTGGTTAATGCAATACATTTCTCCCCGCGCCATTATGCTATTTCTATAGTTCGTTGGTTAGCGCATTATATTCGGCAATATCGCTTGAGTGAGTGGATTTAATTCCTTTGTCATTTGTAAGCGCAAGCCTAGTACTTTGATTATATAATTTTTTATAGTCAGTTAGCTGTTCCCGGCCAACTCGAACAGACTACAAATATATGACTGTAATATGTTAGTATGCATTAGGAAACCACTTTAATCGGTTAGGTGTTAGTGAATCACTTAGAAAGTGGTTCAAACTAACAAATATACGACTGTACTATCTATTCGTATATTTGTTGGTAGGTGTCAGGGTTTCAAAAGGGGACACTATTTATTTAGTGTTTAGCTCTTTCACTGACGTCTTGGTATTATATATTTGTATTACCCCTTATATATTGTAGTAGTATGGGTTTCCTCTTTCATTAAAACACCATGGCAACCTCCATAAGCGTACCCTGAGTCTTAAAATCACGACAAAGGCTTTGGGTGTTTCGGCAATTGAGGTGTATCATGGGTTGAAGGATGTAGTTGGGTCAGGGCCACGGGTCCTTCAAGGTCTCGTTAACGTTTCCAAATCTGTATGGAATGTCACCGTAGTTAATGAAAGTGTGAAGGAAAAGTTGCTCGACGAGGTCCTTGTCGTGATGGGTGAGGTGTGTAATGTGGAGGAAATAGATTCTGATCGTCTATTAGCCAAGATGAAGGTTCCATTAGAGATCCCAGATAAACGGGTTATCAATGAATTGATCAAGTATAGCAAAGTGGACAAAGTAGAACACGAGACCTATCCATTTGAGCGAACCTTAGAAAATGGCATCAGAAGAATTTGGTTCGAAAAGGTAGAACAACCTCTCCCAAGTAAGGTCACGATAGATGGTCGATTTATCTTGACATTATGGTACAGGGGGCAAATCAAAGTGTGTAGAATCTGCTTAAGCACAGAACATCTTGCAACAGATTGCCCTAGCAAAAACAAATGTCTAGTTTGTGGATCATCTGAGCATTTTAAGTGGCGATGCCCGCAGAACAAATATGTCAAAAAGGGTGCTGATAAAAGTGCAGAGCAAGTTGTCTCTAAGGAGAATGTCATAGAACCGGTAGCTGCTGAGATTGTAGCTGAAATCCATGTTAATGGGAACACGTTGCTAAGGAAAATGTCATCGAACCAGTAGTTGCTGAGATTGTAGCTGAAGTCCATGTTAATGAGAAGCATGGTGAAAAAACTAAGAATCCAATCGCTGTAGTTGCAGGCGATGAAATAGAAGTTCTAGATGAGGGGTTAAATCTTACTCCAGTAACAAGTCAATCCAAGTTTGATGTCAGAGAGGCTAATTCCACACAAGTTGAAGATGATGCTCAATACCCTCTGGAAGAGAGTTTTAATTTAGGACAAGTAAAATTCAGGTCGCAAGATACTGAAACTAACTTTGATTTTCCACTGAGTACACTCAACCTAGACGATTGAAATACTATAGAGAAAGTAATTGGTGTCTCGGATCGATTGAGTGGAACAAAGCGACAGAAAGATGGAGAGAGTTCTGAATCAGAAATAGGGGAAAGTGATATAGAAGATGATAATATGTCAGTCGCTGAATCCGATATATTCCATATATCTATTCAAAAACAGAGTTCTAAATCACCCGATGAAATGGTCATGTACAGGTCAGAAGCAGGAGAGGTGTTAGTTCCATATGTGACGGCAAAAGGGGTTAAATATAGGCATCTGCATCATGATTCAGATATATTAAAATATAAGCATTTGGAAAAAGTTGAGTTAAGTAGTGCAGCGTTTGCGAGTAAAATAGGTAAATGGTCTAAGAGAGCGTCGAAAAAACCAAAATCTAGTTAGCTTAATAATGGTGGTTATACACATCATTTTATTAATTTTTATGCTAATTTGCACACTCAATTGCAGAGGCTTAAATAGTGACATAAAGCAACGTCACTTACTAGAGACTCTGAAAAATGAGCAGATTGACATTGCTTTGATACAGGAAACAAAAATTCAGAAGTCAGAATCATACGATAATTTAGAAAAGATTTCTGGATCCAGAATATTCTATTCGTTATCTCAAGATAATAGTGCAGGCGTAGCAATTGTGATACTCCCTCGTTGTTCAGCCAATGTAAATATAATCTCTTAACTATCAGGTGCAAATGGTCGCTGGGTGAGAGTCATGCTAGATATACAACAAACACGTTTCGTTGCTGTGTATAAATGCACCTGCATCTCATCAACAACGCCGTAATTTTTTTAATGAGATGTCTACAACAGCACTAGATAACATCACTGAAAACTTGGTAATGGGTGGTGACTTTAATTGAGTCGTAGGCAAACAAAATGACAGGAATGCAACTTCAACCTATACTGATACATCACTTAGACAAAAAAATATGTGATAATGAAAATTTAGTTGACATCTATAGAATATCAAAACCTCATGGTAAAGATCTTACATGTTTTTCGGCAGATGGTAAAGTTGGTTCAAGTATCGACAGAATTTATCTGAATAGTTTGTTGACAGGGTACTGGAGAGATGTTAATATTAATCTAGTCGCATTCTCAGATCATAACATGGTTTGTGTAACCTTTGCCAATGCTGATTGGGTAACAAAAGGGGTTGGGTTTTGGAAATTAAACACATCACTGTTGGGAGAAGAATTTTACAAGAATAATATAGAGAGTTGTTGGCAACATTGGATTAATAGGAAAGCATCATATACGAGCACATTGCAATGGTGGGAGGATGTAAAACTGGATTTAAAGTATGTTTCCCGAAAGTTTGCTATTAGAAAAGCAGGGGAAATATGCAAACGCAAGAAAACACTTCATCGATCACAGATGAAAATTAATGCTAAAGTAAATAATGGTGAAGATAATTATTATGAATTACTGGTTAAAATTAAAAGTAAAATAAGAGATATAGAACAATATGAGTTTGAGGGTGCACAAATTAGAGCAAGAGCCCAGATGCATGCAGAAGGGGAAAAGCCAACCCGATATTTTTGTACATTAGAAAAAGCATGGGCAATAGATAAGGTGACGTGCTCATTAAACATGCCGGATGGTTCAACTGTCTTTACCAACAATGAAATGAGTACTATTGTATGCAATTACTATGAGTAATTGTACAAGTCAGAGGGAATAGATGAAGATGCAAAATTGGATTTGTTAGCAAATATAGACAAAAAGGTGTCAGACAAAAGCAATGAATTTTGTGATCAACCCATAACACTAGAAGATTTAACTAAATCCCTTAAAGGTATGAAACTAAAAAAATCACCGGGGTGTGATGGCCTTCCAGTTGAATTTTACCAAACGTTTTGGCACCTTGTAGGTCCAATAATGGAAGAATTAGCCACTGAAACCTTTGAGAAAGACCATTTACCACCAACTATCGCTAGGGCATACGTAAGGCCAATATATAAACGAAATGACAGACGTCTAATTTAGAATTACAGACCAAGTTATCTACTATGTGTAGACTACAAAATAATATCTAGAGCACTAACATTGAAACTAGGTAGTGTTTTAGGCGAAATCATTGGAACAGAGCAGACATGTGCTGTACCCAGGAGGACAATTTTAACCAATACCATGTTAATTAGAGACTGTATACAATTGGTTGAGAAGGATAGCATCCCTTCAGCTGTGATTGCCTTGGACAATGAAAAGGCATTTGACCGTGTGGAATGGGATTTTCTTTTTAATTCTTTGCAATCGTTTGGGTTAGGCTCAAACCTTATTAAATGGGTTAAGATTTTATATACGGATATCAAGAGTAGCTATTTAGTGAACAATCAATTATCCAGAGAAATTGTCTTAGAACGTGGTGTTAGACAGGGGTGTTCCCTATCGCCATTATTATTTGTTATTGTGATGGAATCCCTTGGCATAGGATTGAGGCAAAATAATAACTTTCAAGGCATATGTATTCGTGGCATAGAAAGACCACTTAAGCTGTCACAATATGCTGATGACACAACTGTGTTTGCTAGTTCAAACAATGATTTTGCAGTTTTAAACCATCTGGTTTGAAAATCAATAAAGGGAAATCCAAAGGATTATTTTTGGAGCCATGGAAAGAGCGGAATGACCAGCCACTTGAAATCAATTGGTCTAATGATACCATTAAGATCTTAGGCATCTATTTTAGCAGGAAATCGAATACAACACAAAATTGGAATGAACGAGTATCTAAGCTTAAGAGAATATTAGCAAATTGGAAGCATCGTCATCATTCAAATTTTACTGGAGACTTTGTTGTCAACAACTTGGTATTATCTGGGCTATGGTACACAGCATCTGTTGTACACATGCCAAAACATGTAGAAAAGGAGGTTAATGAGTTGATATTGTCATTCATATGGGAAGAAAAGAATCATTTAGTTTCCCATCGTGTTCACAATAATGCTAAGGTAGAAGGAGGACTTGATTTAATTGATATTAAAGTTAAATGTGTTTCTTTAAGGTTTAAATTTTTGAATGATCTTATTACAACAGATGAGACGTGGGCATGTGTTTCACGAGCTCTCATGGAGATAATTGTGGAACCATTTCTGGCAGAGCATGTTTTTACCTCAAAGAAGCCACATCCAAATAGCCAAATGATACCAGATGTGTTTAAAGATCAAGTTAAGGAGTTAGAAATATTTGACAGATACATGCCTCCACCTACGTGCTGGAAGGAAGTACTAGAACAGCAATTGTGGGGCAATAGTAATATATATTATAACAATGCAGTACTTTATCTACCGTCCTTTGCAAAATATGGCATTCAACATTTATCTGATATGATACACCCTCAAACACGTAGATGGGTTTGGATGCAAGAAGTAGCTAGAAAAACACATATGAGGCATATAGATCTCCAGCGGTTGCTAAATAAAATAAAACATGCTGTACCAATTGAATGGTTTTGTCTGCCAAATGTAAATAATAATAGTTTGATTCCACAACCTGCATTAGTTCTTGATGATGAGATGTCAAAATACAAGATGAGATCCAAGGAATGGTACCACATTATGAGACGAAAACAAGTAACACCTCCCATAGCAATTAGGAGATGGGATGACTCAAGCTATAAACCATCCAGTTGGAAAAATGTATGGAAAATCTTACATTTTCCATACATACCAAATATGGGTCGTGATTTATTGTGGCGATTACTACATCGACGGCTATGGGTGGGACACTTGACATACAAGTGCAATATTACGACTTCTGATAGGTGTTACTTATGTCAAACAGACGAGGAAACAATCAAGCATTTATTTGCGGAATGTCCAATATCGTCACAATTTTGGGACTATATCAGCCAAATCTTGGCACAATTTGGAGCGAAGCCCATTGTTCTAGAAACACATGTAGTCTTATTTAGAGAATGTGGATCAAGCGTTGTAAATATCATAAAGTCTGAAAGGACTATTTTATTAACAATGCTAACCATAGGTGTTTGGGACATTTGGAAACATCGGTGTGCACAGACGAAAATTCCATCCATGGGCAATCACAATAGAGCAATAAAGGCAATATTTCGTTCATCGCTACTGAATCATATTCCTTGCGAATATTGTAGATTAAAGCAGCATGGTAAAGAAAAAGTATTCAAGGACATATGGTGCAAAACAAACATAGTTTCAACAGAGTTGGGAACTGTAAAAATAAATGAGCCTGCACTAGCTTAAATCATTTAATTACTACAGCTGATTAATCTGTGTCTTTTAACTAATCTGTGTCCTGTAATTCATTTTAGTCTGCACTTTGATATTGTTATGTTTAATAATTCATGTTAACAAATAAACAGACTATGGTAATTTAATAATCAATCGATAAAGTAAGTTGCCATTGAATTATGAAATCATCCCGGGAAATTTTAGAAACGTGGACAGGGTTTTATACGGTTATTTGTTCCCGGGTAATTTACAAAACCTTACAACAAAGTGAATCAAAAATGTAAACAAGAGCGCCATCTATTTCCATCTATTTTTCTCTAATTTTCCTGCTGACTATATATGTTATGCTACCCAAATGCTACTACGCCCGCTGATCTTTAAAGAATCAGCCCACTGGCGTTAATGATTGACTTATTTGTCATTGATTGACGAGTCACTTTTCATTTGTTGAATGGTTGCACTCGCCACACAGGCCTACTACCACACATGGATTGAATGGTAATTTACAAAACCTTACAATAAAGTAAATCGAAAATGTAAACAAGAGCGCCATCTATTTTTCTGTAATTTTTCTGCCGACTATATGTATTATACTACACAAATGCTACTACACCCGCTGATCTTTAAAGAATCAGCCCACTGGCGTCAATGATTGACTTATTTGTCATTGATTGACGAGGCACTTTTCATTTGTTGGATAGTTGCACTCGCCACACGGGTCTACTACTACACCTGTGTTGAATAGTAATGCCTTTGTTAAGTTTTGTTTTGCTATCGGATCTTTATCAGCCTATTGTTTTGTGTCTATACTGTGTAAGCCATATGTATTTATAGATTGTATTAATGCTCATTATTTATCTTTTGTTTTGGTGTAATATTAATCAGGCTTACTAGTTCACCAGTTTTTTTCTGGGGTTTTGCAAGCCTTTTTAAAGGAGTTCCTCCGTGAAGTTTGTCCGACTGCGTCAGCGTCGGATTTTCCAAAAAAAAGAAGAAAAAAAGAAGTAGTAGTAGTAGTAGTAGCATTAGTAGCAGTAGCAGCAGCAGCAGCAGCAGCAGCATCAATAGCAGCAGCAGCAACAACGGTAGCAGCAGCAGCGGCGGCTGCAGTAGTAGTAGTAGTAGTAGTAGTAGTAGTAGTAGTAGTAGAAGTAGTAGTAGTAGTAGTAGTAGTAGTAGTAGTAGTAGTAGTAGTAGTAGTAGTAGTAGTAGTAGTAGTACTACTATTACTACTACTACTACTACTACTACTACTACTACTACTACTACTACTACTACTACTACTACTACTACTACTAACACCAGCAGTCGTAACTGCACCACCAGCCGTCACTGCACCACCACCAGCAGTATGGTATGGTATGGTTTGAAAAACCAAACAATTGTCAAAAATAACTGGGAAACTATTTTAAAAAGGCAAACAACTGGAAGAAAACGGCCAGGAATAATGACGGATTACAAAAACTGGTATGAAAAACAATAATACTATAAGTTTATTTACTTCAGAAACGCGGCAACAGGCATATGTGCCTATAATGACAGAATATATATGGCGCCAACTGAGATGGGAGGTGCGAAATTCTTAAGAAATGGTATGCACAATGTAATACAGACCAATTTTAATGATAATTCTTGTATAATGACTATATCTGTGTGAAAACACTTTATTGATCTCAAACTCATGGGAAATACTGTTGACCATTTCTCCCACTCCTATTTCAAGTAATGTGCAGGTGCTGGATAGGCGAGGCAGAAATGGGCCTTGCCTTTAAATGTTTTGAAAGTTATATGACTGCATTGTTTATATTTAAAATACATCTTATCCATTGTCACATGACCGGCCTTCATGTGTACGGATCCACGTAAGGGACACGCGCAAAAATCAGTATTTCATGCACACGATATTATCTAGAAATTTCTATTTTGTACATGTCCCTTACGCGGCTCCGTATATGTACACCTCAAGGGGCAGCGCGTAATAAGGCGTACGTTACTGTGAGATAAAATGTATTGTGAATGTAACGACATGTAATGTAAGTTTGTTTATGTGATTAAAAGATTAACCATTTCGTGACGAACCCGCCAAAACCGATCTCTACAGAGGTCTTGAGGAATGGCCATTTGCGGAGCAAGCGAAGCCTATTTTGGACAATTTATCCCTGGAATTACGTTCTCCAAAAATGTGTAAATACCTTTTATATGCCAAGAAAAAAATAAGTCAATAAGTCTTTTATCGCTGTTATTAATCTAATCAGTATTTATTTATTTTTTAACCTCGTGATAATCACTGTATATTTTGCCACCTTACTCGCCATAATAATTGTTATAAATATGTACCCTCATCCGCTGCCTCGATAGGCTGAGTGTAATACACGTGAAACTGAGACTGAAACTGACTGGCTCGGTAACCAGATTTTCAAACAAATAATCTTATCTCGTCCTAGAAATGGACATTAAAGGTGCATATTCACACCAGAATGATTGGAAATAGAATTGTTAAAATTGCATACTTTTATAAGCTTTAATTATGTGCCTATGTGTAATGAAACGAATTAAATTTAAGTTTTTAACCTTATAATGAGAAAATTTAGTCAAGAAAATCAAAATATGTCCTCATTTAAAGGTACGTATTTACAGTAAAATTTCTGAAAATGAAATTGTTTAAATTATACACTTTTAGAGGCTTAAACTGTGAGCCTATATGTAATGAAACGAAATAAATCTTAACATATGATGATTCCATTCCACATAAATTAATATAATTTTTTAAGTTGCGAAATTGAAATAGAGGACTATTTCAATTTCGCAACTTAAAAAATACACGTCACTACACACCTGTCTGTAAATACTATTTTGTCCAGGTCACAATGTTTTCTTTGCATAATCTGAGGCATAATTAATACTCATGGTATAATGATATACGTATATCAAACCCCCACACGCACGCACTCACGTACACATACAGGCAATTAGTATTCAATGCAAAATAACCATAATCTGATTATGTCGATCGCTTGTGTACTTTAAGCCATCATACAGGACACTAAATTCCAAATCCCAAAGTGACTATGCATGGACGTTCTTGAATATTTCAAAATTAGTTTCACTGGAACTCCCAGTCAAATTATGTTCAAAATATTCAACATAATATTTATTACATTGAAATTGAATTTTGGAATTTGGAATTTCGGTTTTAAAGCGTTAATCAAAATGTTTTGTGTAAATCAGCGTCACAATAGAGTGGCCCATTTCTAGCCATGCCACACCCATTTCCAGCATGTCACGCCTATTTCCAGCCATGTCACGCCCATTTCTAGCCATGTCACGCTCATTTCCCGCCACGTCACGCTCATTTCCAGCATGTCACGCCCATTTTCAGCCATGCTACGCCCATTTCCAGCCATGCCACGCTCGTTTCCAGCCATGTCACGCTCATGTCTAGCCATGTCACGCCCATTTCTAGCCATATCACGCTCATTTCCAGCCATGCCACGTTCATTTCCATCGATGTCACACCCATTTTTAGGCATGTCACGCCCATTTCCAGCCATGTCACACTCATTTCTGGCCATGTCACGCCCATCTTTAGCGATGTTACGCTCATTTCCAGCCATATTACGCCCATTTCTAGCGATGTTACGCTCATTTCCAGCCATGTCACGCCCATTTCTAGCCATGCCACGCTCATTTCCAGCCATGTCACACTCATTTCCAGCCACGTCACGCTCATTTCCAGCCATGTCACGCTCATGTCTAGCCTTGTCATGCCCATTTCTAGCCATGTCACGCTCATCTCCAGCCATGTTACGCCCATTTCTAGCCATGTCACGCCCATTCCTAGCCATGTCACGCCCATTTCTAGCCATGTCACGGCCATTTCTCGGTAAGTTCCGCTCACATTTTACACGTGTTGTTATCGATTTGGAACTTTGAAACCTGAGTCTAAATTTCAAGGTAATTACTCAGGGAAGCTGTTGAATTTCTGAAGCTCTTTGAATATTCTATGGCAGCAACAGCTTCCAGTCAAATTAATTTAGAAATATTCAACAAAATATTTATTGAATTGTAAATATATTAAGAGATACAATTCGTACAAAGTTGTGACACCTCCTTTAGATTTTCGTCAAGTCATTATGATTTATGATTGTGACGCTAGCTAAAATGTGACGCGTTTGATTATGACGTCAGAGACTCAAGTGTCATATTCGCTCCCTCCATTGCTAATCTAATATTAGGATCCTACATGTTGTGATACGGCCCAATCCAAATTTATTAACATAGATCATATTGATAATAATTTTGCTGATTACATTTGACATAACTTGATTGTAAGTTGTTGATGCCGAAGACAGCAGCAAATATTAATTGATTAGTGCCCATATTATTTGCCAATGTTATAGTTGGAATTATCATTTCTTGAACTTGTTAGGCAAACCCGGTTAAGACGCAACAATACTGCAATCTAGAAAGAGTGACAACATTTAGTCTTAACACCTCTTGTGTCAACAGCGCCTCACAGCCCTAAATATCATACTTATATCAATTAACCCTTTACTGCTCAAGATCTCTCTCTCCAAAAATGTGTTTACAATAAAACTTACAAAAATATCTTTCTGTTGCCATGCAAATAGACATTCCTCAAGATCATTACAGATGCTGTTTTTTGGCCGGCTTGACCGTGAAAATGTTCAAGAAAATCCATTTTTTACTTATCTAGTATCTATTTGCCGGCTGAGAGAAGACTATTTTTGAAAATTTACCACTGGAGTGACTGGCGCGGTTACCGAGCCAGTTATTCCAGTGGTAAATTTTCAAAAAATCATTCTCTTGGATGAAAAAATGGGCATTCCTCAAGACCCTAAATGGCCCGTTTTTGGCGATCCTGAGTTGAGTTAGGTTAAATGAGGTCGCTAAATATCATTCACGCTTTGGTCATGCATCGCTATTTGGTCACCCAGTTGGTCACCCGTTACCCTTCGAATTTATTCAAGAAAATGTTCTCATGGAAAATGTCCATTTGCATATCTAGAAGAGACTATTTTTGAAACTTTACCACTGGGATGACTGGCTCGGTATCGAGCAAGCCATTCCAGTGGTACATCTCCAATACTATTCCTCTCTTGGTCTGCAAATTGGCATTTATCAAGACCACTGCAGAAGCCGTTTGTGGCTGATATGAGTGTTAAAGTGTTATTATAAACAGCAGATTCAATTTGATCTAGATACAGATCACATAGGCTATGTCATTACATTTTTATTTGTAGATTCTAACACTCCGGTTTGGATTATGGAAACAGATTATGTGTCGTACGCTGTACAATATGGATGCCTGAATGTCAGTCTCGTTGATGGCACTTGCCAGGAGAAAACCGCTGCAATTTGGAGTCGTCATAGATACTTGACGGCTGAGGAACAAGGACAGATCGGTCTCGTTCTGGAACGATTCTGTCTGCCATGGGATATGTTTGTGGTGCCAAAACAAGATAACCGTAAGCATAAATTTGAAATAATTAAATCAAATTGAAGTTATAGCAGTGCCAATAAATGGAATTCTGTTGCAAATAAATGGAACAATGGAAGATGGCTATAATCACTTTGAATTGCTAGAGCTTTAACAAAGTACCGTCTCAAAATCAATAAAATCATTATAATTTAGCGATTCTATTATTACTCAAGGTCGGTGTGAGAACTGATGTATGTCTGTCTGTCCGTCTCTGTGTCTGTCTGCCTGTCCGTCTACCTGCCTGCCTGCATACCTGGCTGCATGTCTGGCTGCATGCCTGCATTCCTTCGTGCCTGCCTGCGTGCCTGCTTGCCTGCATGCCTGCCTGCGTGCCAGTCTGTCTGTCCGATGCGTAATATGTCAGGAATCCTATGAGATAGAATCACTAAACTTGGGACATACATTCATATTATTAGTTGCTAGACATAATTTCAGGTGGAGGTCAAAAGATAAAACATCTAGGTCACGGGGTCACTTAGTGCATTCCGGAATACATATTTTCTTTGAGAACCCTGCAATCTAGAATAACGCAATGTGCATCATACATTCATATTGTGGCTGGATACAATAAAACCCCAGTTGCGGGACTGAACTTCAAATATCGAGGTTATGAGGTCACTTAGTGCATCGTGAAAACCGAGGGCAAAGACGTTGGCCAACATCTCCGTAGAGAGCATTTGTGCTAGGATATTAGTCAATGACGTTCATAACTATTCTTGTGTTCTAAGTTCTGCCATTTTTATGTTAAAAGACTGCTACCCAGCACACTCCAGTTGAGGAATCCAGTTTATGTGTCAATCATATGACGTCAAAATCAACTACGTCACACATAGGTTGACGGTACAATCCACTATCATAATTGAAAGAAATCGCCCACCATAAACCTGTTATAGTTCCTCAAGGTGTACGAATGGTATGTCCTTACTATTTAATAAACATTCTGTTGAATATTGTGAAACTAACTTGACTGTGCGCTGTTGCTAGATAGCAACAGCGCCCAGTCAAATTTGTTTCAAAATATTCAACATGTTACCTCTATATTTTTAATAGAAATTGAGATTTTGGAAGTGCATGGATCGATCCCAACAAGTGCAAAGCGTGAGTGGAACTTAGGTAGGGGATGGGAGGGGCATAGCTAAAACTGGATGCATCTATTGTTTCACAGTGTTCATACTCGTATTCACATATTACATTTATAGTAATTACATATTTATTTATACAATTCTGAAACTTATCTTAGATCCTTCGCCGATCTTCAATCACCACGTTTCTTTCCAGTGGTGGGTCATTTGCATTTGATCTTTTCAATTTCATTTTTTGCTTTCTTTAATCGTGAGCATAGGTTTGCCACGTGTCACATGAACACAAGTAGCAGTTTTTACTTGCGAAACTTTTAATGTCGTTAGTTGGATTTCGTTATTTTAGAATTCCCTACATCTAAATAGCGAGCTTAAAAATATGCGTACTGAACGTGGGTGTTCATGGTATGGCATGCGGCGCGGTGGTTGCAACTGTTAAACTTCTAGTCCTAGAATTAGCTTCATTGATATGAAAACAAATAGATACAACATTGGAATATGTATACCGTCTCGAAATTTATAGATAATACTGATATATTTAGCTATATTGTTAATTTTGAATGTGAGTTGTTGAACAGATCTGTCCACCATTATTAGCCAATTGTTTAGCCAACGACCCGTATACTAAAATCTGAACTATTTTAGCCAATGTTTTCCCATGTCTACGATCCTTCACCACCAGGTAACCCATTTAACCGAACGGTAATACCAGATACAAGATCATGTTGAATATTTTGATACTAAGCAACAATTTCCATTTAAATTAGTTTAGAAATGTTCAACAGCTGGCCTATATTGGTGCTTTTGGTCCGTGATATTAGGAGTTCGCGGTTTATTTGGTCACAATAAAAACATAATGTGTGTACTAGTTACACAACAATTTCTCTTACAATGTTCTTCAAATGTAATTGTACTAGTTCCCTACTTGGAAATTATGTATATGATTTTTATCATTAGCCAGATATTTAGCCAATCGGCCTGCTTTCTATTAGCCAGATCTAAGTTTTACTAGCATATGACTAATTGGCGAATGGGTACGTTTGTCTCTGGATGGATCAAAATATTGAATGTATTTTGTAAAAGGTCAATTGCTACACCGACATGTCATGTTTTCTAATGATACCATCGAATTTAGTAGCACAATTTTGATACATCTCTACAGCCTATGATGGCTGTCATGATTTACTTTTCAACCAATCAGAAAAACACCTAGCGTGTCTGCCTCGGTATATACGTTCAGTAATAGAGGTGCCATCTATAGTTTGGAAATGTGATACAAAAGCAACCATACAGCAAGTTGTTGAATATTTTGTAACTGATTTGTCTGGAAGTTGTTCTTACCATAGGCAGCAATGGCATCCAGTTAAATTAGAGTCAACATATTCAACACGATGAGTATTACAAAATAAATTATGTAATACATTGGCGCGTGCATGATATCATCCACTATCGCTTGAAGAGGCAAAATGGTGGCGATCACTGGTCAACATATACGCGATATTACAAAGCTGATAATTGTGATACCGATAAGGGAATGTGACATGATATGAATGCTATGGAATATAAAACCATAATCTATCGGACAAATGCAAAATTTGAGATGATATTATTGCCCCATTAATGATTGCACGGGTTTTCAGTAAATATGCTTCAAGACGAACAACATCAAGGCACTGATGGTGACGACGAAGACGACGACTATGATGATGATGACGACGACGTCGGCGATGGTATCCATGTAAAAGCAATATACAACTATATCGACGTCACATATGTTAATTACATAATTCTGTATATGCATTGTTTTGTTTATAGCATGTCCACATCCCGATGTTGTAAAGGCAAAGGCACAAGGCAAGTAATTCTTACTTAGGTTGTCCCAGGCAGCCACCTTGTCCAGATGTCTCAATAGTATGCTCATTTTATACTAACTATCGGGTAGTAGTAGTAGTAGTAGTAGTAGTAGTAGTAGTAGTAGTAGTAGTAGTAGTAGTAGTAGTAGTATTAGTAGTATTAGTATTAGTAGTAGTAGTAGTAGTAGTAGTAGTAGTAGTAGTAGTAGTAGTAGTAGTAGTAGTAGTAGTCGTCGAAGTGAACGCACGCGTTTATTTAGCTCTGCATTTGCTGCCCGAATTTGCTAGTTTCTAGTGAGATTTTGTAGATAAATTTTATAAATATATTTAGTATTAGTATGTCCTTTCAAACTTTAGGTTTAATTTGTAAATTCTTGTCTTGGTTGGAGCGGATTTTGTGTCTCCATTTTCTAAAGGCACTCCTCTTAGCTGGCGGTTTCCGCCATTTAATAGGGCTCCTCTTACTGGGTTCAATGCAATACATTTCTCCCCGCGCCAGTATGCTATTTCTATAGTTTGTTGGCTAGCTCATTATATTTGGCAAGATCGCTTGAGTGAGTAGATGTAATTCCTTTGTCATTTGTAAGCGCAAGCCTAGTACTTTGATTATATAAATCTTTATAGTCAGTTGGCTGTCCCCGTCAACTCGAACAGACTAACAAATATATGACTGTAATATGTTAGTATGCATTAGGAAACCACTTTAATCGGGTAGGTGTTAGTGAACCACTTAATAAGTGGTTCAAACTAACAAATATACGGCTGTACTCTCTATTCGTATATTTGTTGGTAGACGTCAGGGTTTCAAAAGGGGACACTATTTATTTAGTGTTTAGCTCTTTCCCCGACGTCTTGGTGTTATATAATTATATATTTGTATTATATATTGAAGTAGTATGGGGTTCTTCCTTTTATAAAACACCATGGCAACCTATAAGCGTACCCTAAGCCTTAAAATAACAACTAAGGGGTGGGGTGTCACGGCTATCGACGTGTATCATGGGTTACAGGACGTCTTTGGAGCGGGACCAGCTGCTTTGCAGGGGCTTATCAATGTTACTAAAACTGTATGGAATGTAACAGTGTCAAATTAAGGGGTCAAGGAAAAGCTTCTAGAAGATGTTCTTATTGTAAAAGGCGAAGTTTGTAACGCAGAAGAAATCGAGTCAGATAGGTTGCTAGTGAAGATGAAAGTTCCAATAGAAATTCCAGATGACAGAATCATGAATGAACTAAAAAAATATGGCAAAGTGCAAAAGATTGAACGGGAAATGTATCCATTTGACAGAACGCTAGAAAACAGTGTAAGATGCATCTGGTTTGATAAAGTGGATAGCCCTTTACCAAGCAGGTTGACACATGATGGAACCTTTGTCCTGCCCTTATGGTATAGAGGACAAATTAAAGAATGCCGGATCTGCCTAAGTACTGACCATTTGGCAACAGATTGTCCCAATCGAAACAAATGTTTGCTCTGTGGTTTAGTTAACCATTTTAAATGGCGCTGTCCAAAAAATCAAAACAAGCCCTCGGTATTAGGAGATAATCGCCCATTAAAGGATGCACCTGAGTCAAATGCTTCTGAATCAATCACTACGGAAGCTGTTGTTGTGGTTCATGCCACTGAAAATGACACAAACAAATCATCAAATCCTGTTAAAGTAACTGCAGTTGATGAAATTCAAGTATTAGAAGAGGGTATAACCTTAAGTCAAGAAAATAATCAAAATGCAGTGGAGCCAAACGTGGCTGTCAAAGACACACAGAAAAATGATGATCTTACAGAAGAGCCAGTTTACAATTCCTTAGAAGATGAATTAAAATTGGGACAGGATAAGTTTAGGACTCAGAAGACGGAAAGTTCAGTCGATTTTCCGCTAAGCCCACTTGATTTAAGTCAGCTTGAAGATATGGTAAATGACGCTCCTGCCAAATGCAACTTAAGTCAATAAGCGTCATAAAGAAGACAATAGCTCAGAATCTGAGATTGAAGTAAATGATATGGATGATGATACAATGTCAGTTGCAGAATCAGATGTGTCCATTCAAACACAGAGTTCACAGATGAAAGATGAAATGGTAATGTACCGATCACAAGGGGGTGAAGTGTTAGTGCCATATGTAATGGCGAGTGGCGTGAAATATCGTCTACTGCGCCATGATTCTGATATTTCCAAATATGAATATTTGTTTGTGGTAGAACGAGGAAACATTGAATTCGCAGGAAAATTAGGTAAATGGTCTAAGAAACGAGCTAATAACCAAATCAATTTAATCTAATGATGACGGTTGTAAACATCATTTTACAAATTATGATTGTCTGCACCATCAATTGCGGAGGATTAAATACCGAATTCAAGCAGCGTCACTTGCTTGAAGAATTAGCAAATGAGAGAGTTGATATTGCTTTTCTACAAGAGACCAAAATTAAAAAAACTGAAGTGTATGAATCTCTCAAAGATATTTCGAAAGGGCCGATATTTTATTCTTTATCACAAGATAATAGTGCGGGAGTGGCCATTCTTATCCTGCCCCACTGTCTCAACTATGTCGACGTTATATCGATGGATTTGTGTATCAATTGATGTACAAAATACAAGTTTAAATTTGATGTGCCTTTATGCACCTACCTCTCATCAATTGCGTCGTGAATTTCTAAATGATGTTTCAACAATAATTCAAGACAGAACGCCTGAAAACCTAATTATGGGCGGTGACTTTAATTGCATATTAGATGAGGCTAAAGACAGAAACTCTAGATCTAATTTTAATGACACATCGCATAATATTTTGACCCACATTTGTGAAAATAAGAGCTTGTTAGACACTTATCGGATTGAAAATCCAGCAGGCCGGGAATTTACTTGGTTTTCAACCGACGGAAGGTTAGCTTCAAGGTTAGACAGGATCTTTGTAGAACGGTCACTGAAAGGTTACATGTGTAAAACTAACATAAAACCAGTAACTTTCTCTGATCACAATATGTTTTCCATCACATTAGACCATGCTGACTGGGTCAAACGAGGAGATGGATTTTGGAAACTTAATGTAGCATTGCTACGAGATCGTTTCTATCGCAAATGTGTGGAAAGTTGTTGGAGACATTGGGATGAAAGAAGAGGTTCGTATGAATGTATAACAGACTGGTGGGAAGATGCTAAATCAGACCTGAAATGTATTTCAAGGCAGTATTCCATCAGGAAAGCACGAGAAATACGAAAACCTAAAAAGGCACTTCAGAGGTCGTTGTGTAAGATTAATAAGAAAATTAATGATGGTGAATATAATTATTACGAACTATTAGTTAAATTAACCTGGCACCTAATCATCAAAAGATACCAACTGTATATACAGAACAGCTCGAAGCCTTAAAAATATTTACACGATCAATGCCACAACCCAATTGTTGGGAAGATGCCTTAGAGCACCGTCTTTGGGGCAACGAGTTGATTCATGATAATGATGATGTATTATATTTGCCCTCTATGGCCAAAAATGGTATTCAATATTTACTTGACTTGGTAAATGGATTGCGATGCAAGATGTAGCAAGAATAACATCAATGCGATATATTGATGCTCAACGCTTATTTGTTAGAATAAAGAATGCAATACCTGCTGTATGGTTCAAATTGCCGAACGCACGTGGCAACATTGATAAGTTGCAACCGACATTAGTATTTATGTCAGAACATATAAAATACAACATGGCATCTAGCGACTGGTATAGAATTCTAATGCAAAGTCGAAGACAGACTCCTATTGTGGTTAGGCATTGGAACAATTTAGGATGCGCGCCAAAGAACTGGAAAAATGCCTGGAAAGCAATACATCTACCTTGTCTACCAGGAAATGCACGGGACCTGGCATGGCGATTACTCCATCGAAGGCTATGGGTCGGCCATCTTACTTATATGTGTAAAATAACAAGTACAGACCGGTGCTTATTATGTAATACTGAGGAGGAAACGATAGACCACTATTTACTCAGTGTCGCATAACTACAAGCTTTTGGGTATATATCAATATGTTCCTTGCTAAATTTGGAACCAAATATGTGAATTTAGTGGCTGAAACAATTTTGTTCAAAGATTTCTCACCTATCGGACGAATCATTAATAGCAATGAGAAAGAATTGTTAATAACGCTGTTATCTGTAGGAGGGTGGGCCATCTGGAAGCATCGGTGTTCAGGGGCCAGAGATAAAACCGGCAACAACCATCAAAGAGCCATACAAGCTATATTTCGATCATTGTTGATAAACTGCATTCATTGTGAATTTTACAGGCTAGTGGAACATTGGAGAGAAAGTAGATTTAAAGACGTATCGTGCAAAACTGGCCTAGTATCAATTGAATACGGATATCTAAAAATAACACTCGATGCTTGCTGTATATTGATAAATGCTATTTTAATTTAATTTAATTATCTTTATTTTAAAATTTTAATGCCTTAGGAGACTCAGCTCTTTATTAATTGTGTTTTCTATGTGGTTATGCCACGGTTGTGGTATATGATAATAGAGTATTTTAGCTTGCGCTTTTTTGATATGTTAAGTGTTATTGTTATTCATATACTGTTAATAAAGCCTGCTATTTCCCCAGATTGTTTATGGGGGTTTTGCAAGCCTTTTTAAAGGAGTTCCTCCGTGAAGTGTGTCCGACTGCGTCAGCGTCGGATTTTCAAAAAAAGAGAAAAAAGTAGTAGTAGTAGTAGTAGTAGTAGTAGTGATGGTGCTGGTGGTGGTGGCGGTGGTGGCGGCGGTGGTGCTGTAGTAGTAGTAGTAGTAGTAGTAGTAGTAGTAGTAGTAGTAGTAGTAGTAGTAGTAGTAGTAGTAGTAGTAGTAGTAGTAGTAATAGTTTCATTGCCCTGAACTCATTAGCTAACGTTGAATAATATTTCTTCGCTGTTTTGAGGATTGAAATTAGCGTAAATATATCATAGTTGAAATTTTAATCATGCACTTATTGAGACCTGTTTTTAAAAGTAAAAAGCAGTGTGAGTCCTGTAATAAATATGGAAGGCTGACCCAATCCAGCATCTCCATACATAACTTGTCTGCTTAGAATATCAGTAGTTGGACTGGATGGGTTCGGGAACTATGTTGCCTGGCTAATAAACGTGTATCCCAGGCCTGTCGTAAGGCTCTAAACACGTAGGTAAATGCTTGGTGACATATACATTAATTCTGAACAAGGAAAGCCACATTTGGGTGATCGTAAATGTATTTGTTAGAATAACCTGCACGCCACTAGTCTCAAGATCAGCATCGCTGGGTCTAGATTTGAGTTTCCGATAAAAGACCTTTTGATAAGTTCTCGTTGAGTATGCATAGGCCCGTAGTGAATATGGCCTTTATAATAGAGCATTGGATAAAGATGCTCTAATTGGTTTATCGAAGAACATATTCCGAGAATTGGCAACAACACCTAGTCAAATTAGTTTCAACACATTCAACAGCTTTGCTGTATAGTTTTCTCGTAATTGATAGTCAGTGAGTTTACTGTTTTGTGAGTTCTGACGATTATAACCGTTGTTCTGAACTTGTGAAGACAATTTATTGTACCTCTCTCTCATCCGGGGACAGTTACCACTTCATATATGGGCTTGCTGGAGTGTTTGAAGCGTCGAGTCATGCCACACCACATACAATGCTTTCTGTGCATATACGGTGATGTAATGCGGACATCTATTTTTCTTGGCTTTTTGCCATTAGTTCGCTTACACCTTTAACCCTCGAATTTTGCCATGCACATTTTTATCTTCCCATTGATAATATTCATTTGCAGACCAAGAGACGACTATTTTTTTTGAAAATTTACCACTGGAATGACTAGCTCAGTTATCGAGCCAGTCATTCCAGTGATACATTTTCAAAACTACTTTTCTCTTGGTCTGCAAATGGCCTTTTTTCAAGACCACTGCTGAAGCAGTTTTTGGCTGATATGAGTGTTAAAGGGTTAAGACGGTGGGGTGTACACATGGCAATCCGTTATTTTCGACTTGCGTCCCTAGCGTACATCTTTCTTAGCGCTAATGTAATTATTTAAAGAATGTTTTGCGATGAAATATAAGGCCGTGTTCTCATACAGCCACTATTTCGGTAAATAGAGGGTATATCGCCTAGCGTTCTCAATGAACTGGCTCTTGTACCGGAATAAATACGTCATTTATTTCGAAATTTAATCCCACAAAATCGGCGGGTTATCTTCCGATATATCGCTATTGATTCCCTATGTGGACGCAGCCTATTCCGTCAAAATCTGCCAGGTAGCGTTGACGTTACCATTTTCGCTCACTGTCTGCCAGGTAGCGTCACAGCCATCATGTTATCTCGCTGTCCACCAGGTAGCACCACCGTCCAGGCCGGGACTACCTTCCAGTAGTGTGAATGCAAACCGATATATCGGCTATATATATTAACCTACATAGTACACGAACTAGTTAAACAGGATTAGGCAATGAGAAAGAGGCCTAAGGCGGTGTTCTCACTAGAGACTTAACAGGCGTAACGTAATGCTGAGGTATAGCGTTATTCCCGATTAACTCTCCAGTGAGACCATGGCCCAAGATTGCTTATGTGGTAAATGTCGATAATGTTTATGGAATAGACCTTTACACTGTATCCATCCATCATATGACGTCATAATCAACTACGTGACGTATAGAATGACATAACAAGCAATGACGCCATCATGACGACATGAATGGCATAGATAAGTACGTCATGAACACATAGTTGAAGAAGAACTATGCGTCGTTGTACGAAGTGTATGGCTTTACCATTTAATAAATATCCTGTTGGATATTTTGAAACTAATTTGATCGGGCGCTGTTGCTGCAGGCAGCAACACCACCCAGTCAAATTAGTTACAAAATATTCAAGAACTTAACTGTATAGTTTTCAGGAAATAGTTAGGGCATTCGGGAATCGATAAATTCCAACAGGGCGAAGTGCGGCTGGAGCTTAGCTAGTGATGGGCGGGGCATAGCTAAAACTGGAAAGGGCTATTGTCAATGCGTTCGTGAATCCGGAGGTACATGCGAGGGTTATGAACCTTTTCTGCGGCTGATGTCTTTGGAAAATTGCGTAATCCAAAAATGTAAGGATGGGAAATTTGCGAATCCAGCCTGAATCATATTCCCAGGGCGCAGAAGCTTGATTTAAAGTCGCTATTTGAACTAGTTAAGTGTCAAGGTAGACCATGCTGCAGATGCTCGTACTGTACATACATTTACCAAGGCCCTGATTGTTCACTGGCGTGTACAGAGTACATAGGGCTGTGTACAATCATGACATATATAAGTTGGGAGAAATAACAATGACAATGATAAAGATGCGCGTGTTGGTTATAAGTCTGAAACGATACAGGTAAAGGAGTAATCCAATTTTAGCTACACCCAGCTCTTCTTTAGCTAAGCTCCATCCACACTTCGCCCCTGTTAGGATCGATTGATCCCTGAACTCTCTGGCTATCAATTTCCAGAAAAACTATACAGGCAAGCGCCTCTGGAAGCAACACCGTCCAGTTAAATTGGCTACAAAATATTCAACAGCATGTTTATTAAATCTAGACACAATTCGTACAACAATGCTTAGTCCGTCATCAAGTAAGCCGTTCATGGCATAATTGATTATGACATCATCATACAAGTTACGTACTTGACTATGACGTCATGTGATTGAAGGATAAACTGGAACGTGAATCTCTTTGATGTGTACCTTTGACTGACATAATTCATCTGTTCCAATTGGCATTATAGAATACTGCAATCACTGGTCGGAATTAGACTTCATTATCCGAGATAAAGTGTTTGGTCTAATGTATTCCTATATAATATAAACAGTGTCGAGAGTAGAAGTTACCCCCAGTAGAGCCTCAAACACTCACTCGTCTAGTATAAAATTATTCACAATAAAGAAAGTTTAGAAGAGCCATCACAGTTATGTTAACTAACTTATTTACTTGTTGTATTCAAGGATATGTAAACATCCAGCAGGGATACAGTTATTTCAACTTAACAGTGTAAGAATATTTTCAAGATCGTCCTCGAACACACATCCCCACCTCTACAGATCAAATTGTATGCACATTGTTTGATTATTGACCACGATAGCATCGTGAAATGTTCCGGCAGAGGCCTACCAACCAGTAAATTTCGGGCAAGGAAACCTATGAAAAAAAGTTGCACCAATTATAGAAGAATGTGTTTTATACATCATGAAAATTAGATACAATTATCAATGAGTATTATTTCAATTTGACCTGGTGACACAGCGTTATTAAGGAAAGGACCTTTCCAAGGGTATCCATCCATCACATGCCGTCATAATGAAAT